>UFQX01000032.1:269661-367341 GCA_900497675.1 Arapaima gigas
GGGGGGGGGGTCGGTGTGCCCCCAGCCCCACAACCCCCCCCCCCCACTCAGGGTTCAGGTGGATTCGCGGGGGGCCGTACGCCTGAAGTTGCACGGGTGCCCTCTTGCACCTGGGTTTGTCTAATTTCACTAATAATTTGACACGGACTGGAAGGATCATGAAATGATCGCCGTGGACGATCAGATGTGACGTCGATGCGAAATGGCTCCACGGATGCGCTCCGCAAAGTGCGCCTGTAATGGAGGAAAATGCGCACTTCTTTTCCATTTTGCATATGCGTGCCAAACAATCGAAATTGGATTCTCCTGATTAGTTACGGGGGGCTTTAAACACGGAAAAATGTCAAATACAAACATATTATACCACATGGTGTCGTGATAAAATCACAATAATGTTACATAAAATCTGACGATACGGTACAAAATGCAAGTTTTTCCTCCCCACGTCGCCATACCAGCAGTGCGTCCAGCACACTTCCAACTTCACGTTTTCCCCACCCCCTGCAGCCCCCATCCCACCCCCAGAAACCATAATGTACCCTGTTTTACACACTTTTAACACTCAGAAAAGACGGACACATAAGCACAGGGTTCATAGTAATCCAATTGCGCACAACAGCAACACACAAGTGTGCGCAATACTGCAACGTAACAAGAGAAAAAAACTAAATTAAATCGTGTCCAAATTATGAAAAATTTTTCTTTGGGATAATAACCTACACTCTATCTGGTGCAGATAACGCAGAGAGGATTATTGCAACACACTGCGAAAAAAAATACAAATCGTGAGGGACTGGTTTGGTAATTGTGTGCTATATTTGGACCTCTTGTCGTATGGAGAATTAAAGAAAAAAAAATCATATTTCATCTTGAGTTCTATTTTAAATAGCCTATTAAACTTCATTTGTTTATAATATATGTCAATAAACCAACAATCATAGCGTCAAATCAATATAAAGCTAAAGCATATATTACATATTCAAAGCAAATCATTTTCATCCCCTCCTTAAAATTTCAATCCACATCAGCTCCTTCCTATTGGGAACCTGGTTCATAAAATTGCGGACAAAGATGTGCAAGTAAGCCTGTCTGTGCCCTTTTCACGCAATTACACATTTGCGTGTGTTTTTATTTTGATAATAAACGACTGCACGGCAGAGTAATAATTTATCTTGCCAGATTATCTAGGATGTACAACCCCTGCATTAATTCACACATCTCCCCTGAATCATTTTAACCCTGGTGTCCAAAACGCACTGGAACACACACACACACACACACACACACACACACACACGCACGCACGCACGCGCGCGCCCGCAAACATAAACACGCACTTTTTTTCCCCCTCTCTAACAATTGACGTACGGGACCTGAACCATAAATTCATTTCCAAAAATCATCTCCTGTGACTGCCAAGCAAAAGAAGCCCACAGCACTTTCTTAAGTGAAGAATTCCGAGCAGTTTAAATCCCTCCATCTATGTGTGGATGCGCCCAGCCCCACACTGTCTTTTTTTTTACATATTCAAATTCATAACAGAGAGTAAATAGGAAAACAAACGGCCTTATCAGCACCATCTGTAAAGTCACACATCAGCGCAAACAGACACAGAGCAAACAGGCTCACAAGCCCTGGGTGGCTTTCTGTTTATTCATACCCGGACAATCCATACAATTAGTGGGCAATTAAGATCGGGGTGCGAAAATGTGTTCATCGCCGAGAAAAAAAGGGTCCGAATCTGATAAGGAACTTAAATCTTCTTAAATCCCCTTTGCGCGCTGGTCGCAGTTCAGAGGAGCGCAGCAAAGAACAAGTGATCCGTCCCCAACTGTGGGCTCATTCACTGTGTCATTTACTGTCCACTCTTCTTTCCCCTATTAATCACACCATTGTAATCCTTGCAGTTTGTGACTCTGGAAAATTCCAAACTATGGGCATTAATATAAACAAGTCTGACATTTCAAAGCGCAAACGCGGTCAGTGCTGGGGGAAAAATGCGCAAAGTAACCAAGTGGAGATACCGGGCGGGCTGTCGCACGTACCTTGGTGGAGAGAACACAGCAGGAAAAGCGTGACCAGCCACATGCCATACACAGCAGCTGCCTTCTTCGATCCTCAGGGTGTTCGGCCGGCGAGGCTCCAGCTGCACTGCGCTGCGCTGCGCTGCGGTCGCTCGCTCGGTGCTCCCGGCGTCTCTCCAGCCCGAGTCCGCCGCTCTCGAGCGCCCGAACGCGGGGACCGCCCGAGCCCCGCCCCCGTCCCCTCCCCTCCCCTCTCCTCTCTTCCCTTCCCCTGCGCTCCCCTGCCCGGGGCCGTCATCCACTGTGGAGGGGGGCGAGGGGGGGCTCCTCCCTCACCCTCTGTATTATAATAATGATGCCACGCAGGGGGTAGTTGTTGCGCGGCGCGCGGCCAGGACAGAACAGTGGTGAGTAGTGAACGTGCTTTAGGTGGTGTGCAACAGGTAAATGTGGCGAAGGTGAGGGCGCAGGTTAAGCTGCGAGGTCGGCTACAGGTGAGACACTTTTCCACAGGACCTTCTTCGAGTGCACAGGTGTGTCAGGGAGGCGCGCTCACGCAGGGCGCGCGCGCGCGCGCTTTGTCTGGGATCCAATACTTTGGCGTCGGACTCGCGATCTGCACGGTGTGATGTTCGGACAGGACCCTCCATATTTCTGCAAGTATTTAAATCAGTATTTATGAACGTATTTCGCACTCGCCGAAGAAGAACAGTGAAACACGGCTTCGATCGGCGACTTTGAAGGGCGAACCGGATTATCGCCACGCGGGGAGAGCCGCCCCCCCACCGCGTGAAGAGCCTCGACGGACGCCCAGCACGCGCGTGGTCTCTCTCTCTCTCTCTCTCTCTCTCTCTCTCTCTCTCTCTCTCTCTCTCTCTCTCTCTCTCTCTCTCTCTCTCTCTCACACACTCACACACACTCACACACACACACACACACACACACACGCCCTGCGGTCTCCAGCGTTGCGTGGTTAATAAAATAAAGTCACTGAGATGAGAACGGTTTGCTTATTCAACCGCTTCTGTTTCCTCCAGTAAAACTCTGTTTGTCGAACGGATAGCAGCAACAATATCAGTATTAATAATTAAAAAAACAGGAGCTGTAAAGAGATTTTCTTCTGACCATGTTTCAACACAGTACCTATAAATATATATTATATTTTTAATACAATAAACACATTTGGAAGCTCGAACACCGACAATGAGCAAAACGGTACACACCTACAGAAGGGTGTTTTCTCAGGGTTTTATCTCCTCAGAACTTTCTCCATCTTTTGCCATCCTTACTTTAATTCCCAAGTAAAGCAAATAACAGTGTTACTCTGAATGAGTGAAACTCACATTAGAACAAAACAGTTTTACTGTCCAATTGACCAATTTAATGCAAGTACCCTGACCAAAGGTACTACAGCAGGGGGTGGATTTGAACCTGGGACAATCAGTCCAAGCCAGCAATGCTACCTACTACACTACCTGTCAACCCTCCCCCCTTATATTATTGATATGTGTGACCAGGGTCCAGCTATCAATATCGTGACCTGTAATGACCCTGTTCTGATTTGACTAAACACAGCCACATACAGGACACCTTTGCACCACTCCAACAGCAACCCAAACATTTGAGACAAGAAGCATTCAAGCCTGAATCCCCATTTTTGACTACTGTAGTCTCGCCAGCAAAGGATTTAGGAGCTCACCTGCAGGTGTACCAGTGGATGCAGGTGAGTTTCACTCCCTCTCCCAGAGGACACACCCCATGACTGTAAACACAGAAAATCAATATTATAGTAGTTCCCATTGCCCTTTTTCACTACCACTTTAGTTTAGTTTAGTACTGAGAGCCATAGATAAGACATGTGTGCCTTAGTGTATGTGCTTCTGGAAAAGTGTATCTATCTATCTATCTAAACTGAAGCACAGCCTCCCTCTCTTTTGCATGCTATTGAAATACCTACCAAACCTAATCTAAGGTTCCTTATCTATTTCTGTGGAAAAGGTGAAATAAAGATGATAAAAAACATACTTTCCACACCACATTGATGATAGACCGCAGGGGGACCCTCTTATACTAAGACACACCTTATTTTTATGCTTTATTGGCATGTCATAAAAAATGGTCTGTTCAGCAGAGGGCCACAGTACAAGTTTGGATGAAATCATGGTTAAATGATGGGTGGTGTTATAACATACAGTGCAATGAAATTGCAAATTGCAACATTAACAAACCATAACTTGTTTTAGATGTCCAGCCTCCCCTACATTATATAAATCAGCATCCATGGAAACAGCCGCAATTCAGTTTTAGTGTCCGGATCAGGGAGGATAAGATTCAGAAAGCCAGACGACTTCATCGACTATTTTGTCTATAAATGGGGGGTGTGGGGGGCACAAAAGGAAGGAGAAAAAGGACTCTGGGTCAAATCCATGCAGGAACAAAACAACAAAAAGGCACTCATCCCATTTCAAAAAAAGCCACCAGTGGAGAGATCCACTTTGCTTCCACTTCTCCAGTCAATAAAGCAGCCCTGTTTAAGGCAACCAAACAAATGTCATAACATGAAAGAAAAAGAGATTTCTGTTTGTCACCATTTCTGTGCCACGTGACCTCTTCAAAGATGGGAAGCACGGAGCGAAGGGATCGGTGAGCCCCGAATCATGACCACTGTCTTCCAGTAAGAGGTTCGTGCCAAATATTATCTTACTCTAACTACCAGCTGCTTCAGTTTAATGCCCACTTGTAATTTCTTCAGCTGCTCTGCCGGTTTATCTGTGAAAAAAATCCAACTTGGTAAGTGTAAAAATGGAATTTGCTTAAGATGCTTTGGATAAAAGTGTCTGCTAAGCAACAAAATAGTACCGGTAAGGGTTTAGCCAATCCGAGGCTCCAGAATGCCAGCCAGTCAGATAGAGATCGACGTCACTGCATCACAGATGAGCAATTAGTTTCATAGGCAGCAGCCGTATTTAGATGGCGCACGAAGCACAGGCGTGTCACGTGTGCGCCGACCGGGCCTCTGGTTCGGCTGCGCGTGAGGTGGCACAGGAGCGTTACTGAATTTCCTCGCCCACAGCTTGCCTGCGGTTGGGGAGGGCTGGTTATCAGGTGGAGTAGAGATGGTGGCTGTATGTGACGTCACAGTGTGTTAATTTATTCTAATGAGGGGAGAGGCACGGCTGCGGGGGCCCGGGCGGGAGGGGGGGACTGTTATTCATCAGCCGTTCCCTCTGCAGAAGGCATCTGCATTGGAGCATCTCTCCCTGTTGGAGAGCAATGGCGATGGCAGAGGGAGGCAGAAACAGGGAGCGTTGGGAAGGAGCGGGGACTGAGCGTGGCAATGCCGGAAGGGGATGAGCTCGGCAACCGGCACTGAGACACACAGACGCACCGGAGCTCAGAAACATTCACACCGAGACTCATCGGGGCACATAATATCACAAAAGACTAGAGACAAAACTGAAAAAGACCTTTTTTTTCCCCCACATTGATTTGCACGGTTTGCTGGGATATTCAAAGTTAAAGGGCATTTGTGTTTTACTGATGTTCCAGTATGTTAGGGAAATCAAAGCAGAAAACAATGGTATAATAATTGACTCCAGGTGTAAGCTTTTAGTCATAAATTCAATATTCAACAAAAAAGGCTTGTTCTCTTTGAAGGACTGACCCAACTGTCTTTGGGCCGGGTCATCCTTTCCATTCTTCAGCCTTTAATAGGGAAGTGTGACAAAAGCAGACTTACAGCGTCCCGATAAACATGCAAGCAAACGCCATAAAGAACGGACAGTTATACATCTCAATCATCAAGTCAAATGGTAAATAAAATATGATGCAGTTTTAACTGGAAAGTGACTTCATAAGTAAGTCTGCACTTTCAGGTGTTATTCTTTGCTTTGTGCACCTGAGAAAATCAATGGTTTGAACATCTCCCCATACTGAGAGTCCATTTTCAGGTCTTCACCTGTGCTTTTCAGCTAAAATCACTTGTTGTGCACAGGGATACAATGCAGTGTCAACTGCTGGTAGTTGTCCTGAGGAAAATGAGCGCTCAAATAAAAGACATTTCTACCCAAATCTCAAACGGTGGAAAATTTCAAGAATAGATATTCGCACTTCAAGAACTGAAATTATCTAGTGACATGCTAATCTACCAGTTTACCTGTATTTTACCTGTATTTTAGATTTTACTGTGTTTTTCTTATGACTTCGAAGTTTTGGTTCTTCTCTGTGCCACAGTTTAACGCCCTGGGATCGTATCCTGAAGGCAGAACTGATGCGGTTCCTTCACGGGAGCGAATGTGAAACCGAACGTTTGTGATTTAGCGACATCTAAAGGTTAAGCGACATATCGAGTCTCGTGGAAACAAAGGCGAGCAGTTTTATTTCATTCTTTTTTTTTAAACTGTTTCAAAATTTAATTGCGTGATAATACAAAAAAAAAAAATGTGACGCAAGAAGCTCACAGAAGCGAGAAACGTAGTTTGGTCACCAAGGTAATGTGGCAAGAAAAAGACCATCATCGACTGCATTGTGAATAAAGTTTCATTCAGCATTTAATAGTTTGAAATGACCACAGGGATCATGTCTTGTATGAAACAGATATTAGGCAAGAAATCCATGCCCTTAAATACTAAATATGGGAACTCCTGTTGTGTGTGTAAAGTGCACCACATTTTAATACTGTTACTAGCACAGGTGTTACACAGTCCATTATTAAGAAAACACCATATTAGCAGATCGATGAGCCCATGAATGTAACCATTGCTTTAAAAAAAAACCTCATAGTGACACGTGGTGACAACAGGAGCCGTCTCTACGCATGGCTGAGCAGGCAGGACAGCGACACGGTTGAAATTTCACTCGGCTTCACCCTGTTAACTCACAGCCTGGTTGCCCCTTCTTCTGCGTAGGCATGTGTGGACATGCAGGACTTTATGGAAGTTTCCATTTCAGCTGTTAAGCCATGATCTTATCACCTCCCCCTACCCCCTTTTTTGCTGTGCTTAACTTCTGCGAAAACACAGCAAGCATTTTAATTCTACAATATTCTTCTACATGCTAAGAATTCCGATGCCGCAAACCGATAATGGGCTGTTTCGACATTCAGCGCAGTTGTCAAAACTGCTGATTTCTGAGCTCTTCAAAACTTGACACAGCAGACGCGCACCATTATTTCTCCAGACGACCCTCATACAGGTGAGCCCCAGGTGTGTGGGAATGTTAACCTGGCTGCTGTCGCATGCAGCACAGACAGTGAGGGTGCCGTGTCAGCACGGGTTTCTCCAGGCCTTCACGCTCACTGCTCTCACGATGTGCCTGCGATGTTGTAGCAACATGGCAACTTGATGTGTCAGCTCCACGAAAGCGACTTAGTGGGCAAGATCTGAGAAGTTTCTGGCAGTAAAAGTATACACGATGACACAAGCCACTTCTATGGGGGCATCATTTGCTTAGCTTCGTAAAATCCGTTTTCAAACATATGACAGTGTAGATCTTTAAAATCTGGTTTCAGGCTGCCTGACCTGAGTGGATTAAGCAAAAACAGACTTGTGAAAGGTATCAGTAGCAACTATATAAATTTTGGATAAGTTTGATAAAAGTCCGGCAAGATTTGGAACTGCAGCTACCACGCCTGGGATTTGAAACACGAAGCAAAGATTCTGGTGCTGAAACATTATTCCACAGGGTGCGTGTTTTAGCAATTATACAGTGTTTTTATATCTTAATTCAGCTTCACTAATGGTAATTTCAGTTGCTACCAGCAGTCCAGTGATCAGCTCTCTGCAGTTCAGCATCCCTACGTTCACTTTACACCACTTCTCCAGGAGGATCTGGCCGGTTGTCAGGACTCTCATCCCACTGTGCCTCTCAGCCCATTCTCTCATCTCTAACTCCCAGCACAGTTCTTACATGGTGCTCCACCCTGAAGACAGACAGGGGTGCAGCTACTGGGTGGTGGCAGTACACACCTCCACATCAAGTTCAGGGCTGAGACTGAGGGTGTGAAATGCCATTCAGAACTCTGGGTGATGCGATACTCATTCCTTTCTCAGCAAATGGAAACTCAGCAGGTTGGGTAGTGTAGTACCCAAAGCAGCTAGAACTTTAAGCAAAAGGTTCTCCAGAGGCTACTGCTGTTGCACTGCCGTACACATATGATAGTAAAAGGTAATACTTACATTTGGTTGTTCGCCTGCAAGATAATGACTCTGCCTGGAAAACATCTATAGTAATAATAAATAATAAACTGTGCTTTCATCTGCATGCATTAGAAACTGCCCTGTAAGCATCTTACAGCAAAGTTGAAGGAGTCGGGAAAACATCTGTCAGACTAGATTTGTTTTTTTGGCACTTTCTCTCAAACAGACACTTTTGTTCAGCCTGTCGCTGAAAATCAGCTGCACACATGTTAGATTTGCGAGGATCAGAGGAGAGCAGTGCAGTGGAAGAAGTGCAGGAGAGAGGAGGGAGAAGGTAAAGACACCGGGGAGGTAAGTGGGGAGAGAACGGACCCTGGTCCTGACGGCTTGGTCTGTGCGTGGCTGACAGCCCCTGACTTTGCCGTAATGGATTATTTATTCAGGGATAATTAAGCGAGAGCAGCCAAGCGCAGTGATTTATGTGCCTTGTCAGCTTGCCATATAAACACATTCGCTTTGTGCACAGGTACCACAGCAAAACAATGTCCAGACAGCCCTTTGGAAACACACCACTGATGCACAGCTAAAGGTGCCAGGGCTGGGTCTACAGTGACACACAGCCACAGCTGCTGACCGTGGGTACACAGGCAACAGTACATCCGTGCTGGAGATGCTGCAGAGAACGGGTTCACCACCTCACCGTGGGGGGACATCAGTGTTAAACGCAAGGTGTACAACTTGACCTCTCTGTTACCTGGTTATCAGTAACAAAATGTGGGTTGAGCTGGGTCAGGGAGCCGTGTGTCCAGTCTCAGGTACACACAATGCAGTAACACACCTTAGGTGTTACAACTGCAAAATACAATCTCTTCACCACAGACCCCAGGGTGACACAACACACAGTTTTTGGTGCCCTTAGGCAAGAATCAGTGAGGCTCCCCTTATACTTCTACCTGTGACTGAACAAAGGTTGACACATTTATATAACCAAACTTATTTATGCTTTAAATATAGATAAATGTAGGATATGAACAAATTAAAATTTGAATCATTAATTTTTTTTGTATTATTAGTAACAAATATCTGAAAATTACATTCACACAAAATACATAGTTGTACATTTCAAAATGGACCTAAAACTAAACTAAACTTTATGACTGAAGTTCATTTAGGGGTCTTTAGACAAATTTTTAAGCAAAATGTGATACTGGCTCTACAACCAGCTATAACTTTTTTGTATGGCCTATACAGGAGTTGGATAACTTTATTCCTTAATCAAAGTAATAATTTAAAAACTGCATTATGAGTTTACTCAGGTTCCCTTTGTCCCATGTAACCTTTCGTCTAAAGATCTAAAATCGTTCAGCGTGACAAATATGCAAGAATAAGGGAAATCAGGAACAGGACAAATACTTTTTCTACACCACCATACTATTTACCGCATAGATTGGCTGCTTCATAGAAAATGTCACACAAAGATGCAGCGATGTTCACGTGACACAGTACACAGTATAAGGTGGCAAATCTCCTCCGTTTATTATTAAGCAACATTTTTATTATGTTTATTTTTCAATTTCAATAGCAAAAATGGCATCTCTGAATTTTAGCACCCCTAGATGAATGCCTGGGTTCCCATAGCTATAAAACCATCCCTGCAGAGGCCACAGGACACCCTCTTACCTACTGCCTTGCCCTCTGCTGAAGGCGAAAGAGCAGTAGGACTGTACATCTGAGCGGGATGCATTGTGTAGTTTAGTATCATTGCATCATCCTGCTCACATTACAGAGGCAACACGATCGAGGATGAGATTACAGAAACAAAAAACAGCACCTGCTCACCTTGGACATCCACAGAGACATGATACACCTGAGCCTCCCCGCTTTACTACTGACTCAGTAACCCTAGAGCTGGGCTGTCAGCTGTCCTCACAGAAAGCTGCGATGCTGAACTGAACGGTTCACCCACACAGTCTGATGTTGGCTGACTTGCAGGCCAATGACAAGACCCACCAAGCTAAGCTCAGAAGCAAAGAGCAGATTTGTAAAAACAGCTTATACAGCTTTATTATATTTGACACATCGAGTGTGAACTGAACACTTGTGAAAACAATAAAGTGTTCCCAGGTTTGTTCTGCTGATCCGAACGAAGCGATATACAAGAAATGCAAAAAGGTCCACAGAAAATGTTCCAATCAGAAGCACAAATAAATTAGTTACTAGCAAAGTTTATACAGTTAAATAGTGTTTATATAGTTTGGTGTACATACTGTAATCGTATCTATAAGCCCAAGTTTATTCTTTATCTTAAAACACTTTTCTTTGCTCTGAGTCGCTTTGGAGAAAAGTGTTCGCGGTGCGTTAGCAAAAAGTTGTTTTCCGGAATGTACTTTGCTGCCACCTTGTGGATAAAGAAGTGCAGTTCCATAAACTGCACTGCTGCTGTGAGTATTTACTTCCACTCAGTTCTTCACTCCAAACACAGTAACTGAACAGTGATATTGAAACCATTCGGTTATTTCAGTGTAAATCTTCAACCGGAATGACTGAGACTGACACTGTGGAATAATGTTTCATTACTCATCTGCAGAAAAGATGTTCCTTCGCTCTCTCTGTAGTTATATACCACTGAACTTCTCTGCCATATCACACAGTATTTTAATACCTGCCTTTGTCACTTTCAAACAATCATGTGATCATTTAAACAGAAATACAGCTTCTCAACTCTGAGAGATTAATACAGGCGACAATATTCCGATAAACCTGATTTTGTGCGTTATCTATGACAAATCCAGAAAAGAACATTTTGTTAGGTCAGATGTGGAATTAGTGGAAAATGTTTAATTTCTTCATCAGGCACAGAAAACCAGGTACTTGTATTTGTCTGCATATCATGAAAACATTGTGTTTGTTTTGTATTTATATCATATTGATTTGTCATGCTTATCAGCTGTATTCTGCTTCCACTTCCATACCTTCCATATCTTGTTTCTTGTTCAGATGGGCAGGGACCGCCAGTGTGACTTTTTAATTATCTTTTCTTCAAAGTTTTATTTTCATATTCATTAATACCCCAGTTACTGCCAAGGAGGCATCCCTAGAAAGTAGAGCACTAACCAAAGAAGCGTTAGCTCGGTTAATTTGAACATTAGATCTCATTAGACAGGTGAAAATAGGCATACAAATATAATAGACAATAATGAACCTCTACCTAATAATCGTGTTATTGGATCCACATAAACAATTGCTTCTTATTTACCTTTATAATTGTATTGCACATATTGATAAAAATATCTACTGAGATACTCTGAAAAGAGTAAAAATGCAGTAGAAAGAAGGTAAGATGGGAGTTCTCCTCCTCCTCCTCCTCCTCAGCTAGTTGGTCTCCTCATGTGTATTTTATTATAATAACACACAAATGCCATCGAGTTGTCAGACTGTGTGAAAAATTGCCTGTCAGTTGTGTACAACAGGAGTGAACGTAGACCAGCTTACAGTCCCCGAGTGGACCATACCAGATGATATACGTGAAAAATATTCACCATATTTTTGCACCTTTATATGATAAACCTGATGATAATGCAAAAACCGTCTTTAATGGAGAACATTAAACTTTTTGTTGATGGCTTTGGGTATACTGAACGGGGGAAGTGTTTGGTTGTCCTGACATGCTGCAGACCTATTGCTTTACATTCAGGATATACTATACACTGAGCAAATCATTTAGCAGCACAAAAACATATCTCCATGTAGCATCGTGTTTTTCAACTATGTACAAAGTTGTTCTTACATTTCTTCGGTCTTTTTCTGAGTGCCAGAAGGTGAGCAGAGCGCTGAAGACAGATAAAGACCCACTGTACCCTTTACCAGCTGTGAGTCTCCCTTTCCAGCAGATGGTCACGGATCTGATGGGTCTACTAGAGTAAAGCAGTTTGGGACACCAGTACATGCCAGCAGTCAGAGATTACACAACACGTTTTCCTGAGATGTTTCCAGTTCGTAACATCAAGATATCCACCATAGTCCACAGACTGATTCTGTTTTTTTTTTTTTGGTATCCCTACTGAGATTATCACGACCTCACTTGACAGCTCATGAAATAGTCACACTCAGAACTAGGAACAAAAGGCATAGAAATAACAGCCTATCATCCTGGAACAGACAGATTTGTAAACGGAGTGAATGAGACCTTCAAGACCATGTTGGAGGAAATGTATATCAGAAACGGTGAGATCGGTGCAAATGGCTGATATTTCTGTTGTTTGCTTACCATGAGGTCCCACAAGTGTCTACAAGATTGTCACCTTTCAAGCTTCTTTATAAATAATAAGTACAAAGGCCACTGGACCTCTTACAGACAGCGTGCAAATTCCAAATCCCAGTTGGATATAGTGTGTTAGCCTATGTATAGCAAATGAGGGACCATCTTGAGCAGTACTGGAGAAAGGCCTTTGCAAATGTAGAGAAGTTCCAGAGGGCCCAGATAGCCTGGTCTGAACATGAGTTCAAGGTGGGGTAAAAGGTGTTCTTGTTAGCAACTTCTGCAAAAAAACTTCTGACTAAGTGGCAGGGGCCATATGAAGTCTTCAGAAAGAGGTCCAGCCACCGCTTGTATCTCTCACACAAAGGAAAAAAAGAGTACCACGTTTATCACGTGAACCTCCTGAAAGAGTTGAAACACAGACCAACAAGTTTGAAGCCAGTTCTCCTTGCCCATGAAGTTATAGATGAAGATGAAACTTCTGACCTGACCAACATCTTGCTTCTCACACAAGAGAGACCTGGCTCATCTACCAGATGCCAGACAAGAACTAATGTCGGCGAGTATCCGTCTCCATTCAGAGAGACTCCAGGCAAAATATCTGTCATCAAATACATAATCCAACTGAAAGTCCCCACTCCCATCCATCAATGACCATATGTTAGATGTCAAAAGAGAGAGTAATCGGTCAGCAATGGCAGAAAAAAAGCAGTTGTATTTTTTGGAGTTTAATTTTACCTCTTTTTTTTGTGAATTGCTGTACATATTTCATTGTACAAAAAAGCAGTTCCCACAGCATTGTTATCACTGAACTTCATCTAAGATCTAAGTCTCTCTTCTTACTATGTACAGCAAAGGCTTAAATAAGGGTGTCGCTACAACTCTGTGTTTGGTGATCATATGTGTTACAGTTGGCATGGTGTCCAGGTGTGGGTTGGTGTCTTACTTATGTTTCTTCTTTGTTTGTGTAGTCTACGTGCGTGTGTGTGTTTCGTTTCTTGTCTCCCTGTGTGCCTCAATGTATACACTTCCCTAAAAAAAGCTGCCCCCACAGCATTATTATAACTGGAGTTCACCTGTAACACAACAAATGTGGAGCATCGATTCTGTGAACTTATTTGGCAAATATAGTAATTTAATGATCAATGCAACTTTTCATAACTGTGAACACATTTTCCCAATTTTACAGTAAAGATGGCTTTTACACTTTAGCTTCACATGTGTATCTGCCAAAAGATGTGAATGCCAGTGTGTGTCAGCTACACATTCACTCTAAAACACCTTACAGTAAGTTTTTCCACTTCTCCTGTTGTGCAGCTAAGCTGCAGACCATTCATTAATTCAATAACATGTTTTATGTGTTTTCTAACCAGAACAGCAATGCTAACCATACCAACAGAATATCAGTTAAATAGCTAAGTTAGGCAGCATTCATCTAGCTGCAATGAACCATCAGTATAGCTTGCGCTGGAGCCAGTACTTGCTACTGAACTGTTCTGATCTGTGTGATTGTTCATTGATTTGATCCTATTCCATCTGTGTGGAATGTACCTTGTTCCTGTGTTCATCTGGGTTTCCTCCAGATGCTGTAGCAGTCCACAGACACATGTTTCCAATGGATTGGTTGACTCTAAATTGCCTATAGTGAGTGAATGTATGTGACTACCCAGCAATGGACTGGCACCCTGTCCAGGGTGTGCCCACCCTAGCCCTACAACCTGTGCTTCTCAGAGGAGGCTCCAAACCACCATGACCCTGTGCTGGACAAGTGGTTACCAACAGTAAGTGATTGAAGAGCAAGCAGTATTGAATTTATTTTATTTTATTTTATTTTATTCAAATGATTGGTCTAATTGACAATGTCTAATTGATTTGGCACAGGAGATTTAATCCATCCATCCTCCATCCATCATCATTAATCGCTTTATCCTAGTCAGGGTCACAGCAGTCTGGAGCCAAACTTTTGAGAGTCAAAGTGAATGTCTTGAAAAAATATGTGAAAAAACAGTTAAAACTGCATGCCTGTGCCTCACGTTACAAACATCTGAGCTAGGTTTTTTCAAAAATACAGACAATAACTGGTTTATTTATTTATTTTAATGACATTTTTTTTCCTTTCTAAGTGAAAATTTCCTGCCTTTTTACTTGTTGCCGCTAGATGGCAGAAAATGCATTCAGAATGAAAACTCAAACGAGGCTGTGAGGTGGGGGTGGTCCTTTGGTGTCTCAAGTCAAGGTTCTAAGCACTACACTGCATGCTGCCCCCTTATCATTGTACAGATAAAGCTACTGAAACTGGAAACTTCTTTCTACACATATTTTGGTCAAGTTACATCAGTCAGTGCATAAAATATAGTGCATCCTGCAGTGAGGGATGTTTCAGCTCATATCTGTAAATATTACCTGGAATCCAGTATTAAGCTATTTGTGGAGAACCTACTGGCTTTTTCATTTTTAATAACTTTTCCACAAGGAGCTTTTTTCATGTGAGACGTCCATGAATGGAGCTTTCAGGAGCTTTCAACACACCTCACGAATGTTTTATTTTCTACTTTATCTTTCAGTAGGGTAATCCCAACTCTGTAGTAGAAGTTCAGCCTGTAAAAGTCCCTCCACCTATTACCCGTTTAACCAGGCACATGGTAAACAGTACAGATTCACACCACAACTGCTGTCTACAGCTTGTCTTGTCCCTGGGAACACTTGCCCTGCTAATCCATGCTTGTATGCCTGGGAGATCAACTGCAAAACACCTGTCGGTAGGACAGAAAAACGTTCGCAGTATAATGCACAACTACAAACTACACAAATTGCTCAGGGGAGACACTGAAGGAAATCATACATCCTGTAGGAGAGCAAGTGGAAAACCAAGACATCCATAAAAACAAATAAATATGAAACTTGAGTCGAGGCCCATACCACATGTACACACTGAAGCCTTGGAACTGGACTTATGTACATATGCTGCATGGTCAGAAATTATCTCTATATGATTTCTTTTATCATTCTCAGTCTGTTCATTGTTTTATGTGCATTCCTTAAGCACTACCTTCCATGTTTCAACTTCAAGTGAAATTGAAAGATACTACATTTATTCATCCATTGCTGTTAACTGTTTATTCTGAGCAGGGTCCTGGTGGTCCAGAGCCTATCCTGGAAGCAGTGGGCACTAGGCTACAAAACTGCCCCTGGATGGGACACCAATCCATCAAAAGAGCTTAGAGTTACACAAAAGCAAAAACGTTGATCATCATTCAAAGATATTTTTGTATACAGAGTACAAAAGTGGGGCAAAACCCTCAAATGAACAATGTTTTGCAACACACTAAAGATATAAAAACCAGTAATTCACCTATTATCTGGTAGTATATTCTTTAGCCTTGCAATATTTTATATGTTAAAAATACCATCATTGTGGCTTATTGTCTGATTTTTAAAAAAAGTACATTTAACAAGGGAAACATAACTGGGGTAAAAAGAAAAATCACACAACACAAACACACCCAAAGCATTGTTCTGGTTGTCATGTTTATTGAAGCAGGATAAAACAATGTGTTTCAAAGATTTGTGATGATAATCTTCAGTGAACTGGATATATTAGCCTAATGACTGCCACTGAAACAACCCCAAAGATTAAACACTAATGCGATCTGTATCATCCACCCCAACCCATCTTGCGCCACATCTGTCCACCTCCCAAGACCATCTCCCAGTTGATGTAAAGATGTTTGAAGTTCTGCAAATCAGCTGTCCTCTTTAGGAGGGCTAGACTGCAAGGCACCACGACAATTTGTCAAATATGGACAGAAATCAGTGTCAAATTTACTCTTGACATAGGCATAGTCTCTACTTAAATACTGACATTAACCTAACTTTTGAAATGTAAGACTTAATGCATACATAAATGTTTAAGCATGTTAATCTTTAACTGCTTTCTGTTGCATATAGAAACTATTTCCATATAATACATGTTCTATCAATTTACAGCATTAAAATGGAACCATCTGGGCTGATGGTTCAGACTAGTCCAATGCAGTTACCTCTCTAACAGAGGATAAAGTGTGCATATAAGTGTTTATATAATATAAACAATGTGTACAATATACATTACATATTCCATCCATCCATTTTCAATATTATATAAGTAATGTACACACTGTGCACATACATTTACTATATTTCAGAGAGGAGTCAAGCCATGATGGCCCTAAAAGCATGACGGTGCAGTGTGTTTGCATTTGAACCGCTCCCGTCAGCAATCTCACCTTGGCCTTTCCACATCGGCGGATGGAGTTGCCTAGAGAAACAAAAGTTTCAATTAGAAATTTAGCCGGAATTACAGAATACACCACAGCTAATTTACTGCAAAACATCAACATGGCCAACTCTGAATATGTCAGCCTTCAGGGGAAGACTCACCAGCCAGCAGGAGTATGGAGAGGAATACAATGACACCAGCAAAGGTCAGGCCTCCGATGCGCAGAGTGTGATAGTCTGAAACACCCAAAACGCACACATACATGGTTTCCGGAGAAAAAAAGGGTTATGCAGAAAACAAGTCCATAGCCCAGGTTTAAACCTGTATTGCAGCTGCTACTTCAATAAAAGGACATATGTTAGTAACAATAACTACCGATTAGCATGGGAAGCTTTTACATTAATCCTAATTTCACTAAAGTGATGTTAAATTTATAGTTTGTTACAGCTTAGTCTGTAGACCAAACTAACATTTATTGCATATATGCAAAAGCATGTAAACGTTAGGGAATTTTTTTTATTTTTTTTTTTTTTAAACTGATGGTCCTTTCTTACCATATACAAAATCTGCATCATGGTCGATCTCAGAAGCTGAGGAAACAGGGATGGATGAGAGAGACACCACAACCTCACAATAGCACAGCTATATCTATATTCATCCATTGGTAACACACATTGTTCACACAAATCATAATTTTACCAGCTTTGCTAAGCAGTTATTTCAACTCTGCAAACTCTCCTTTGTACAGAAAGTAACTACAACACCCTATACTTATTAAACTCCAATGGAATGCGAGGCTTATTCCTTTCATGTAAAGGTTTTCGTCTCTTGGCAGCGCTGGGGTTAAACATTAGCTTCTGACAGGAGTAAACAAGCCAGCGCCAACCTCTCTCTAGTGTTTTTAGTGCTTACATAAATATTTCTGCATTGTACCCCAGCGAAGAAGATTTTAGAGGTTGTTATTATTATTATTATTATTATTATTATTCTACCGTCACGTTTACGACTCCGAACTGAAACAGTGACGACACGCCGCTCGCGCCACCTCTCACGTGCCGTTTACACATCGACCAATCAGAATCGAGACTTTCTCAGCCTCCATGTTCAGATGAGTGGGTGATGGGTTTTTCAGCGTCGAAACCCTTCTGTTTTTACATTAATATCGCTACAGAAGAACAAGCCGATTGTTTTGTGCTGCTTGCCTCGGGTTATACAATTTATAAACGGGAAAACTGCTACAAAACGAACATCTGAATTGTGTCGCTCGGCGAAAGTGCGCGCGTGAGAACGCGCAGTCTGCGGATGTTGGCGGCGACTATTTTCTGCGTGTGCGCAACCGAGCACATTTCAGAACAAATCGAGCTTATTTAAATACCCCATCGAATGCCTGCTGACCTAAAACAAAATTTTTTTAGAAAAATATTTTTACGACATTTACATATCATTATACAGCTTAAGTCAGCAAAAAAAAAATTGTAAGAACCATTACGTAATGTTTTACAGAATTGGTAGGCATGTACAAATCCTATGTGGTAATTTTAAGAAATCATCATCCTTTTCAGAAGTGAAGGATGGCACAGGAATGGGCTCATTGTGCTCATCCTTCACACTTACATCCCACGGCTGTTCTTATAATGAACACATGGCCCTAAAGACCCCATTTATTGTGTAACAGAAGGTAATGGTTGGGCTCGGATTAGTTGAAGGCCTGTGCTGAAGGTCTCAGCTTCTTCACAGTCAAACTGCTCTACAACGTTAGGAAGATCAGATGCCTTCACTCTTAGAGCAACTCACTGACATCCTTGTGATTCAGAGACAAGTTTTATAGAACATCTCAAACCAATATGTTTAATAGATTTTAAAATTAGCAAAGGACTATTAATGCACCTCTATTACTACTACTACTGCTGCTCCTCAACTATGGCAAAATTATTTACCATCATGTTAGGTACTGAACTATCTAGTCATTGACAAAACACTGTTAGTGATGCAGGACACAGAGACTTTTGACCACCAGAACAATAGAGCAGACCAGGATCTAATGGAATAAATATCAAAAGTTAAAAAATAAATAAAGAAATTCAAGGCATTTTCCAGTATTGAAAAAAATTAAATCCTTCAATGCTATATAGGCATTAGGCACAAATTAATTTAAATCTAAGAATATACCACAAGTCTAATGCATTCAGCACCAAGACATTTTTCACACATTGTACAAATAGCCTTGAATAATAAAACTGTGGAAAAAAATGCTTTTACTTTTTATCAGTCATCAAAAAGTAAAACTAAAACTTGATTATGAAAGGTAGCAGTTATCCTCTACAAGGATTTCTGTACTCATGGGGGGTACACTCCACACTCACCTCCTCCAGAAGACATGTTGATCCTTCTGAATGCCTGCAAGGGCAAAATGACTATAATCAACAAGTTCTGCACCTCTGTTTACCACAGTCTCTGTCTCCCCTGCTCTGAGCAGCAATAAAACAGCCCGCAGCCAGCCTGCATGGCCACACCCCCGTCCCCCCCAGCAGCCATCAGTGTCCTAATCATGCTCAGGTGGGGTTTTGTAAAGCTTGGGGAAGGGGAATTTGTCATGGAGGAGGGGTGCTTATGCATTATTTTGGAGCACTGCCAGGTCCCAGGTAAAGTTCTATACATATAATTGTTGAGATTATAGTAAAAAACAACAAAAAACCTTACATTCTTCATTTCAAAGTTCTGAACTGACTATTGGTAGGCCAGAATGCTTCTGAGCAGGACACACCCTAGTGTGCCGCAGACTCCGTTTCTGTTGTTCAGAGATAACCAGATTTGCACTGGGACAAGGGATAAATATGGATTTGATATAAAGCCATAAAAAGTAAGCTCTACATGATTTAACAATGACGCATGTTAGGGCTTAACTTCAGTTTAAAAGGGTGGTAGGATTTCAGTCTGTTTCACATCTCAAACACCAGGTATCCAGGTGTCTGGATTTCAGTTGCCTACTTGAGGAATGAATTCAAAGAGACAGTTTTCTAAACCTCAAATTTACAAATCCTTAGTAAGTGTGTGGTCATACCCAAGTGTATTGATCGATTCTAGGAGCAAACAAATAAACCTATGCTTCTCACAGAATCAGCATGAAGTTTTCAGACCTTTGACCCTCATTTATCTCAGAAAACCTGGTGTGATCAGCCTTCAAAAATAAGCAATTTTTATATTTCTCCAGCATCAATACTTTCATTAGCAACTTGCTCATTTGTGCTCTTTTTGCATATTTTCTATTGCTAGTTCCATGCTCTCCTTCCACAAAATCTAATTTCTATTTGGCAGAACTAATACTCCTGATTACTTTAAGCAGAGGAAATCAAGTCTGTTTTCCAGACATAATCAATTGGATATGAATACAAATGTAAATGAAGAAAAAATCCAGAATTAGAGCTTCACTAGCTAACTGTGGGTATTTCCTATTTTAATAAGCAAGGTAATAATAGCTGTGCTGGAAAACCCTACACCTTTAGTGCCTGGGGTGGTGCCTACAGGCCACGCCCCTCTGTCCTCTGGCTGATCAGCAATATGCAGAGGAGTCTCAGACAAAAGCCTCACCAAGCCCCTCAATGCCTCCCCTCTCCTCACTCAAGGATGGTTATGTAAGTGCGTTCTGGCTGTGTGTTCAAGTATTAACTGATCATCCCGGACATCTGGGTTTGTATAAGACTTGAAAAGAGAAGCAAAAATGACATTTACTAAGAAAATCAAACCTCTTGGAAGGAAAATGAAAATGCTTAGAAAGAAATAAGCAATGCCGTTCTGAAAAAAACTTAACTAATTCTGCAAGCATTTGCTTCTTCGTTTAGAAATCAATAGGATTTCATAGAAACCACACTGTTGCCTGCAAATCTGCTCATGGATTTTAACTGTGTGCAGAGAAAACAGGCTTCTATTACATGCTGTTGCAAGGTTCCATCAAGCATATTTGGTATTCCTACTGAACATGATAATCTGTGTTGAAATTAAAAGAGTCTTTTAGCTAGAAACAGCAAGAATATGTCAACTTACCTGTGATGCTGGAAGGTTTCTCTGTGGTCTGCTTGCTGGTCCTCCGCTCTGTGTGTCTATGTGTGTGTGTTCAGAAGGGCAAGGCGGACGCGATGTCTCCCCACCCACCAATCCGCTCTCTTTCTCCGTGCAGTAAATCTATCAACTCTCACACTGCCATTTCCAGTGCAAATGTATTGCCCAATAAAGAATGACCTTCAGCACCAATAAAAAGATTTTGACCTTTAGAACAATTGCTGTATGGAAACATAAATGTGTTTATGCAAAAAATGTTTCTTAGTGTGCATGTTAATTTTCCATCTGAAAAAGGAGGGTGTTGTTAATTACTGTTGCATTTCAGAAGTGATTGTTTTGTCTGAATTCATACTACTGTCTTGAGCCGGTGTTTTTCAGTGCCGAATGTTAATCCTACCTCATGAATAAATGAAGTGCGAAAATCCGTGTGCAATGTGTCTGGTTCACAGCCACCAAAATTACAAAGGCAAAAAACACAGGAATCACTCAAGTGGAGATATTTTTATTGTTTGTGAAAAGCACAAAAACTGATATTAAGTTCTTTAATAACAGCAGAACATACAACGCATGGACATCAAGTTATTATACTAATTGCTTGTAAGATTAAATTCTATTCAGATGTCAACAGAGCTGACGTCATTACTACCATTTTTGTTTTTTCCAGATTCTAAGACTGTGTTTCGGCTGTGTTCGGTATGTCAGCTGTGATGATTTGATCAGTCATGCACAGACACATACGTGTGTATACATGTATGGTAAGACATGACTGCAGGGCTAAAGCAACCGTATAAGTAGAAAGGGGATTTAAGCAATTGTGGATTTTGTGATTTTAGAGGCTTTTTTTTGCATCACAGACTGTCCGCATTCTGTTGGACCCTCGCTCACCAGGTCTTTGCCTCTGAGACTGACAAAAATCTGTGCAAACATCTGTCCTCTGCATTCCATGAGGAGGCGGAGACGTGGCGACTGGCGTACCAATAACAGCGCAGGAACAGGTCGGAAGCGCCACAGTGACACACATTGCTACATACAGTATTACAAGCACAGCAGACAAGCCTGTCTTCATGTCTGTTCCACTTTTCATTAGGTTTTAGATCCGTGACAGCTGAGTTGTTGTGAAACATTGTGGCACACAAATAAGCACATATCATATGCACACTCCCACACACAAACATGTCTGTATTGGAGACGTGTGTGTTGATGGACTTACGTTCTTAGAATATTTACGGATTTTATATTGAATATATCATTTCATAATCTTATTCTATACAGGAAAATATAATAATTCTGACATCCATAGAAGTGAGGTTAGCTGACAAAAGTACTAAATTAAAATTAGCTTCAAATTAATCACAGTAAGAGGTTTTGTGAGTCTGAAGGTGACAGACTCTACTACATTGTGACTGGCTAACAAGGCAAACTGCAGACAGACTGACGCACAGGGCACAGACATTGCAGACACAGTCACTGGTTACGGAACAGGTAGCTAGTTTTATTTACATGGTTTGCCTCCCGCCACCTCCGCGCCCCCCGTTCCTTCACTGTCAATGCACCTGCATCATTATCAGTCCTGTTTCGGTGTCGGATATATGCAGATATGGGTAGATCTTCAATCTGGAAGATGACAGGCAGGGAGAAAAATCAGTAAGGTTTTGGCCACCAGCTTGGTCTCAGTGAGCGTTTCTGTGAAAAACACCTTTGGTGCCAGTGCTATACAAATGTGTCACCTTTGATAACTGGATAGTTGTATTGTTCGCTGGGGCTGAAATGGACCTTCATCAGAGTTACACGAGAAGTGAAACCACCAACAGACAGAAGAACAGAACTAACAGAACAGAAAATCTCCCTCAGGTGTTTGACCAGAAGCCAAAAACCAGTCGTTTTCAGTGAAAGAGCTGGTGGTCTGGAGGTTATGGTACCTAATTTATTCTCAGCATTATGTATGGTTCGGTTCCAAAATGGTTACATCTCCAGCTGAATAAATGACTAAAGTGACAGTGGAAAGAGTGCCTGCAGACTTTGGTCAGATCTAATGATTCTTCCTTCCTGCATGTAGTAGAACTGGGTCATAAACAAATGACTGAAGGTCCCACTCAGTTTTCTCACCTGCACCAGTCACTTTAGTTCTCGGTCTTAGGAGCCTCTTTTGCTGTATGGGGAGAGAGAGATATGGTAAGAAAACTTGTTCCTTTTGCTCTCCCTAGCATCCTCCTTTGCAGGACTCATCTCAACTTAAGTGTTGTAGCTGAGTGGTAATAGCAAAAATTAAAAATAATACCAACTTAAATATAATACATTTATATAAACAAACTGGGAGCACCAAAGACAATCTGCAGCAGGATTAGAAAGAAAAAACAGATTAAGAAAGAACAGTGGAGCTGAAGTCAGACCAGTTTCTTTTAACAGTGTGGAAACTGCATGTTCTGTGTTTTGCTTGCCATGTACTTACAGTTACATTTATTCACTTAGGTGACACTTTTCTCCAAAGTACTTACAGTGTTAAACTGCTTTCCTTTGATTTACCCATTTACACAGCTGGGTAATGTTAACTGGAGCAATGTTAAGTAACTTGCTCAAGGGTACTACAGCAGGAGTGGGAATTCAGATTTGGGATCTTTTACTGCAGCATTCTAAAGCATCGGCTATACCTGCTACAGTACCTGGTTGCCCCAGTCCTTCAACGTGAGAGCTGGGACAGATTTGAGTTTATGTCTCCTGGCATGAAAAGACA
Source organism: Arapaima gigas (assembly GCA_900497675.1). Taxonomy (NCBI): domain Eukaryota; kingdom Metazoa; phylum Chordata; class Actinopteri; order Osteoglossiformes; family Osteoglossidae; genus Arapaima; species Arapaima gigas. The sequence continues at coordinate 293,126 of UFQX01000032.1, forward strand.
CTGAGCCATAATTGGGGTGGGTGTCAGATAGATTTTTTTGAGTGAAGGACAGTATACACTCACCCTTAGAGACAATTAGATTCTCGGCCTGAGCTTCCTCATCCCCAGGGGTCCTGAAACAAGCAAGGGTGTGACTAAAGGAGGCGTGGTTGGGGCTGTTATTAATCAACCCCTGATAATGATAATGGGTGAGGTTAATGTTTATTTGTATGTGGGCAACAGATTTACCTGGGCTTTTGGTTGAAACTGCAGCGGCACCTCCGGCCTGAAAAGGACACAGTGATTTTATAATCCAACTATTGACTTTCTCTGCAAGTGTGTTGGCTTGATTTGTGAGTTATTTATTTTTATTGCCATTCTTACCTGTTAAACAACAATTTTAATCAATTTCAGTTTTACTTTCTTTTACTTCATTCTTGCTGTTACTATGTAGGTCAAATGTGTTATGTGCACAGGAGTCGACTGGGGTGCCTACTGAGAATGAGGAGAACGCCTAGGGCGAAGAGCACTACAGCAAAGACGAGCCCTCCAATCCGAAGGCTGTCGTAGTCTACATGGTACAGCGAAGAAAGGGAAAAAACACACATAAACAAATTATCGTATACATGCAGACTACCATCAGTGATGAATAAATCTTAACATTCAGGTTCTTACCATAATCAAATGGGTTCACCTCCTTTTCTTTTCCATCTATGTAAAAGATAAATAAATACAAAATGTAAAGACAAAATCAAAATCTGAAGAAGCTGGCAGTTATCATTTACGTTCAAGAGATATGCATTTTATAAACATTATTCTAAATTTCAAGTAATGCTAGCTATGAAGTTATCAGTCAGTAATAACTTAAATTCTACTGTTTTTCCTTTTACAGCCTTGCTTCTCTGCATTTATTTAGACAAACTTCCTCAGTTTCCCTTCACCTTCCTCTGTCCCCCCTCTGCTCCATTTTCCTCTCGACATGCTGTCCTGATTCTATTGTTCCTGCCAAATCTACCAACCCCTTTGCCAGTCCAGTGGCAAACCACTTCACTGAGCTGTGAAACCCCATCATCCAATGTGTGTTGCCTGAAGACAAAAAACACTCACCCTGTGTGTTGGAGTCAGAGCCTGCGGAGAAATAGAGAGAGCAGAAAAGTAAGAATGTCATAATGGTCAATCAAACCTAAACATGATCAGTAGGTATCAGTGAGTTAAAAAGGCATGTATGACACACACACATTTGACAGTCTGAGGGAAACAAGGGAGAAATGGAGGAAACACAAGACACGATTGGGCCATTTAAGCACCTGAATCTTTTGCGAAGCACAGCACTAATTATTCATGCTGAAAACGTATTATTTTACCTTTGAGTAAAATTCACATTGTGAATGGATCCAGTAAAAATACAGCAGGGCATATGTTCTCTGCCCCTCTATGTTTCAAAACAGTAAGAAAATAGTCTGTCATACAATACAGCCTATTGAATATACACTGTTCAATGATAACTGTATATGCTAGTGTAAATGAGATAGTGGCGCAGTGTTCTGGTGCCTCCTATCTGCAGGGCTGTGGATTTTTATCAAGGGTTCAATTCTGGCCCTGTTTTTATACAGCTTGCATATTTCCATGTTTGTGCGGATTTCCTCGAAAAGTCTGAAGACATAAGACAAAGAACCATTTCCAAACCCTCTCCTATTTTGAAAACTATGTAAACTTTGAAGGTATGTTCACATTCCAAGAATGGTAATAATATGGTACTTTGAATGTGAAATGAAAGCCATTCCACTGGAAACCTAACAGTCAAGTGCTTTTTGTGTGGCACTAATAATGGCATACATAGAGTTTACCCAGATGTATACTTATGTCATTTGCCTTTAGAGCAAGTCTTGTTATCCCCTTAATTGCTGTTTTTTCCCTTAAATTTAAGCCCTTAACCAACAGGTAAAACGATATGATTACAGTTCTCACGCTCCTCATGTGTACTGTCTAAGACCTTCCAGGTAGAATGTTGCAGTGACTTCATTATTTTGTTGATCTGAAGAACAGTACATTCCTAACTACCAGTTGCTGAAGTAAACAAATAACTAAAGCATGTATTTTAGACAGAATACCATTTGAACAGAAACTGCCTGAAAACCCCAGCCTTTGGTGAAAAACTGTGATTTTGTTCCACTACTAGGAGTCTCTGAGTTACAGTGAGGAACTTTGTAGTTCCTGTTCAAACAGTATTTTGTGTAAAATACACACTTTAGTTATTTGTTTACTTCAGTGACTGTTAGGAGTGTACTGTTCTTCATGTTTAGGCATGAGTACAAATAAGGACACCTGTACCATCTCTTGCAGCAGTTCTTCTCTGGTTTTATTACCCCTTTCCTCCTGTGCCTTTTAATCCATACCATCCTCCTTCTCCAAGCCAATACACAATTTCCAAGACCCAGTTCTTTCTGCTCTAGTTTTTAATTTCACAGTTTAGTTTGTATTTAATTCAGCTTAAAAATTCACTTGTCAGCAGTGGATATGCAGAACAAAGTAAGCGAGAGAGACAGACACTGATCGGTGTCTCTTTGAACTCAAGGGTTATCTATTAAACAAGCACACACACAAATACAGACAAAAAAAACAGACAAACTGAGCGTAAACAAATAAATTAGGGTTGGGTTTGCTAAAAAAACCAACAGGACAAGCACACAGTGCAAAGTTGTAAAAAGCAGTAAGATGTGTAACACCATAGAAACTAACAGGTTACAAAAGCAATGCGAAAGGAGGAGAGGATGGGCAGACCTATATGGACTGAGGAAAAACAAATCCATTATTTATTTAAGAAGCTCGGTGCTGTTATTGTAAAATAGCCCCCAGCAAACTTAACTGTGCCATAAGTGAACGCACCTTTGTGTCTGGGCACTCTAGTATACAACACTGGGCAAAATTTGTACAACGTATAGTCTAGACACAATAATCTGGTCTGGGTGTAAAATGGGGGGATAATGGACAATAGTTTAGAGCTGAATATGTATAACTTCTTGGTCTGTAACAACTACTGTTAATTGTAAGGCAAGTTTGTCCATGGAGTAAAAATTCATTTATCTTTAATTACTTGCTACTAGTGTGGAATAATTTTATGCGTTGAGATTTCTTAAACTTGTTTTGTTCTTGTTTATGGGGAAAACAAATTTATGTACTAAATATGTGAAGGACTGTTCTTGGAATTGCATGGACTCATACTAGGCAACTGTATTCCAGCTACAGTTTCTTACATTTGAAATATTCTAGATATCGGAGAATACATTCTCATATGTAGTTTTTTTGTTTCCATTTGGAAAATCCAGTTTTCCCCCAGTGACTGCCACGACTTACTGTGAAATGGGGAGTGATTTCAAAATGGAATATTCCAGCCTCTCTCCCAACACTCATTCAACACATGTGAAGAAATATAAACCAAACACATGCCCAGGTGTACAGCATCCACAATACAAACATCCCTTAGGCTGTGGACCAATAAAAAGAAATGTCTGTCATTGGCTTCAAACATGCCCACGCAGTGTTCTCTCATTTTCGATGGGGGTCCAGCAGTGATGGCACTTACCAGTAACATATACTAGAAGAGAGCAGAGGAAGAGCAGAACAGTTTCCATGGCAACTGCAAAGATGTAGAGAGCACAGCATTAGTGGTCTATGTGTTTACCAGTTCATTCATTCATATGCACACACCCACCAAAACATCCTTTATCAAGGTGGTTATACAATTTGACAAGGGTTTTACTTAACCTTCCTATCATTGACATTTGTTTTCTGTGCCATCTTTCCTGCAATGTTTCTGATTTCCAGCTGAGAGGTGGGGTACTTGGCCTAGTTCCATGTTTGTCACGTACCCACTGTGCTATTATTGGCTGTTTCTCCACACATGCAGACACACACTCTGAAGCACACAGTATTCCACCTCCTGAAACAACTAATTGTCATCATTGCTGTTCTTGAGGAAAACAACATTTATTCATTTAATCTAAATTTTTGATTTGTTCATTAGCACATATGGGTAGATGGATATTTCAGGTCATAAAGCATTAGCTAGGAAACAGATTATTTACAGCATATACGGATATATGTCAGTATCTTTTCATTACTGTCCTTTGAAAATGGATTTGTAAGCCTGATGTTGTGTAAGGCACTGTCCACTGTTCATTTCAAAACCTGGAATCAAGAGCCATTAAGATTTCATGCTTGTTTAAATTAATATAGTATGTCTGCTGAACGTGCAGTTGCTCTGTAATATCCACATTGTGTTAGGGACCAAGAAAAGAAGACATCATACCTACCCAGTGTCAGCAAGTGTCACAAGATACGGGTGTCAAAACACTACAATATTTTCAATTATATTTACTTAGCACATTCTTTTTCAAAGAAAAGCAGATAGAAAGTGTGAGCAAAAAATTTATTCCGTGGATCTATTAATGTTATGAATGCTCCTAGATGTTCTAGCTATCCATCTTTCCATTCATCATTAATGCTTAGCTGCATGTCCTGGCCAGGGTTGCAGCAGACCACAGTCTATATCAAAAATGTTGAGGCTGGTTTATTCAGTGAAGTAAATGGGCACTATCAGTATTGATAAGCTTCACTGGGATGCCAACACCATCATGTCATTGTGTCATTCATTTGACCTTGTACCTATCTCTTAACAGATAATGTTTTATATACTATATACTTGTATACTATAATGCTTTAAGGTACAAAGATTTTTTGTAATTTTACAGAAAAGCTAATGGAAACTATTCAAAAAATGGAGTTAAGTACAATTTGAAACACAATCTTGCTCCCACAGCCTTGTACTTAGTTGGAAAAATGAGTGTTTCCCCCTCCCAGCATACATATTCCATGCCCTACTTGTACTGAGGTTGTTCATTTATTGATGCTTTTTTACAGGATGTTGTTGTCACTATATTTAGCCTACGATTTACACTGCAACAAGGCCCAGTCCAGTCACTGTGGGGTCCTGCCCTCGTAGTCTTGCTCGAACACTTTAGTGCTCCAAAACATTTAGAGGATAACTTTTAAAATGTTTGTTCAGGCACAATGTCATAGATGTCAATAAAAATGTTGCAAAACGTTTCAATTTTTTTTTATTAAAGAGGCAGACATACATAATCTGCACCATTTTTCAAAAAATGTTCTAATGAAAAGCTGGCACTGTTTGACTGTACTTACTGATCTTATCTTTTTAAATTCATAGTTATTCTTTTCTCAAAACAAAACTTCAGTACTGAAATGTTACACTGTAGCTACTTCCTCCAAATAAAAAAAACCCATCTGCTTTTGCGGGCATGTGATCCTTGACCTTGGAAAATTATTGATTATCCTGAAACAAGAAATACATACTTAGACTCTGTGCATCTGAAGCAAACTAAATTCAGCAATAATAAAATAGCAGAAACCAGTAATTCTACATTTATTTCCATTTCGAGTCAAGTTCTCTCTCCTGTTATGCACAGAATCAAGGACAATAAAGTCACCACGACTCCCAGAGGGTACCTTAGTTTTCAGTCATAAATAAAGTTTTCAACAAACAGCATCACCAAAAGTTTAGCAGAGTTGTGAATACCTTGAGTTGAGCACATTTGGTATATGCAGTCTCTTACTGTCCCCTTCAGAACTGTGTCATAGTCATAGTCCAGTAAAACATGGATTGACAAGGCTGGTTATATATGAAAGGGCTTTGTACAGTCTCCACAGAAGAGAAATACAGTAATGAATCCTTGACTTTAAACTAAATGTGCCAGTTTATTTGTTTTACATTTTGTTCAGTACATTTAAATATGATTAATAATGTTGAGCAGCAGCTTGGTACTCAAAAATTATCCCTTGTCCTCCCTCCTACCTTCTAGAGAGTGTATATTCACCATGTCACAATTCTCTCCATTCGACTAAACAATTAAGTGTTAAAATTCTGTGCAGGACCATAATGTAGCCAGTGTCAGTCCACAGAACTAAAAATTGCCATTCTGCAATCAGTCAACGTGTCAGTATGTTGCGCTGCCACTTTGTGAAGGGCTTTCTAACAGGTGCATGGTATCTCTACATACATACACCACTCTTTCTACTTTCCTGGGGAATCCTCCACAAGCCACCAAGGGGAGTGTGAGTTGCTACAGATATCTGCAAAAAGATTGCTTCTTAGAAAAACCACACATCTTGATTCCCTGAAATCCAAGCCTCCTGCACTCTTACTGGCCTACCATTTGTCTACCATAGCTATCCATCGGGCTTGACAGCACATCTTTATCTCTGAAGGCATTAGGGTTAAATATAGACAGACAGGGAAAAGGAGATGGCAGTTGTGACCGCCGTAGACTAGGAGAATGTTCTGGCCGACGATGTTGTGATAGTGGGAGATAACTACTACGAAAGACTCAAACTTTGTCAGTGTTCACTGCCACCATGGGGCTGCACTGAGCTATGCAAAACAGAACTGTGCTTTGGCACCCGAAACCAGGGGATCTGCACACTTCTGTTTTCCAAATGACCGGGTGCTGATCCCATGTTCTACAATGCTATTTAGTCATCACTGATACTGTTAATAACATCCAAAGGAGACCTATGGTGTACTAACCCATTCACCTTCTTTGAACCAGTACTGCTACCACTCTGCTGATTACTCCAAAAACCACACAGTCTTAAATAAAAGAAAAAGAACTTAAATAAGATAAAGATAAAGCCGTAATCTGTTCTAATGTGTTGTTCTGTTCTGGTTTATATCACATTTTTCTGCTCTAAAATTAGTGACAGTTGAAGATAAATCCAAGCTTTAAAAAGCATCTCAAGAACAGATTTGACCCAACTTTCCTGCAGTCTTTTCCCCACAAAAAAAGTGATCGACCAAACCTCATTTATTTTATCTTTTTTTAGATACCAAATCTAAACACACAGCACCTGCTGACAGAAATTCACTTTGGTAGGAATGCTGTTAATGTAATTTGATCTGGGTGCATCACGTACCTGGAAATGACTTCCGATAGACACAGGAAAGAGTGCCAAAGGAGGAGCACCTCACTGCTTCCTGAACTGGAATGCACACAAGATGAAACTGAAAAACAGTGACATAATAGCCACAGACTGTACTCCATTATGAAATAAGGCCTATGTAGTTTCCAGCCCAGCCAAGGAGTCAGGAATAAAAATCAATTTATCAACCGGGAGTGAGTTTTGACGAATGGATGGGGGGGTCACTAGTATTATGTTATCAATCGGATCTGGCCATAGATCTTCCAGGGTAAAATGCAGAGGACACTCACTAACAAATGGGTAACTGCTAATCACCCCAGGAGAAAATGAGCAACATGCCACTAGCAGCAGACATTAAAAAGTCATGGATGCCATAGTGATGACAATCTGCTTCTCTCTATGCACCACTTCCCTATTTTCTTCATCCATTTTAAATTTATGGGGGGGGTGTCAGGATTCCTGGATGTCCTGCAGACATTCCTGATTTTCTGAAAGGAATGCCAAGGTGACTGGTGTAGAATTGAAGCCCAGAGAATGCTGGAAAAATGACTGATCTGCATGGAAGACAGGAGGATAGTGAAATCCACCTTGGCTAAGATATGAGCCTGTTCCATTTTGTGCATGCTTCAGGCATGCTGGGCGGGACACCAGTCACAAACGAACAGAGACACGCCTGCTTTACCAAACAGGACATCATTTCTCTGACTTTTCCTTGTTCTTTTTCTATAGCATTCCAAACTGAAAATGCTGTCAGCAGGACAATATCTGGTTTAATACCTGTGTACAAATGGAGCACCAATGAAAAAGGTGCAAGAAGTTTGAAAGACATCAACTAGGAGGATGAAGCACATCAATAATGCTTCAGGCTGTACAAAGCCTTTCTACTGCCACAGCTGTGCATTGCTTTCTTTCAAACTAGTGCTGACGAGAGATAATGGTTTGAAAGCTTGGTTTGAGAGAAGCGGTTTGTGCATTGAAGGGTGGGAACTGTGAGGGGGAGGGACAGAATGTGCACTGCTCTGGCCATCTGCAAGCCCAAGGACACTGAACAGCCCCCACCAACCCCCCACCATAACTCTTCTTACTGCAACATTAGCATGCCAGAGAACACCATCACCTTTTCAAACACTGTTTACTTCTACTTTAGTCCTTCTTAATCTAATTCCTCCTTCATTTATCCTTCACCCATTATTACTAAAAGTTCTTCCAGATAGGGTAATGGTTAACTATAGCCTACCACAGGACAAGAAACAAATTCAGTACACCATACATAACATCCAAAAATAATTGTAACATGGGTGGGTTCACAGGCCTTTAGAATTGATGTTAGTAATAATAGTAGTAGTCGTGTTATTTCATTTGAACAACACAAATTTTTCTTCAATGGATCTTACATGGTTCAGGTTATATAACAAGCTATTTCATAATTATTTGCCCAATAATACAGCTTGGTAATTTTTTGTGCTGGAGGAATCCAGGCAGGTACTGATCAAGGATTCAACACTGGGTTTTTCAATCACAGTGGCTTCATTCTGACTATGAACGGGGCTAATGATGCTAGTGACAAAGACACTACAGCCCTCCTGGGAGCATCCTTATACCAGGCCCAGAGCTACAGATGTGCTCAGGTTACAGGGCTGCATCCTCTAGGATTCTTTGTCACATCTTAATAAATAAGGCAGCATCATAGTTTCTTATAATGTAGAAGTGCCATGTTTGCTGTAAAAAGGTAACAAAAATGCAAAAATAAAAATATGGGGTTTAAGAGATGTTTTAATGAGATATTCTTTTTTAAAATTCTCTATTTCAGGCAATTATTTGACAGTATTCACAAATATATTCTGTGTAGTTTACACAATTTTCATTTTGTGCTTGTAAACACCATCTGGTGCTATTTCAGTGTAGCTGCCACTAGTATCAAGACACTTTCATTTAATAGCACCATTTTTATTACAGATTACACTCATCTCTCCTACTGCCGTGTTTAGCTGGAGACCCTCCCCCATACTGGCTTTAGGAAAAACAATATAATCCTTTGATAAGACAAAACCTTCACTACTATTTCCCATTCTGGGCAATGTAGATGGGAGGTCGGGTGTGGGGGAGGGCTCCATGCCTGCAGTGTGAATCAGACCTGTAGTAACATCAGAGCTGGCTGTAGTTATGGCTGGTCACGGGATTTTCAGGATGCATTGCCTGTGGAATCTGTATCAGTTCCGCAAACCACCTGACAGCAGGCATGTCACTGTCCCCCTCCACAGAGCTGCATATGCAATGAGCCATTATTTAACATGCATGCTTATTTTCCCTTAGGATTCCCATGCACAGCATTAGCTCTTTCTGTACCTACCTTTCTCTTCTCTTCTATTAATACAAAACAACAGTGATTTTAGCCATTACTCTGTTGGTCAATGCCAGATAAATGTGAAGAAATAATTTGTGTTATACTATTTAACGCAGTGTTTGACAGGATATACAGTAAATTTACCATTAAGTAAAATTTTTCATTGTTAACATAAATCGTATATTTAATAATATGCAAGCAATCAAATGCACAAACATTAAAAGGATCAAGTATTTGAAACATAATGTAATTTTTTTAGCTGTTGCTCCTTCTATTTTCTCTTTCAACGCTGTGTAAATTTATATGTATAATTAAATGCAAGCTAACTGCAAAACTAGGACACAATACAAGTCATCCTTTCTGGGGCAAACCCTAGACAAGCATCCTTGGAATCGCATGAAGGGTGTGTAACCATGACAACGTAGCGTGCAACGAGCGCCTCGTCAGACGTGCTGGTGCCTTCGCGCGTACTCTGAGGTGTCTCCATGGAAACCCCTCTCAGTCACCTGACTGCCGAGCGCCTTTTTTTAATCAGGGTGGCGATCGCAGTAGGAAATAACAATTAAACTGGGCAAAATTAAACAGAATGCTAAAGAAAACATTACACATTCCCAAAACTGAGATTAAACTGGAGGAGGAGGACTATATCCAGAAGCTTTCTGAGAAGAATGTAGGCTAAACCGACGATGATTGGTGGAAATTAAAAACACGGTTCACCTATTGTATTTAATAAAATGTGTCTACATCGAACAGGAAATGAATGAATACAACTCTATTTCAACTCTTTATCTACAACTGCATGAAACAAGTCACCCTATTGTTTATAGTTCCCATTTTCGATGCTTTAAAAACTTAAATCTCATTAGTAAGTTGAAACACAAAATGATAGCATTTCGAAAATTGTTTTCTGTCAGTTACTGGCTCAGTGGCCGTTTATATTTTGTTCAGAAAATGACAATTTCATCAAAATCGGCTTTACATCGTCACTCGCTGCACGCGCCGCTCACGCGCCACGGCGCCAATTCGAGGTGAGCGTGACGAGCGCCCGTGCTCGCGCGCTACCTGTGGATGCTCCCTGGTGTTAGCGACACGCAGTGTGAAAAACACCGCTTTTAAGTCAAAACTTACAATCTTTAAAAACACTACGCTCTTTTTTGTAAAAATACCCAAATCGGAAATATTTAATGTGCCTCTCACGTAGGAAAAAGAAAAATATAATTTGTAAGGGTATACTAGTAGAAAAAAAAAACTAAATGGAAATGCCAGTGAAAAAAGCTCTCATGTCGGCCGTGAGGAGAGAAGCAGACACACCCTTCTGGTACAGACACTCCGCGCAGCTCCCCAAACACACCTGCCTATACCTACCACTTTGCCGCCTCTAAACGATCCAGCGGACATAGAAAATGCCCCAGTAAACAAACGGGCGGAAAACACGTGTTTTATCCACCGTGAAACTACAATTGCTCCCCGTAAATTCCAAACAAACGAACTGCACGTGCTAAAGTGCACGCGGATCTTGAAAGACCGGGAATGATGCCTGGGTCGATTTTGTTATTGATGACGTCCGACTGATGCCGGGCGACACGAGCCCTTCACCGCCCTGCGAGACCCTCTCCCCTTCCCGACAACCGGCTCCTTTGTTCCCTGCCCCACACACACATACGCAGAGGATCCCAGACACGCTCGAAAGACCACTTGAGAATTTTATTAAAGACGAAGACCACCAGACAGACTAAATAAAGCCAAACTGATAAGTAACAAGTTCCTTTCTTACCTTTTGTTCCTTGTTGTTGTTTCAGGGATGTTGGAAAACAGGCGGTAAATTGAAGTACCAGTTAACACGCGTTTTCCGTTAAATATATAAAATGATATGCACGTGTGCTGAGTTGTTTCTATTATTATTATTATTATTATTATTATTATTATTATTATTATTAATGATTTGATTCTGTTTTCGGGGGTCCTGCACTCCTGTCCACGCCCGTCTCCTCCACAAGTTCCCTGTCTGGAGCGGTTTGAAAACGTGTGCGCGCCTCTCCTTCCCTACGACGGAACGGGAATAAGACGTTATGTTTGCTATGGACAAGGGGCGGGGGAACGTTGAGCTTTTTGCGAAGGTCCGAAACAAGCAGGGTGGTCGTGCGCCTCCTTATGCCCCACTCCCCCCCCCCGTGGGTGTGTCAGCCTTTATGCGCCGCCACGCGTCTCTCTCTCTCTCTCTCTCTCTCTCTCTCATTCGAAACGATCACCTCGCGCGCTGATGGACAGACTGAACCAGGTCGTCCCTGAACGGACGCTCACAGTTCGCGGGTGGTCCTTCTTGGGTGAGGCAACAGGCAATCGACCGCTTTCAAGTGCAGGAAATAATGATGATGATGATGTCTGTTATCTGTTCCACTTTGATAGCCATTCCTACTGACGTTGAGAATGGGGGTATAGCTATTCTAGAACAAGAGACATTAGTTCTTAAAAAAGATGAATAAAGATATAATGAGCAAAGGAAATCATAAAATAATTACACATGTAAGAGACAAGCATGCGAGGAAGTAAAGGATCTTAACTCAAAGCTATTCCATTTTATTTTGCAAATTAAAAGAACAGGGAGACCCTGCATACCAAAAATATTCCCTGTTTTACTTCATTCTGCCACATAGATCAGGAAACACAAATCACAGATTTTATTTTACACTATATTTGCATTACCTATAAAACAAAATAAATTTCTCCACTACAGTACTCTGTGTTGATTTGTGTGGTTACAAAGACAGGATCAAAAAATTATCAGTAAAACTATTAACTGTATGACATCAGAGATCCTCATTCTATCTTTATATTGTTGAAACTGTCAGAAAAATAAATGCAAACAATACAGGATTACATTCTACACATAAAAACTACTACATGTGCAAAATGATAAGGTGATAGAATAGTAATAAGATGGGACAATAGTCACAAGGCATTTAGGATTCAGTGTGTAGAGAAGACTATAGATATTGCAGTACATGTGTGCTATTCCTTTTGTCTCAGCTCCTGCTCACATGAGCAAAACCATTTTGGTTCATTTGATTCAGTGTGATCCCTATGGGATCAGTTAAGCTTGTCCTGATTTTCTTCGGTAGCTGTGGTTTGCAGTGCCAAACTTGCGGTTGAAGGTAAGAAGGTCAGTGGTCTGTATTGATGTGAATGGACTTCTGTGACGGCAGAGAATTCCACAATCCAGAGTTTAAGTGTCTGATGAAGTCTCATCTTCCAAGCAGATCATTCATTGTCCTTGGTCATTGTTAATTGGAACTGATTTCTGGATTCGTGACCAGATCAGGTTGGATCCTCAAATGGCTGAGGAGAGACTATGGCCTCTCTTCCTGGAGAGGAGTCAGTGACAGGAAGATCTGCAGTAAGAACTCATGACAAGCCTGAATTTTATGCTCTGTGACTTTTGGGATAATGGAAAGACTAGACTAAAACCATGCTGCCAGTACTGTCCACAGCCATGTTTTTTTCCTTCTGTGAGTGCCAACTGCACCATTATGATTTCATATTTTGATGGAAAACAGGATGACCTATCAGTGCACTGCTCAACCCACTGCGATTTTCTTGTGAATAGGTGTTTTATGACTAACCATAGTTCTGACAGCTTTGCTGCCCCCATATAAATTGAGAAAACACTAAAAAAGCTAATATATGCTTTGTAACACCTTAAATTTGAAACATTTTTAATAACTTGACATGATATTTAAGAAGTAAGATATGAAAATATGGGCATATTAACATGGTGGCTGAGCAAGTATTGCCACCACCTCATAGAACCAGCTTAGTCTGTGTAGAGTTTGCATGGGTTTTCTTCCCACAGTCCAAAGACATATAATTCAGGTTAACTGGTCACTCTAAATTTCCCATAGTGTGTGTAATGTGAGTGTGTCTGAGTGTGTGGTCACCCTGCGATGGACTGGTGTCCCATTCATGTGTAACTGAGCTGAAATGGTACCAATCTGAAAAACAGTGCGTTTTCCTCCCTCTCAAAAAAAGTTGCAGTTAGTTTGATTTTCAGGTCGATCCTTAAAAATAAATAATTTTTAATATGACTTTTTTTATGCACTACCAGTTTTCAGATTTTACTTCTCATTCAGTGATTTCAAGGGAAAATGTTTTGAGTGATAATAAATTACAAACTCCTTAGCAGCAGCTGACAGCTCTTTTCCTTATCATCCATAAACGTTTTTTATTTGAAAAAGTTCACTGTGAAGCATTAAGTAATTTCTGTTTAATGAATAATTTACAGTTGCGACACTATGTGGGGTGATTTACAAGTCACAGTAAACACTGCTTTGCTGAGTTTATTCTTATATTTTATGAGCTCCTTAAGTTTTTGTCCTAGTACTTAAGGACCAGTGACCATACATTTTTATTTCCACTTGTTTCCCATGTTTAGCTATCTAAAGAATCCTTAATATTCCACTACTAATATTACTAGAATCTTTCTTGTTCTAGTATTATTGCCCCTATTAGCCCCTATTCTGCATCAGCACCTGATGGCTGATTCTCCAAATAGAGGAAATAATGAAGAATGCGGAATTGCTTTTGACCTGTTTCATCGAGGGAAATTTGCTGAGATTATGATTTGCACTTTTTGTTCTGCAGCACATCCCATTTTAAAGGAGTGGCAGACCTGTGCATATTATGGAATTGTGTGCCTTGGGGTCTCTTACCTCCATTTTTTTGTAGATCCAAGGGAGTACAGATTCCACATTGCTGTAGACTCCTGGTTTATTCATCTGTCCACAACCTTCCCCCCAGCTTGTCACTCCCACCAAGTTCCAGCGCTTGTCGGTTCCCTCACAGACCAATGGGCCTCCACTGTCTCCCTGTACAAACAGAAAAGACACAAATCCAAAGTTTAAACTGAGTGGTGTGTGATTGTGTGAGTGGGTTTGGACAGGGAAAGTGGTGGGAAAGTGCTCACCTGACAGGAATCCTTGCCCCCATTCAGGTCTCCAGCACACAGCATGTTACTGGTGATCAGGTTGGGGTACACAATGCTGCTATTGCACACACTGGAGTCAATGATGTTCACACTGACCTGCATCATGACAGTGGAGATCTGAGCTGTAGGGGGCAAAGTCACACAGGTGAAAACAAAATGAAACTTCACACCTCAATCCTCATAAAGCAGTCAATACAAGACTTGTTTCCAGGAAGCCAACTTGTTGACCAATTTTTCAAAAGGCTTTGTCTTAATCCTGCAAAGTGGTACAGTACTGGATTTACAGTACAGATACCACAAGTTTTAAAACATTTGCAAATATCTGTTAAAAAAATGGAAAAATCTATGTTTCTTCCTAAAAACCAAAAGTTTAATTTCAAATCTGAGCTGCCTTTCATGCTTTCCCATCTTTCATATCCATAATGCCTTTTATTACTGCATTCTCCTCTCACCTGCCTTTCTCCGTCCCCCTTTCCCATATATCAGATCCAAAAAGCATTCCCACCTGATTTTTGCACTGTTCTCCCAAAGCCAGAGGTCCAGCACTTTGTCCCAGGGGCAACAGTCTGATTGAAGGTAGGCAAGCAGACTGGCTGAATAGTGTCTGCATCACACACGCACATTAGAAAAAGGGAAATGACCATGTTATGAACACAGTAGATACTCTGCAGAGAGTGCAGCCATGCAGAGTATTACAGAAATGCTATAGAAATATTGCAGGAGCCTTGTGCATGAGCAGTTATTTAGACACAGAGCTGTACTCACTTGAGAACATCACTGGAGTACTCAATTTTACCAGGGCAAAATCATAATCAAAAGTCTTTGAGTTGTAGTTCTCATGTATGATGATCTTCGAAACAAAGTATGGAAGCGATAGATTATTCATCAAGACCATTCCTCCATAAACATTCCAGTTACTGGGTTTGAGGGTCAAGGGATCGGATCTGACAAGGTAAGATGTAAACCAAAGGTCAAAAAGAGCCACAAAGAGATGGGAGGTTTAGAGAGAACAGCACACATGACACATCTTACGCCTCTAATTTCTTTAGAAAGATTAAAAGCATTTCAGTCATTTCTATATTCCAATATTTCAAAGACATACTGTTAAGGTCAGCTAGTTAAATCCGCAACCAATGCACTCCTCTGAATGTTTATGAACAAATGCCCTGCAGAGGACCAGCATTCCACTGGATGAACGCATCTCTACTTTTACACTTCTCAATGCACATTTCTTGTCTCTGCCTCCACTTTTCATTTCATGTCTTTGTGTTTAATGTCGTTTTAAGTCTGTAACCCTGAGGGTGAGGGATCATGGCACTGACCCAGAGAAGCAGTGAGCAGCTGACAGCAGGAAGTCTGGAGCCACCAAGGACCCTCCACACATGTGTGACCCTTGGAACTGCAAGCTCAGCTGCCAGGGCCACTGGCCCAGCTGTGCTGGAGTGCCTCCGATGATACGGGAAGTGATCTTCTTGCCACAGTCTATGGGTAGCACAGAGGAACAGGAGAAACAAAAGCAAGAGTTAATAACCTTTTCCAAAGTACTTCAGCAGAATCAAATAATTGTTTTTGAAGGGTACAGCAAAAGAAGCCTTTTGGGAGCATGAAGCAGCAACTACCCTATTATGAGTCTGAGTGCTGAATAATTTACTATTAGACTACTAGCTGTCAATATGCCCCAATCCTAACAGACTTAACAGACTGACCAGAAACACAATAAGATCAAACACAGATCAGCCTTCTCACTTAACACTCAACAGTCATTCCAGCAGTAAGATTTGTAGTAAGATTTTCTCTACTTACAAAGGATTTAACAAACATCAGCATGATAAGGGCCTGTTAAAGGTTGTTGAACAAACTAAAAATAGCTGTGCAAATGTGTAAATATCTTTACGTGGAAGTTCAGACATAACTTGCTGTAATAAAATACAACTTTAAGCTCATGCAGTAGAATAATGGTGTTCATAAATTGTTGCCAAGACTGACAAAATCTCAGTGTGTTGAAACCTAATGAACAGTGGATGTTTTTCAATAAATTTGTTAGCTGTATTTAATTTTCTGAATGTCTCTGCACAGTGGAATTAAGCTCAGTAGTTTTGACAACACTGGTTTTAACTTTGCAGAATTAAACTGATAAAAGACTCTTACCAGTACACATCAAAGAGACAACCTCCTGGCCAGGGCATGCAGAGCTGTAGAAAAAATAAACAAAGAATGGGATATGCAATAATATCATAATTGAAGCTTATAGCAATATTTTCCTCACTTTTGTTGACATAGTACTATGGAAGCACAAAGCTCAGGTCAAGCACAGTAAACATCTCTTTATAGGGGAGAACAGGGCTGGTTGTTACACTTTCAAACTCACTTAAATTTCTCAGCTTAGGTCCATCATAGAAGACTCATTCCAAAATTAGACAAAAGCTTAACTAACTACTCCTTTTATCCTCATTTTTTGTTTTATGAGTTGGCAACACCCTGTAAGATTTAAAATGATTTCTGGTTTTTAACTGTTTTTTAAATAAAAATCAGAATGAATATTGATCAGTAAGCAGTGTTCACATTATCCATAATAGACTAAATAAAAATAAAAAGATGGAATGAGCCTTAGAACTATAATGCTTTTATTTAAACTAGAGGTTGTGAGCCAGTGTGGGTGTAGCTGCAATAAAAGATGAATAAATAAAGCTGGAGGCTAATGAACATAGGGTTACTATAAAATGGGTAATAATGTGTGTGTATGCGTGTGTGTGTGTGTGTTTGTATTAGTGTGAGTCACATTTTTTCTGTCACTAGACATAATTCAGGGAGCTTAACTATAATTTAAAAGGTGCTATATAAATGATGATATGTGACAACCAGCCTCCTAAGCACTGAGAGAACCAGCCCCATTTTACCTTCATGTTAGCTTCCAGCTATCTCAAGTTAAAGCTGTTATTTTTTCATTTTGATAACAATATATATTTATATGTAAATGTATATGATCAGCTATTATTACAAAAACATCAGACTTTAAAAGTTACTCTGACCCATGAAAAATACAGATTTTACACTCATCTCAAAAATGTTCATAATCTTCCTCAAATGATAACCTAAATAAGAACAAGACAAAAAGTTATGAGTTTGATATTAGAATTATTACAATGCCTAGTTTGGCTATAATTAACACCGTGATAACCAGCACTAGTCTCCCCCACTCACTAGACAAAGTACTGAATGAAGATGATAATTTTACATGAAAATCTAATCTTTAAAAATGCGGGCTGTGTCTAAGGTCCTACCTGATTGTGACTCGACCCTGGATGAAATCTGAAGGTAGGTTGTTCATTATGATGCCACTTGATTGTGGACCCAGCACAGTTTTACTATGAAAGCTCCTGCAAAACATAAGACAAGGAGTCAGAAATAAAATGCATTGGTCAATAGCAGAAGACCTAATAACTGAATGCAAAGTTTAAGCTGTTCAACAGCAAATAAAATACAAAATTGGTACAGATACATCTTGTTTTATGTGCATGTTTTTTTCCTGAAAACGCTACGCTAATCCATACAACATACACCATGACCCAATTTTATATTATTTTAAAAGTGACAAATAATACGTTCGCACCCCATCTGAAAACTCCAAACTCACAAATTTTTCCAAATATCACTAAAACACTGCAAAATGCCTTGTAACAGGTGGAGCAAATCCCACTCTGATCACAGGCTGCAAAATCAGACCTGTCTAGAGATAACTAGGGGGACTCCACATTCTCGAGCTGTTTATTCAATAATAAAAATTAAATTAAAAAATAAGTGAAAACAACAGTTTGTGAAAAAAAAACAAGGCATTAATGTGATGAACTGTGACTGTACTCACAACTGAACAGAACAGTTGAGGGATTTGAATGAGTTGGCTCAGCTCTATAAGTTTTTTTAATCACTTCCATCTTCTTGTTTATCCCATGCACTTTTCTAGCCTTATTACTGTCTTTCTTTTGATTTTTTTTACCCCATAAACCATTCTGTTTCTTGTCCCCATTTTGCCAGATTACACTTTATTTATGAGATTAAAATGCAAACATGAGACATCAGACTGTAAGGACATTACCAAAATATGTCCCTTACACCTTGCCATACTCCACAATATTACACCACATGGTAGTACAACAACATGTACATATAGCTATTAAAATGATCAATGTTTTTTTGCTTGTGAAGAAGGTAGCATGAAACAAAGAAATTAATTAATTAATTAAGGAATATCCTGAAAATAAATAGAATATTTACTTTCTGAAGCCCATCTGCGCACAGGTCTGGTCGGCAAGAAACTGGTTCCAGCCCTGGGCACAGACCGGGAGGAAACTGCTGTTGGATGTCCTGATTTCGAGGATGCCATTGACCCCAAACTTCACTGGGATGAGAAAATACAGCCCAGGAACAGTGAGGCACAAGCTGATAAGAGGGGAAAGATAGTTTTTATTATTGTTTTTTCTCTGTCTGCCTACTTACCGCAATCCTTCTCGTCGCTGCCCAATGAGCAGTCCTGATTCCCATTGCATTGTGTAGCTAAGCTGTCACAGGAGTTCTGAGCCAAAGTTGTTGAAATCTGGGCTAAGCGGTTGTGTTCAGCTTCATAGCTTCCATCATGATGAGAATCTTCATTTTCTTCATCACTACTGTGACCTTCACTATCACCTCCATTGGAACCCCCTTTCTGATCCCTTCCACTCTTGATGCCATAATACACTGATCCCAGAAAAGAGATGGATGGAGGAGTTAGGAATAATAGCAGATGAATTTGAAATGCAAGGGCAGAAATATTCAAAATAAGAAAGTAAAGGACAGAGAAGGAGAGAAAAGAGTACAGAATGTTACTAGGACTCAGATGTGCATTATAGACATTTGCTGATATCTGTGGAGCTGTCACTCACCTCCCAGTCCAATGGAAATGGCAAGGATGGTGATTACAATCATCACAATCGCAGCTATTAGCAGCGGGCGTTTGTTTTTCTTGTAAGTCTCCTTTGTCACATGTATGATGGCTGTCAAAGATAAAGAGGTACGAGTCAAACACAGAACAAGGGAGCTTCATCCAACAGGCATCTGGTGTTCTTGCCATGATGCACCAGTTTTGGGAGATTTCTACCCATTTAAACAATTGGATATATTATTGTAGTAATTATAGTTGGGTCAACTCTTCATGGGTACAACAGCAGTACTACTCTTATGAGATAAACTGGTAACTTGTACGTAAAACATCTATGGCTTTAACTTTCAAATCATTTGCTTTGATTTTAATTGTTTAGGAACCTCTCATTATACTCATGTAAAGAAGGGACGAGAAGTATGGAGGACTATGTTAGGGGAATATGAGTTTGTTAGAGAAGATTAGGGAAAGACTGAACATGCAGGTAAAAGTTGGACAGATAAAGTAACAGATGTTATTGTGCTTACTAGATTTTTGGATGATTTCAGGTTTAGACTCTGGGGGGGCTTTCTGGGGAATGTAGTATGGTTGGTTGGGCAGAGGTTTATTTCCCATCCAATAACCAGCCCCATTTTCAGATTGGAAGGGGGGCTGAGAGTGCACAGCCTCAGAGTACGGAGGAGGGGGGTCTCCCTGTTAAAAGGAAATGGAAGGTCATGGATACAAGCACACTGTGACAAGACAAGACAATGACAAGTGTTCCAAGATGGCCAGCTGCAAAGGAAGTCAAAACAGTAGCTCATTCAAACAAGGAAGCCAAGAGTCTCTTTGAAAAATGTGAAATGAAGCACGTGACATTTTTCAAATGACAAACATTTCAAGTTTTGTTGACGTTTCAGTTGTAAACATGTTGAATAGTGGATTTATAGGGTTTATAAGTCATTTGTAACACTAGATAAATGCTGTCGGTGCATATTTCTCTTGGGCTTTGTACTCTCTTATCCCTTTGGTCCTCTTTGACTCATTTATCCTAAGTCCTCCGTATTCAGGGGGCCTGACCAAGGATGCTACTTCCTACTTGCACTTAAGAAGACGTACCGGACCGTGCAAAAGTCTAAGGCATGCAACTTCAATGTCTGTTGAGAAGTAGAGGTAGATTCTTATCTACCATCAGGGAGGTTTCTGCTTGGTCCCAAATTCATTCTGCAGCCTGAGAATGACCTCAAACACCCAATCTCAGATATACTGAACTATCTTCAGCAAAAAGAAGGAATCCTGCAACAGATGGTATGGTCCCCACAGAGCCCTGATCTCCATGTGATCAAGTCAGTCTCAGAGAACATGCAGAGACAGTCAAAGTCTGCAGAAGAACTGTAACCAGTCCCTCAAAATGTTTGGAAGAACCTACCAACCTCTACCTTAAACTGCATGCAAGTTTGCATAAGAGAATTGATGCTGTTTTAAAGGCAAAGGGTGGTCATACCAAATATTGATTTGATTGAGGTTTTTTTGTCTACTGCACTTTTTACAAGGTTTATTGATTAATAAGTATTCACGGCATCATTTTTGGAACCATCCTCACTTTATAGTATTTTTCCCACAGGTGCCTAAGACTTTTGCACAGTACTGTATACTAAATACAGTTTTTGAATCATTATTATTGTTGCATTATGGTTGAACCCAGTCTTTCGGTCTAAATACCTTTGTTAAAATTGTATGCATATTATTATTATTGTATATTTTTTACTGGTGTCACGCTACAGCTTTAATTCATGTGGTAATAATGAGGTGTATGGCTGGCTCTGTGTTACACTAAAAGGAACCGTGAAGTGTCAAGAGGTGTGTTCAGTTACATGGAGGCAGAAGGTGAATCACGCAAGCTTTAAATGTTTTATGTCTTCCCAAACAATACAAGATGTTCTGTTGTCTGCCATTTTAGAAGCCACAGACAGATCATACTGGTTAATTTTTGTATCTTTGGGTATTTATGAGTTTTTGCAAGTCTAACAACGCATGAAGGTTTTTGTGATATAAATTGGACTGAACAAGTAATTTATCACATTAAGTAAGTAAGGATCCTGTTTTAATATGAACGCAACAAATGCCTTCGGCACGACCTCAACTTCTTCATAGGCTCCATCTTACATGCAGCATCTATTCCACTCAGTGCTGAGCCGCTCTGAGCAGCATCTTTCTATGAAGTCTTGTACCTGTCATAACGGAGGGTGCGCACTGGATGACCAAGTTCCTTGAACGTCATAATTCCTTTAGTCTTCTCCAAGAAGGAAGTTGTGCCCACAGACCCGAGGTTACGATTCATTTAACACCTGTTACGTCTAGCTCGAAAGCGTCAGAGAAAACAAATGACATGAATGCAGTCCAACTTGTTTTGGGAGTGTGAAGTATCACGTCGACTAAGCATTTCAAAGGCTTTCTCAAAATACACGAACAGTATCTACAGGTTATGTGCATAATGCATTTTCCAATAATTCAAACGTGTATTTTAAAAGCATCAATCATCATGCAGTGCAGTATTGCTTGATCGGATGCTTCCATGTCATACATGCACTGTAAGTATTTATCGCCCAGTCATTTTCTACGGTGTCCGAGAGGTGCTGTCAGACGTTTTATTTTTAAAACGGGCGCACGAGCTAGTAGTAAAGCTTGCGGGCGAATTTGCAGAGCAGGTACGACAGGAACCGAACCTGGTAAAAATACATCATTTTGACAAATAGTTTAAAAAATTAGCTTTGTCGAGGAAATGTTTGTTATGTACTATTTTCGTTTATGCAAATTGGTGCGTTTCCTGCAAAATGTATGTAATTAATTCATTCATTAATGTATGGATTAGTTCCGCATACATACGTCCAGTGCGTGACAGCATACCAATTCCATACATTCCAATATGTATTTACCTGTCTGGTTTATT
Source organism: Arapaima gigas (assembly GCA_900497675.1). Lineage (NCBI taxonomy): Eukaryota > Metazoa > Chordata > Actinopteri > Osteoglossiformes > Osteoglossidae > Arapaima > Arapaima gigas. The sequence continues at coordinate 315,267 of UFQX01000032.1, forward strand.
AAATTTTAGTCTTGTTTTGTGGAAGACCACCATGCCTACGTCATAAGTGAAAACATGACTTCAAAAACATGCTAAAAGCGCGATGTTTTATTATTTTCGAAATGCACATCAGTACTTTTAGAAATTATCTTTAAATATGTCTAGTTTTTGAAGCAAGTTATTTTTTTTTATTTTCTAAACACTCATTTGAATGGTAACTGAAATAATTAAAAGCGCAGAAAAGTATTTACTTAGTATTTTACCTAATCATCTGAAGATTGTAATTTTTATTTGGGGTCATTGGGCCACTTATACTGTAGTCCTTTATAGCTCAAATGCTTGAATCGAATACACAGCATTTAGAAAACAAAATAATAAACCCTCCTCATTAAAAGACAGATTAATGAATAAAATCTAATTCCCACTCTCTAAAAGTCTCTTCAGTTGTAACACAGTTACAGCTGTGTTCATGTAAAAAAGACTGTGTTGGGAAAATGTACTACTAGTACTACTACTAAGACTACTACTATTAACAACAACAAAACAGCATCAATAATAATAATAATAGTTATATTGTTAAATGCTGACACAAACAAGACTTCACTCATTTTTATATGTTCTAAAATTGTGCTGCTTTGGTAGAATAGTGCATTTCATTCATTCCTCAACGCATTTTAAAAAAAGGTACAGCCTAAGCCTTCATTTGTTGCTTAGTGACAGGAAACCTGGCAACAAAGGGGAGCAAAAGCAAAAACAATGAAGGCAAAGAATGAATCATATTGCATTTAAAGCTGAAAACATCTATGAATTAGTCTTTTTTACTCTGATTAACAGTGGCAGCTATAGTCACTTTTTTTGTAGAACTAGTTTCTTTTTATTTTGTCCTGTTATATAGAAATTCTGTTTGTGTTGTATAAACATGTTCCAGCTCAGTGCCTCAGTGTGTTGATGCTGTAATGACCGCATGCTATAGGACAGCTGACTGTATAATCACAACAAATAATAAAATTAAGCTCTCTCAAAAAACACCATGTCTTAAGGTAGATCCCTTTAAACTGACAAGTATATATTCTATTTCAGTGTATAAATATGGATGTCTAAACGTCTTCTGAATTAAAAATGAAATATTTATTGTAGGAAAATATTGCACAGTGAGCAGAGATATTGGACAGATATTCAGCATAGAACATATCTACTGTGTTTGGTATCAGATGTCAATTTAAATGCCTAACTTTTGCATATTTTTTCTTCTTCAATTACGATTGGGTCAGTTCGACTTACAAAGATACATCAAACAAGTTAAACAATACAACCAGGAAGGAAACAACATAATGAAGTGGGGAATAACATTAAAAAGTTTGTAGACCTCTGCTTTTGTTGTAATCTATGCTGTAAAGCCACAAAAGTTATAATTAAGATTAGGGCAATGCAAAAATATTTGAAATTTTTATCATTCATCTGACTGTCAAACAATCTAAACTGGTTTTCTTACATTACAGGGTGCTCCAAAATGATGCTACAAAAATAACACAGGTTTAATACTAATGGAGTACATTTCTTCTGATGTCAGACTTCAGGACTCACAAGACTTGCCTTTCAAAAAACAGAGGACTTTACACAAACATATTAACAATATTTTAGGATAATACAACTATAGTAAAATGCTAAAATAAAAATGATAAAAATTTAATTATTTCTTAAGAATTAGAATTTTTTTTTTTTTGCAAGGCTGCAACTTGGGCTCATAAAATCTTAATGCACAAAAATGAGCACAAAACCTCTAATATAAAGAAGAGACTTCTGGAGCTCTAAATTCAACAAACTCTCCAAACATTATATCCTTCCAAAACTAAGTTAGAAGTCACATATTACAACAATGAAGAAATGAATGAGAAAAGCAGTTCTTCCTTTACTCTTAAGTCATAGTGCTAGATAGCATTCAAATATGAAAAGTCAAAGTTTGATTTTATTAAGGAGTATCAAGGAAAAAAAATTATATTTAAAATTTTAATTTGGCAAGGTACAGAAAAAAAACATATATGGAGAAACCTAGTCTCAAGGGTAGCAAGAGAACCTACCGGGTCGTACTTTGCCATAGTAACTTGAGGAACTGGGAAATCAGGGAGTTGTTGTTTTGGAAGGAGCTGTGAACGCACCTGTGATCACAGCATTCTGGAGCCTCAAGTATCTTCACTGTGCGTTGTCAGTAATGCCCGTCTCTGCCTCATTCCCGGCACAGGGGGAGGGTCTTCAACTTCTTTCCTGCTTCCTACTGCTGCCTCACTCTTCATATGCCACCATCCTTACTGCTAGACCGGTTCCGCCACAAGGTCTGACAGAGGTTATTTTCACTTTTGTTGCCGCTCATGCGTCATAATGCTGCTTGAATTTCATTCTGTAATTCTGCAAAAAAAGAAACATTTTCCTTTTTACGTACCAGGCTTCACTTATTTGCCATGTCTGAGAGTCTTTATATATAATATAATACTACATATAAATATGTTGTATATATGAAGCTTTGAAATGAATTTGGATTTATTTTGATATTTGTGAAAGTGGGAAGTTAAAATTCAAGCAAACTGGATCCTGGTGTTTAAAAAGTTATATAGTGCATAATACCTGAAGTTGTTATTGTTCACTGAAATGCTGATTCTTGTACAGATCTGATGAACTGTAGTAGATGAGGGATGAAGGTGGTTTGGGTACCATCTTGAGTTTTTCTGAAGGTTGAATATTGAAAGGCCCTGTTGTCAGAGGTCTCCACCTACAGAGGAGGTTTTTTGTATTATGGGAGTAATTGTGGGGTGTGAATGCTAACATCTGCAGGCTAAACCGCACTGGCATCAATTTTCAACATCATTTATCTTGTTGGGGTTGTAGTGACAACAGGTTGAGCAGAACAGCAATAGACTGAAGCAATATTGTCCTCGGACACCCCCTGTAATGCTAGGTGAGGCTCCAGATTTAATCTTAACAGTGTGTCTTGGGTCTGCCCTGGGGCCTTCCCTCAGTGGAGGATGCCTCATGAAGCTCCTGCTAAAGGCACCCTTGAGGTCTATTGCCTTCAGAAAGTATTCACCCAATATTGATTCATTTTTATTCTGCTATTTCGCTATACTTATTATTCTATTCTTATTCTGAGTCAGATTAAAGTATATATTTAAATGGAATTTTTCCCACTCTTCTAGAAGTAATTATCCTTGTTTAATGAAATAAAGTATTTAGATGTCTTCATAATTATATAAAAACTAAAAATGCTTAATATGTATTCACACCTGTTTTAACCTAAATTGGATGAGGTTTATTACCTTGAGATTGTTCAAATATGTTAACAAGATACACCTATGTTCATTTGCTTGATTGAACAATAAATATCACTGACCTCTCAACAAATCTCAAAGTAAATCAGTTCAGTCTTGATGTCACAAAGACCAAGAAGCAGGCCATGGCCCTTTGAGATGGTGTTGTTTGGAAGCAAAAAAGCTGAGGATTATAATAGATTGGCAAAGCTTTGAAACTTCCTAAGAGCCCTGGGAAGTCCGCTTTAATAAAATGGAAAAAATCTGGCACAAACCAGACACTATCAAGATTAGGTCATCCCACCAAACTGAACAACCAAACATGAAAGGCAGTTGTCAGAGAAGTGACCAAGAGGCTACACTGCCAGAGTTATAGATCTTTTTGACTCAAATGGGAGAAACTGTCCAGACATCATCAAACTTTTCAGTACTTCAAAGATTCAGCCTCTTTCAAAGAATGGTGAGAAGGAAGCTGCTTCTGAGAAAGGCTAGGATTTAGTCATTCCTGAATTTGATAGAAACCATGTGAAAAAAAGTGAAACTTTTCAGAAGAAAATATTGTGGTCTGATGACAATAAAGTTGAGCTGTCTTTGACACAAACTAAATGCATCTCAACACCAAGCCAACAGCATGGCCACTATGTCCATCATGGTGCCGGCAGCATCATGCTGGGGAGTTTCTCTTCAACAGGAGGAACTAGAAAGCTTTTTTTCAGGAAGGGCAGCAAGGATGAAGCCCATTACAGGCAAATCCTTGAGAATAACATGTTTCAGTCACCCAGACATCTGAGTTTAGGAAAAGATGAATATTATTATTGTTGAATACTTTTGTAAATGCGAAGTCTAAGTTTCATTTTGAAGAAATTATTGTTCTTAAATTAAAAAATATTTTTTTTCATTCATAAATATGATGAATATATTGTTTCAGTAAAGGAAGAAACATTCATTTCAATGCATTAAAATTGGGAGGTGTAATAGAAACAAAATGTGAAAAGTAGGTGAATATTTTCTAAAGGTACTGTTTTCTAATAAGACCACCTCAACTGCCTCCTCTGGATCTGTAAGAACAACAGCTCTACTGTAAGGCTTCTATTGATCCTTCCATTCTTCACCCTGTCAGAGTTTGACCCCACTACTTTATAGAGGAACCTACAATGTGAAGATGGCAATACAGTTCAAAAAGGAATATTTTTATGTGTAAAAGACCTTCAGAAAACACAAGACTTCCAAGAATGTAAAAATCCAGTACCTTACACCATTTGGGGTTATCAAGAACCAGCCAGGGAGCCAAGCCTAAAGGTAGTTTTTACCAGTGAATAGTTAGTGGCTGATCAACATAAACAGCCCAGCTGGGATCAGACCAGAAAAACTACATGAAACCTCCTTTTGGGGTCAACAGCTGCAAGGCAAATGGTGGAAGTTGAATACAATGGCTGTTGAGCAATCAGCATGGTCAGAGCAGAGCTTAATGGCTTATAGAAAGAAAAAAATGGGACATAAATCCTGGCACGCAACATTTTAACAGATAGTTTTTGTAGTTTTCTGATAAAGTCTAAAATCTCTATATCAGTGCACACAACCTACTTGAAGGTAAATAAAACCAATTACCCCTGATTATAAGAAACTGCATGTACATAATGCTGGATATGTGTGAAAGAAATCCAGTCTGGGAAAATCTTGAATTTTTTTGTGAGTTTTTACCTGTGTTCACACCATGCAAGCAATGCAAAACACCTGGGAAATGGATGTGTTTCAATAGTTGACCTTTTATATTCTGAATGTATGGCCATGGTGTATTGAGAGGAGACTTCTTGGGCAGGGCAGCTTCTATTGGATCTTTAAGGGCATGCATTCTATCATGAATGAAAGTAAAAAAAGAAAAGAAATGATAAATGCTGTGGATGTAAATCCAAAATCCAGAGTCAGTTTTCAAGGTGCTGGAAAACTCCAAAATAGCTCTAGAAAAACATCCAGCTACTAAAATGTGATAAACAATAAATAATTTTGGATAAAGCTATAGACTAAACAATAAATAATTTTGGATAAAGCTATAGACTAAACAGTGATGTTGGTGCTCTTTTGCTTAACAGTACTGTACTGTTCTCATAGGGAGATGCCATTTTTTGCCATCTCTTATTACATCAAGGAATCAGAATGAAAAAGTTTGTTTATTTTTTAATAACAATTATCTTTAACTTACATGCAAGCTTTAAGATCAGATTCTCCTTTTTTATAGTTTTACAATTTTTAAATAGACATTGTAAATTTATACAAATTGCCCTGCCTCATCAGAAGAGTTTATATGACAAATTTACTGATTTCATTAATCTACTGATCTAATTTATTGATCTACTCTCTTAATCCCTCTGTAATCTATGGGCAGTTGCTAAACTGACTTTGTGAAAGTACAGTAGTGTCTCCTGTAGCCCATATGATATGTTCACACAGAAATTAAATTAGATTAGGATGTAAAATGTGAAGTCTATTGAATTCAAGGTGTACAATGCTTGGAATACTGGTCATAACTTGGTAATTTATTATCTTTCCTTCAGTTTCCAGATCAAAATCTGGGCATCAGGAGCTGATCACTTTTAAATTCAGTTAAAGTATGATTATTTAGAAAATAATAGTGGAATCTGCAGACATACTTTCCTTTATTTTGTAGTTGCAGTGCAGTTTTCTGAGGTGTCTGTAGCCTCCCTATATACGATTCCTGTAACCTCTTGGTCATGTTTTACATTCTTTCTAGCCTTTCATAAATTAAGAAGTTTTGACTGACACTTGACAATTTCCTGAGAAAGAGATTATGTTCAATAAGATTTGATATAATACATGAATTCAAAAAAAAAAAAAAAAATCAGGACAATTTCCCATAATGAGTAGAGTTAAATAAAGATGACTTCTTAAATGAAGACAAAATGTTCCACGGGTTGTGGTTTCCAGCTGTGGATGTGTGGAGCACTGACTTATGTAAAATTTTTTTCCTTTTGATTTTGACTAGGCTGGATTGGCCTGTTGACTGATCGCATCACACAATTCAAGTTGTGTTAAACCAAATGTTTTAGCTGAGGTTTATAAAAATTTTGCTATGACCCAGTGCTGCTTTGTTGTTAAAAATATTTTTAGGAATGACTATAGTAATCAGAAGATTTTGATATATAGATTTCTCTCTCAAAATGAAATGCAATTTTCACCATTTGATTAAATATTACTATTACATACATACGTATTAGTAACTAAGGTGTTGATTTTTCAAATAAGACTCAATTCCAGCATTCTGATATTTACGTTTGCTTCAGGAGAAAGTTTCAGGAATTAGAATATAAAAGAAAAACTTTATAAGCTTTATAACAGGTTTGTTAGACAAGCCAGAATTGTGTTTCACATGGTTGAAGAAGTTCACAGAATCCCCTGCTAGGTTCAGTGCAGTTTTGACCATATTGTTCACTCACTCAGCAGCTCTCACTCATTCAGTCAATGACTAAAATGATTTGCCAATGAGATATACATTATGGGAAACTTTTTTTAAGCAACAAGAGAACACAGGTCAGAGTTGGAACCTGTGTGAAGAAGAAAAATAAATACAGTACTTTTTACAGTAAAACCAGGTGCAAGGACAACAGAGGAAATAACCCCATACTTTGGTCAAGTCAGTTTCCTTTTCAAATGATAAATACATAATACACAGTGCACACAAACATACAGAATTCTATTCACAAAAATCATAAATTGATTTTTAAATAAAACAAATTAAACAAACACCAATTTTGTCAATTAGTCAAACCCAAACACAGTATTCATTTGTACGCAAAATGGGAGGGATAAAATTGGTAGCCCTCTGAATATTAGCCACATTCAAGCTTTTCTGCATATATTGTAGTGGACTGAAGGAACTTTAAGTGATTCTATAGTCCCTCGGGCCTTAAGTGAACAAATCCTGGTTTGGAATGGCAGGAATCCACCAGTCCCAAGACAAAGTGCACAGCATTCATTCTCATTGTTTTCAGAAGTCTGCTTGTCCTCCAGATGCATCTTTCAATAGCACAGACAGGTTTGAGGCTTCAGATGAGGTTAGAGCTGTGTTAGAGCACCCTGGGAGTGAAGGATGTTTGGAACAGTTGAGCAGAGATTATGGCTTCTCTTCCTGGTGGGGGAGGCAATAACAACGAACTTATTTAATGTGATATACAACAGTTACACAGAGTGGACCAGTTACATAATGAGTCTGAGAGGTGCAAGAGGGTTGGGGAAATGTGGCACACAGAACATGAATTAGAAAAGTGAAGCTTTAAAATGTAATACAGCCTTTGATAATAGTATTGTTAGGAACATGATTTATAACTGATATTATGTGTTAGAGTGGCCCAGTGAATCTGGAAGAGAGGTGTAGGGATATGTTACACACCTGCATGTTGCTGTAGATCCAAGGCAGCAGAGATACCACATTGCTGTAGACTCCTGGCTTATTTTTCTTCCCACAGCCTATCCCCCAGCTGGTCACACCTGCCAAGTACCAGCGCTGGTCAGATCCTCGGCAAACCAGTGGACCTCCACTGTCTCCCTATACAATGAAAGAAGTGTGATTTACAACAGCTGGAGGAGGACAACATGATCATGTTTTTACCCCAACTAAGAGGGAAATGCATCTGCATGTCCTCCATAGCACTACTACTAATCACTGCTAAAGTAAAAGTGATCAGTGATACTTTAGTTTTTATCGTGTCATAATAGGACACAACATGAATCAGCAGTTAATGCAACAGTAAAGGACATTTAGTGGTATTCAGAAGGTGGGCAGCTCAAATCTCACTTTTTACTGTACCCAGGGTAAGTGTCCTTGACTGAGGCACTTATCTTGCATTGATCCAATAATGCATGTATTTAATGGGTAAAATATTGCAAGTTACATTTGGGGAAAGTGTGCACTAAGGAAAGGCTCAATAATTGATTGACTTGGATTTGTCTTAAGCATTTGCAAAATGCCAAAGTGTAATGTAAATTTAATTATTTCTTCCTCTAATCATTTAGTGCATGAGATCACAGAGATACTGCTTTACAGTAGCCCTCAGGATGATCACACTGGCTGACTGTCCAGTAAACCCTTGGTTGATATATCTCAAGAACAAAACTTGTAGATGTACCGTAAGATATGCTGTTCATTATTAATCACTATGACAAATTCCACATTGTGATTTTTTTTTTCCAAGATTCACAGTTCCATCACAGTTCTCGAGATTTCTCTGGAAAACACTCTGAAATGCTGCATGCATGCATCCACAAACAACTGTCCAAGCAAAAACAGTTGTATAATTAAATTGTCACTGCCGAGGCAAAAAAACTAAATCTTGAATGAAACCATATGGATTCCCATTGGCACCCATAGAGCTGTAGAGCTGTAAAAACCACTTACTTGACAGGAGTCTTTCCCCCCATTCAGGTCTCCAGCACAGAGCATACTACTGGTAATCCTGCCGCCATACACAGCGTTGGTGTTGCACACCTGGGAGCTGATGATGTTCACTGCCACTTGCATCATGATGACAGAGATCTGTTCTGTATGGAATGAATACAGTTATGCCAAAGCTTAGCACTGTCAGAAAGTTTCTTTACTAAGACTATATACTGGAGCAAGACACTAGCTTCATCTTTGCAAGAAGAACGTTGCAGCCATTAAACATTAAGCTTCCTTTACATGTGCTGCAATAAATATTAGTTTTCATTATCATTGATTCTTCGCTCTTCATTTGTCTCTTTATCCCTTTCTCTTTTCCATAACAGCCCTCAGCTCTGCTCCTTCTCTTCCTCTTCCACTTTCCTTGTCCATCATTCCCTCCAACTCTCTCCACATTGTAGTGCTTTCTAACCTACTCCCTCCGCCGTTGTGCCAAAACCAGAAGTCCAGCACTGCGTCCCTGGTGTAAACATCTGGTTAAAGGCAGGGAGACAGACTGGCTGGAAGTTCCCTAAGAATAAATATTAAAAGAGAAGAAAGTGGTCAAGTCACATGTAGAACCCTCATAAAAATCAAGACGTATGCCAAACAGAAAAATCCCCAGCATGCATTGCATCAGTTGAAGGAAAGCACACTATACTCACTTGAAAAGGTCACTGGCGAAGTGAGTTTTAGCAGAGCAATGTCCTGGTCATTGGTGTCAGAGTTGTAGTTCTGATTTATGATGATCATCGAAACATAGTAGGGCTGAGGAAGATTATTCTGTGAGACTGCCCCTCCATATACTTGCCAGTTATTGGGATCACTATATCCAGATGAGGACCTTATTTAGACAACATATTGAAGGAAAAATGAAGAAGAGTGTTACATATCTGAGTGATAAGGACTTGGCCTTTTTTTCTTTACAATGTTGTTCAGGTTAATCAGAAACTATTGTTCAGGTTAATTGACAGCTATTGTTCTGGTTAACTGGGAACTAGTGCTCAAGTCAGTAAATTTGAGTAGGTATGAGTGCTTAGCAATACATTATTGTCCTGCCAGGAAGCTCAGTCTCAAGTACCATGCTTCCGATAATCTAGATGATACTAACTGGATATACAGGTATTGGAAATTGTTTGATGAATGGAGTTGTGTCTTGATTCCAAATGTATTGTTTTGCTTTTTCTGTTTGGTGTCCTTTGTACTCTATCTGTTGTCACTGGTACTCATATTGCCAAGGAAAGGTGCCATCTCTTTCTGCCCTCCTTTATAGACCACCATGACTTTATGCTGCATTTCTGCCAGAGTTCCACAACTTCCTCACCAATTCAGTGACCATGCATGATAAACATCTAATTCTCTGTGATATCACTGTTCACCCTAATGTAGATTCATGCAGTAGATCCTTTTTAATCTTCCTTGGGTTCCTTACAGCCTATTCAGAAAGTTGTCAGGCCAACCATCATAGTCATACAGTGAATCTTGCTGTGGAATTGCTGTACATAAACAGGTTATTTCTTGCCTTGATCAAGCAATTCACCACCTCAGTGCTGATCTGTCTTTCACCCACTCCTACTGTGAACAAACTCACCAACAATTGTAATAATGCTGTTCTAAGTTATGAAAATTTCAGTCTGACGTTGATCCATGCCAAGAACTTTACTGTTCAAAGTCACTGACAATGTCCTCCTGTCAACTGACGCAGGCTATCCAGCAGTTCTCATGCACTGGATACCTATCTCATCCAGATGTGATTTAAAAATATTTCTTATAAGGTGCTCTGGGATCAGTACCATCTCACCTGGCTGATCTTCCCACCAAATCACACACTTTGTGTTTAACGCACCAACCTCCTTACCTGAAAATTGTGGGTAGCAGAGCATTTACCTATAGGGTCCCTAAGTAAGTAAGAACAATCTGCCTACTCATGAAAGACACATTGTCCACATCTTTTTTTTTTGAATCAAGACCAAAGTCCCATTTCTTTAACCTTTTCAGTAGTCTACTGATTTTGTCTGTCAACTTTCGCTTTTTCCTGTTTTTATGCCACACGTGTGATTGTCCTCTTTCTTCTGAGCTCACTAGTTGTTTTCTGTCTCCAGTCTTCCCATCTTCCAGGTGTTACAGCACCTACAGGACCCCCACAGGACCACCAGAGTCATCTGGGAATCACCTGCTTAGAACTGCACACCGATACCCTCCTGATCAACTGGCCGATGCTTTAAATTGATGACTATGACACCCATGTGATCAGCTACCTTCATAGATACTACATTAACTTAGCAAGATGGTCTTCCCAGTTATTCACTCTAGTTACACAGGCCCAGTGTAATAGACCAGAATAGCCAGGAGGAACAGATATCCACTGGGATTTGGACCCCCAGAGGTTCATTTTTCTCTCTTTCTTCAAGGTTTGGAGTTTTTTTCCCTCTCCTTGGCAGCCATTTGGGTTACTTAGTAATTGTTTGCACACCGTTATGTTCTCATTCAGTTTTTCACATTTTTCCATAGGCCTTAAAACCCTACACAACAGCACATTTTGGGACTGACCTGGGGAAGCAGTGAGCAGCTGTCACTATGAAATCTGGAGCCACCAGTGATCCTCCACATGTGTGTGACCCTAGATAATGCAGGCTGACCTGCCAGGGCCACTGGCCGAGCTGCGCTGGAGTGCCTCCTATGATACGGGTGCCGACCTGTGGCTTGCCACAGTCTACAGATAAAATAGAGGGAGAGCGCACAGTTATTTCAATCACAAAACAAACCATTATATGAAGTGAATGTTTATAACATGAAAATTCAATTATCAAAGTAAGGAATTACAGTTTGATATTGTAAAACTCCTGTTTAGAGACAGGTTCATCTCCTTCACCATTATAGTACCTATTGCCAGTGTTTGAGCTTTCCATGCCATGTTTTGACATTTAACTTTTAAATTAAGTGGATAAATAGTTAAATGGCACATTTGTTACATTTGAAAGTAATGTGAAAGTTGTAGAGTGTATAATCTCTGTTCTGAAGTGTTGGCTATGTTTATTTGAATGTTTAATAAATTCCCAACTTATAGACAGCCCTTACCAGTACACTCCAAAGAAACAGTCTGCTGGCCAGGACATGAAGAGCTACACAAAAAAAAGATATACCAGTTATACCATCAGAACACTTTCTAATTGCAGGGGATAGTTGTTATGCTTGGAGTTTATATATACAAAAGGTACTATAAATATTACTCTAAGTGTAGTGGACCGTGATGCTTAGTTTCTGTCAAGCTGAACAGCAGCATGTGTGTTTTGCACATAAACAAAACTTACTGAATGCAACACAATGCACAATGTTATCAACTCCAATGTAAGTTATTCGACAGTTTTGCATGTGTATGCAGTTCTGTTTTTAAAATTCAACATCTTGCGACCGTTCAGAAAACGTGCATGCCAGTGACCATCTGATGTGTGAATGAGCTTTCAGGCATCTAAGATTGTACTTGACAGCCATTTGTCCCTGGATGAAACTTGAAGGGTTGTTAGTCACTGTGAGGGCTGGGGATTGTTGACCTTGGACAGCTATACTCTGGTAACTCCTGGAGTTGACACACATAGACACCGAGTGAGAAAATATAAACAACAATGTGTATTTAACAGCTTCTGCCAACAGATGGCAGTTAGAATTCACAAACAACTAAGAAAAACAATGTGGGTAACTTTTACTTTCCCATTTCTAAAGAGGGAAAAATGAGCAGAGACAGAACATTTACTTTCTAAACCCCAGCTGAGCACAGGTCTTGTCGGCGAGACTCTGGTCCCAGCCTTGGGTGCAGACAGGGAGGAAACTGTTGTTGGAGGTCCTGATCTGAAGAGAGCCATTGATCCCAAACCTCACTGGGGTAAGAAAGAAGCCCACAGTCGGGAAGGGACAAGTTGAGAATGGGGAGAGAGGGGTGAAGATTGTTTTTTCACTCAAGATTGTATTTTTCAAAAGATTGTCCATCTAGGTGAAGCACAGCAGGAAGATCTCCCACCAGCTCTCTACCCTGTGTGAGTTTGTCTCACCGCAGTCTGCCTCATCGCTGCCAAGAAGGCAGTCCTGCTTCCCATCACACAGGACTGTGGTGTTAGAACACGTGTCCCACTTTGCTGAGTTTGGTTGGTATGACGAAGGGAGACCACCATAACTGCTGCTAGTCGCCAGCCCAGAGCTGTAATGTACTGTACACAGAGAAGGAAGGACAGTCATATGGCAAAAGGCAATGCCAACAAGGCAGATGGGAGGACAAGGGCAGGGAAAGATGAAGGAGACAACAAAGGAAAGACAAGAATGTTACTATAAAGGAACAGAGTTTTACTAAGCGTAATCAGCTTGTGCGGCTGCGGAGCAGTTCCTCACTTCCGAGCCAGATGACAATGGCGACCACGGCCAGCAGGATAATAATTCCTCCCGATCCCCCACAACAGTGGGCCTTATTTCTGAACATCGTCCTTTCTCTCTGTGGGGGAGCTGGAAAAAGGCAAGTGGAACACGCACGAAACACTTTGACCTTAAAGTTTCCTAAACATATAGTCCCACAGTTTTGAGGAAATACAAAACAATATTGGCTTCATGTCACATAATTCATATACATACCATTACAGACAGTTCCTGCAGTAATTATTTGTCCATTTTCTCCTCAGCCACTTAGGAGTGTTAGGTCCGTATATTAAGTTACATTCCTTTATACAACAGGGCCATTTTTAGTGGGGTTATTCAGGGTTAGTAACTTATTCAACCGGATCACAATAGGAGCAGGAATTCAAACCTGTGTCTTGATTGAAAGTCGACGATATGTTCCTCTTTGCTATCTGCTGCCCTGTTTGTCAGTAATGCTGCTACAGGGTATGCTATGCTCAGCTCAAGGATATTTGACTTTGTTTTAGTCCTCTTGGAAAAAATCTGCAGTTGCCATACTTATGAAGGGTTGTACTCTTGAAGATGCCATTTAAGTGATGTGCTTACGAGGGTTTTGCTGGGTGGTGACAGGCAGGGGCACAGGCTGAGTTTGCTGGGGAATGTAGTAGGGCTGACTGGGTAGGCCTGGGGCTCCCCCAACTCCATACACAGCTTCTTCATAGGATTGGAGAGGTGGCTGGGGCCCCAATGCCACAGTGTAGTACGGCGGAGGGGGGTCTCTCTGCCGGAGATAATCACAGTGAGAAACATTACGTTGTCCCTCAAACCCTGTAATACATCTGTTGTGGTCACACAACAGACATTAAAAAGATCATATAGTCATGAAGTATGAGGTTTAGAGATTGGCAGAGTTACAAAAACAGAGGCGCTTGCTTCTGGGATCTATTCATGATGTCAGAAGGACAGCTCAAGGGAACTGTGTAAGGAGGCAGGTTAAGGGTTATAACACCAGAACGTTCCGAAAGTATTGTGGAAAATGTACTTTATTGTTCATAATACCTCCACTCTTCCTTTTCTCTACTTACAATGTTCAGCCCCTACTTGCATTGATATACCTAATTCTACAGTTCTTTCATTTTCTATTGCATCAACTGAAGGTAAACATGCTGGTGTGTGAACTAAATCAGGAGGGATTCAAGCCACGATAGTCTGAGTGAATACCATGGGCGCTAACCACTACATCACCTGCTGTCCCTATTTGCAGCTACAAGTGTAATGACACAGACATAGAATTGCTGGCAGTTCTTGCAGTGACTCTTCTATTTTACCTCCCTTTTAAAACTGATGCAATATTATATTCATCTCCTTAAACAGAGAAAAAGATATTTACTGTCATGGTTTAACTTCACTGTGAGCCATTGCCAAAGTTTTGGGGCTATAGGGCCTGGTCCCGTAAACACCCTATATACGTATGTTTACGGACATAACATCTTGTTTAATGGCCTCTTATGGAGGCCATTAAGTGATTCATACATTTAAAATCTTGCTGAACCAAAGTTATAGGCAATGACTCAATAAGCTTAGTTTAGTTTTATACAATACAGTTGGGCTTGGTCTGCTCATGATGTAGTAATACAGTAATAGCATAGATATTATTAAATGAAATATGTTAAATGTTAGCATGTTTAATTAAAAATAATGTTCATCTGAATGTTCGCTGTGCTGTTTGGTGTCATTTTACATTGTGCTCAACCAAATCTGAGTTACTGGTGAAAATATCAGCAGATTGTTCATTTAAGAATGTTAATCTAATGATCAATGAGCAGAATTCCTGTCTTAATTTGTTAGTATGTAATATAATAAAATAAATACTATCTCCGTGCAGCATAATCAATTAAGCCCTCAACCAGAAATAACCAGTATAAACAGAGGGTCCACCAGGATTAGGGCTGAAAACACCACATTTAAATCCAGGTTAGACCTGAAGGACTTACTTGTATACATATGCATTTGGACCTGAGGGTAAATGGCTAAACTGAGACAAAGGAAGTTTAATCTTGTAGCATAATAATGGTTTCTTTTGTAATGTGAAGCCAGAAACTGTGGAGCCACTTTCCCTTCTCTCACAGGTTCAACATGGTACCTGTGTTTGACAAACTGAACAGTGTCAAAGTGTCTATTTTTGGCATTTAATGTAAATTGTCCTCTTTCCAGCTTTGAATGATCTTGTGGACAGAAAAAAGGAACTTTGGTCCACAATGATTCACTTCAACATTGATCAGTACACATGTGAGGCCAACACCCACAGTTTGCCTTTCCAAGAAAGAATGACCCATTGTTTTTGAACAGAAGATGACATGAATGGACCCCAGCTCAGCCTGCAAACAAGGGACAAGCAAAGTAAATAGTTGCACTACTAACTTACGTACTAACTAAAGTAGTGTGCGTAAGAGATATTTTCATGTCCATTTGTTTGGAAATGTACACTCTAAGTGTCAAGGATTAGGTCTCACTGGCCAAGGAGCTAGTAGTCACTGCTTGTGATTCCCTGTTGTCATCTAATTCAATGTGAATTATACATTTGCCTTTTCTACAAAACATTTAAATTACATTTACAATTTGGAAATGGTGGAGGCAAACTGAAGACAAGCAGTCAAAAATTTCCAAGATCAGGCACAGAAATGAATTGAAGGGTGAAAGCAACTCAAAAATGTTAGGAAATTGTCTTGAAAATATGCAGTTGATGTCATTTCCTCCTTTTGCAATTCTTTAGAACTAAAGTGAAGTAACTGCAAGTATGTCGAAGCCGAACTGCTTCTGTAATAGTTTACAGGATGTCCATATTTCAGAGGCACTTGTCTAATGTGCTAAAGCAAAAAATCTCTTCACCACTGAGCCAAGAGTTTTAGTCTAAATCAGATCTAATGCTAATAATGCAAAGGTCTTATATAATGCTATTCTGACAGAATTCATTTAGCATTGAATAAAAAAAAGTGATGATAATAATATTGTCCTTAATTTAATTCAGAACCAGCTCCACAAATCCATTCTTAATCACAGTGTAATGCTTATATGTTTCATTTTATTTCTACTTTTTGTTTAACAGGTCACAAAACCTGGATGTATATATAAAATGAAATGACTTTAGGCATAGATATAAAGGAAAGCTCCCCAGAGAGTCAAAGTCTTTACTGAAAAAAAAATCCTTTTCAGAAGACACAGAATGTGCATTTTCCTTGCTACTTACTTAAAAATCAAATGGGGGTTTTTGTTTCATATCATTATTGCACAGTTAAGCACATCTCAGAAAATGGACCAGCATAACACAAACTAAGAAATGTTATTTTGTAAATTTATTTTACATCTGCAAAGTAAAACATTATAAGAACTCCAGCAGTAAAAATACCACCTGCCTATGCCCATTAGAAGTCAATATTTGGCTACGCAGAAATTTTGTTCCTATGAGAAAATCAGGCCCAAAAACACACAGTTCACTGCCGTGTGGCAACGGAACTTACCGGATCATGCTGTGCCATGGGAACCCAAGGAACTGAGAGGTCAGGTAACTGTCTGATCTCAAGGATCTATGAATGCACCTGTGTATCTGGAGGTAGAATCACACCATGCTGAACTAAAGCCGCTTCACTCCGTCCTCTGTTTTCTGCCTTTCCGTGATTTGCGACTCTGGCACAGGTAGGAGTGCCTTCCTCGTTCCCCCTTGCTGCTTTTTTCCTCCTGTTGCGACAACCTACTGCTGCCAGACAGGTTCCACAGCTGTCACAGGCTGACTGCATTCATCCAAACTCCTTGTGGGATGGGCACCCATTCAGGTGAAACTTCAGAGTCCTGAGTGTATGAGCTTTAGAGCTGAATCACGTGTTATTTTTGTCTGACCTGCCTTTGGGGTGCAAAGTGACAGGAGAAAATCCAAAACATGCTGCCTTTCAAGCATATCTAATGGAGATCAGCACTTCTGTGCTAGAAAAAAAAACTGTAATAGATTATTGTATACTGTTGTAAAGCAACACAAGTGGCTTATGATATATAAAAGTTATTTCTATATGTGACAGGTTGTGAGCCAAAGAAACAGAGACAACTGCAAAAGCTTTAAAAAATCGACCTGAGGTATGCTTTTTTAGTTCTGAGTTATTGTTGAGAAGGAAACTTCTTTCTGATCACTTCCAGTTTAGACACTACCAACCTGTGGGTCACCTTCTGTTTTCACAGTGACACACAGCCAAATAAAAATATGGTGACTTTTTTTGGTAGTCCCACTATTCATTACTTTCACAGTTACAAAGTACATCAGTCTTTTATCTTATGGCCACAAACCCGATATTTCAACCGCAGTTTTGCTGACCTTTGTATATTTTTAGAAATGGTAAATAAAAGTAGGTGGCATGGTGGTATAGAAGGTAGTGCTGAAACATTGCAAAAACAAGTTTCAATCCAGCTTGGTCTGTGTTGGAGGTTGTATGTTTTACTCATGTCTGCATGGGTTTCTTCCCACAGTTCAAAGATGTGTTTAACGTTAACTGGACACTCTAAATTGAAGAAAGTGTGTGACTCTGGTTACCCTGTGATGAAATGGTATCCCATCCAAGATGTACCCCTCCTAGCCCAGTGCCCAGTGATTCTGGGGTGGGCTGTGGACCACTGTGACTCTCACAAGGCCAAGCAGGTAATGAACATGAGTCAGGAAGCAGGTAAACAAAAGAAGAAGAGGGAACTTCTACCCCTGGAGCAGAAAGTGGAAAATTTGTTTGTTGTTGCCGTTCTGCAACCACTAGTTGTTGCTTACATGTAAACAGTTTTGGAAGAGTACAAAACAAGAGTACAAAACTCTATCTGTAAGGCTTTTTTTTAGAGTTTAATACAATATTTCAATGCAGTTTTTTACAGTCAGCTTTTCCACTTAAAGGCCCCCGCCTCTAACTTTTACAATAAATCAGATAAACAATATCCTCACAAGATATATTCCTCAGAAATCATAAAGTTTGAAACCCTTTTATCTCACTGAGATAAAGATGTATCGCATTAGTCTCTTTCCATTAGTTTAGTCAAATAAACTTTAATCTTTCTTAATTTGTTTCTCATTATCACAATGGCCTTTTGTTTGTGTCACTTCTCCATCTGTAACCTATGGATAGTTCTCAGTTTTCAGTAAGTTATCCGTTCTCTGTGATTTAAACGCATACTTGTCCTCTTCTTAAAGAACTAGGGAGAGATTGACTGAATTGTTCTCTTTTAAAAGACAATGATTTCATTTGCTTAATTTTCCTTCTCACAGCAGGAACATTTATGGAGTTTGTCTCAGACTAGTTCTCATGTGATGTATTTTTCTGTCTTTCTGTCTCTTAAGTTTTGCCAAAAAATGATTCACAGGAAAAGACAGCGATACTTTATGCAGGCCTATGTCAGGGAAACTGGTTAGAATACTCATGAGTGCTAAAGTTCACCGATTTTGGAATCAGTGACATTCAAAACAACCATTAGATTGGATGAAGAAACTGCTCTGGTGCGCCTCAAGCAGGATGCTCACAAGTCTAGGTTTTGAACAGCTGACAAAATGGTTGCAAAATACTGTATAATTCATTCAGGGGAACCACTGGGCTGGTTTGTCCAATTGATGTGGTTATTTCTTGCACTTGGAAATTTTGCCATCTACCTGGGGTCTTTCTCTCTCAAACACTGTGTTATCAACCTCTGAGGTCCACCTTATAATCTGTGTCACTCTTCAATAACAAGATGTTTTCCGTTGATCTGGCTCTTAAATAATAGAAGAATAGAGTTAAGACTTTGAAGTGATAACGGTGTATATTCCAAAGTAGTTTTACAGTGTTGCCTATTGCATCTATTTGTATTTAGCCACATAGCTATTTGCACTTGTACACTTATTACTTAGATGTCCTCATGTGTATCCCTGTAAGTAATTGTGGTATTTGTATAGTTTGTGTGTTTTATTCACCCTTGGCTGCTTTCTGGGTGCTCTTTCTTCATGCTTACTTGAATGTTTTGCAACGTTCTGCAGTGACTAAATAAAAATCTACTACGTAAAAAGTTCCTTGTACATGCGGACACTCTTTGTCAGGGAAGTGTTGTGTAATCCTGAGTTTCTATTCCTTTGTGTGGCTGAAAAACAGTTTTGCAGAGTTGGGTTCTAGATTTACCACAGCGCTGGCGCAAGACAAGGAGAGAGTCGGTATAGTCGGACTGATGCTCCAGTAGAATGACGGTGCATCCCTCAAAGTACAGAACTTGGGGATCTGAGTGAGTCATGGCTCCACTTTGTCCTGTGTCTGTATAGAACTGCTGAGTTGCAGCTTGTGAACTACCAAGTCAAAAGAGCTGGTTCCATGCTTCCCACGCTGTGAATCCTAAGATCAGAACAAACAAGTCAGATGTTAGCTCATTTTCCTGTGCAGCAAAACAAAAATACAGCTATTAGAGAACTACCCACAACCAGTTTAGCTGTGGACAGTTCTGTGCATGTACATGAGTAATGTACAGTAAATATGGGTTTATTTATATGGGTGTGTAAGGGAGGGCTGTGTTCCTCCTCGGGGTGAACGTCTGCATATTTCTGCATTTAAGGAGCTACCTATGAAGTGCTCAGTTAGTCTGGATGAGGTGTGAAAAGAAGTGAAATGAGACCGGGACAGTGTGGGAGACTGCGGTCGGGCTTTGTACGCATGCAGCAGCGAGTGCAACTGTAGCTCGCTTGAATCTAGACAGTTTCACACAACATTTTATCTGGAACCCTGTTCAGTTGAAGGGCACCACCTCAGATACACAGCAGGTGCGAACCATCCCCAGAGAGCCAAGTCATATAGATGCACATGGGCTGACTCACTTGTTGACCTCAGGGGAGACTAACAACTCATTCATCGCAGTAACAGAATTTCATTCAGATGCTTAATTCCATTTGAAAGCCTGAAAGTACTAGCTTGACAGTTTAAATGAAACTGCATGTAACCTACTGCTGGCTCTTACACGATAATATCCTTTGTTACTATGAACTACTTCAAACTGGATCTTTTGCATTCCTAACCTCCGAACACTTATTAAAGTTTTGGATTTGACACACCTAATAAGCATAGATCTTACAGGGAACTAAAAGGACTAACAAACAGGGTGACACAGTTTCCTGCAATCATTTTTAGGTTATAAATAGATGTAAAGGAAATGACAAATGTATTAAACCTCAATGAAGAGTCTGATTTTAGGGACCCAGGTTATTCTCATGCATGTACTTTCTGTTTTAATATTCCAAAAAGCGAGTGCTTATCTGTTCTGTGTTGCCAATATAAGCAAAAGTCTTTCTTTTAGTCAAAGGCTAATCCTTAAATGTCTTGAGTCCATTTCTTTTCATTTCTCTGGTTGCCATGTCACAAAAAATGTTTCACTTTTCCATATAAGCTGTGCTCTTATAGTTTGTCTGCTTGTATGTTTGCTTTCTCTCTGTTGACTTTTGTTGACTCTGAGCAGAATGCTGCTTTGGAGAGAAATGTGTCTGTTAAATGCATAACTGTAAATGTACAGTTTACTACAATGGTAGTACAAATGGTCCTGACAGTTGAAGTTCTTGCTGAGAAAGCACCATCTATTGGACATGATCAGTATTAACCTGCAATTTAATTAGACACCAGCCATTATTACTGAACTTTTAATATTTTCTGAAGGTTTGGATAACTGACTTTAAACGATTTAGCCATTTATAAAGCAAAATATTCTTGCCGTATCAGTCAAGGGTAAGTACCTTGCTCAGTGCAGCCACCTTCACACTGTGCTACCCGCTTTTAAATGAAATGCTAATTTTAACTCCTTGAAAAAGTTTTTGCTGAGTTT
The DNA here is from genome assembly GCA_900497675.1 of Arapaima gigas. Taxonomy (NCBI): domain Eukaryota; kingdom Metazoa; phylum Chordata; class Actinopteri; order Osteoglossiformes; family Osteoglossidae; genus Arapaima; species Arapaima gigas. Next base: position 336,204 of record UFQX01000032.1, read on the forward strand.
GTCCTGTGTTTCACAGTTCAGTAAAGTTGTCCAGCTGGTTGTTATCAGATGAGCAGGACAGTTCATTTCGCAATGTAGACAGCATGCGAAAATCTTGTGAAATGAAAAGTTTTTTTTCATCATTGATCCAGGTACTTCCACATTTACTGCATCCACTACACTAATGTTGTTCCACATCCAATATAGCTGCTGATAAAAAGACATCGTGATTCTTCCTGATTTGCTACCCAGGCTTGAACTTAAATGCAGGATTTACTTGTAAGAACACAGGGCTAAATCATCAGTGGAAGAGGCACAATAAAAAAAAAAATCATGCGACTCTTTTTCTCTTGTCAGCCATCTGATAATACCATTTAACAGGCAATGAGAAATTGTTCAATAGATTTGCCTAAAGTAACCGGAGATAGAGGTGTGTACGTGTTTATGGAAACTAGATGCCAGTGTATAGCTGCTAGATGTTGGTGTGTGTCCCACCACCAAGCCCCTGCCAGTACAGCATTCTTTCCATCAAAGCCTTTTTTATAGAGCAGAGTGTCATTGCTTACAAATTCTGAGGTGCATGTATTCCACTGGTTTCCATTTTTTTAGATGCAAACTTCCACAGTCAGCTTTTGTTTTTTTTTTTCCCTGGGAAGTGACAGACATGCACAAACATGCATACCCTGTGCTGTAGGACTGACTGATGCATGTTTGAAGTGTATTTAAGTGTTACAGGCCAGCAGTGTGCTTGTCTGCCATTTGCCTGCTTGAGCAAGATAAGTATAAGAAAGAGTCAAAACCGCAATGTGACACAAAACGAGAAATGAGTTTAGACTGAGGGAGTCTGCTGGAGTTTCACAGTCACACCCTGCAGCTATATTTATCCACCCACAAGCAAAAGAATTTCAGAGCTTCAGAAAACCGCATAGAACAACAGAACCCATGGAAACAACTGAAAAAAACTCATTTTAAAAAATCACTCCATTAAAAACTCCTGTGGGACTTCCCGGCCCAAAACAACCCTGCCGTGTTGCAAATCTCACTATCAGCTAATTTCAGGTCCTCCAGATATTTCTTTATAATCTTTATATCTTTATAGGCTGTGTTCCAAAATGGGTTTTAATGCAACTCAGTTTGAGTGAACTTTGCATGTTCTTCTCATGTTCACTTAGTTTCCTCCTGCAGTACAAAGACATGTGTTTCAGTTCAGTTATTGGTGAAGTTCAAACGAAGAGTGACATCTGAGTAACTATGAATGGGATATGAATTGTCCTGAAGCTCTTGCAGTGGACAGATCAGGGCTGAGTTATTGAGGTTCTGGTCTAATTTCTCTCTCAGCCGTCAGGTCACAGACCCAGTGCAGGAGAGGGGTAAAAAGATTAAAATTGATCAGTCAGTGATTTATACTCACCGCTCACTTTATTAGTACACCTGCTTATTCATGCAACTATCTAATCAGTCATTTATGTGGCAGCACAATGTCATACAGACACAGGTCATGAGCTTCAGTGAATGTTAACATCAAACTTGAGAAGGAGTAAAAAATGTGATCTAAGTGACTTTGAGTATGGCACGGTCGTTGGCGTCAGATGGGGTTGTTTGAATATTTCACAAACTGCTGTACTCCTGCGATTTTCACACACAACAGTCTGCAGAATCTACACAGAATGGTATGAAAAACAAAAAACAAAAACATCCAGTGAGTGGCAGTTCTGTGGGTGGAAATGCTTTGTTGATGAGAGAGGACAGAGAAGAACTTGTTCGAGGTGCCGGGAAAGATGTAGTAACTCAGATAAGTGGTGAGCAGTAAAGCATATCTCAAGGCATGACATGTCGAGCACTGAGTCAGATGGGCTACAACAGCAGAAGACCACATCTAGTTCCACTTCTGTCAGCCAGGAACAGGAAGCTGAGGGTATAGGGGCCACTGTCTGGCACTAAAACTGGATAGTTGAAGATTGGAAAAACATTGCCTGGTCTGATGAATCTTGATTTCTGCTGCGATATGCAGACAATAGGGTCAGAATTTGTTTAAACAGCATAAATCCTCAGACCCAACCTGCTTTGTGTCAAGAGTTCAAGCTGATGGTGGTGCCGTAAAGGGATGGGGAATGTTTTCTTGGCACACATTGGGCCCCCTAATACCAAATGAGCATCATTTGAATGCCGCAGCCTACGTGAGTATTGTTGCTGAGGAGTACATCCTTTTATTTCCACCAGTTTACCCATCTTTTAATGGCAACGTTCAGCATGATAATGCATCATATCACAAAGCACAAGTCATCTTAAACTGGTTCCATGAACATGACAATGAGTTTGGTGAACTTCAGCGGCCTCCCCAGTCACCAGATCTGAATCCAACCACTGGGATGTGGTAGAACAGCAGATTGGCAGCATTAATGTAACAAATGTGCAGCAATTACATTATGGAATCATGTCAACACGGATGAGAATATCTAAGGAATGTTTCCAGCACCTTGTTGAATCCATACCACAAAGAAGTCTGGTTGTTCTGAGAGCAAGGGGGTGGAGGGATCCCTATCCAGTATTAGAATTTTGTTCCTAAGTGTTTTTTACCGTGTGACTGAGTGTGTGTTACACTGACCTGCTCTGTAAATGGGTGAAAAACTGTGGTTTAACGTATCTATAATTTTGAGTACTTGTGGGCAAAGGTGTCGGCTAAATGCTGTAATACACTAATAGTAATACAGGAAGAGTAATACAGTAATTTCTGTTGCTTTGGAGAAGATATCTGCTAAGTGAGTAAATATAAATACTTGAAAGTCAAACCCAGTCCTGGGATATGTACAGGACAATGATGCACCTGAAGAGGGCGAGGGACGGCTGGCTTCCTACTTGTTAATAATGTGTATGAACTGAGTCTCTTCTTTGTTAGAGGAACCGATGTCCTTGGTTTCACAAAGCCTGGTGTTTTCTAGGCAATGAGGACGGTAGGGCAGTGGAACAGATGGGTTTTTAAGATACACTGACAGAATGCCACACCTTTGTTTCTATGTAAAAGTGTGACACCACCTGGGGGGGAGGGGGGTACTGTACGTCTGTGAGGTGCCACACGGGCAAAAGAACTGTAGAGTAAATCTCAGACGATTTGTACTTGTGCCAGATACAGAGTAAGTGATTGGTTTCACATTATTGTTCCACAACCTCTTCTAATTAACTGCAGAAATCCAGACCTTCTCTTTTTCACTCTTTTGGCAGGGAATAAGAGAGGATTTATTGCCAAAGAGGTAACCTAACCCGTCTTAACCTAACTGCTCTAGTTTCTTGCGGTATTAGAGTAATTTATAGGATTAAATCAAGAATAGAGAAACACTGCATTAAGGAAAGCTGTATCCTTTATTTTTGGACTTCCACACTCCTAACCTCTGAGAAAGCAGGAAATATTCAAGTAGAATGACTTTGGGTTACAGCCAAAATATAAATTGTGCAAGTCTTAACTATTGTTACACCTGACTGTTCCTGAACAGGACGGAAAAAATTGGTGCAGTTTCACCTGGTGCGTGTTTGTGTGAGGGAGGGCAGGATGGCAGCTATTTAATAAGGGTGTTTTATTCAGCTACTGCATTGCATTATAGCTCCTGGCCATCTAAACACTTCATCACCACTTCAACACTTAATAATCACATTCTCACCTTCATTTACACTGGTGTTTAATATTTTACATTTTTATTGACATATCTGTTCCTATTTAAATCATAAACATTCACAAATGTGTTGGTTGGTCATTTGTTTTTTGTTATTCATGTTACATGTGATCTGTGAAACAGCTCTGGGCCTGATTTTAGAATAGATTACCATATTAAAATAAACTGAATTGTTCTCAGGTGGTTTGTTTATTTTGTGAGGATAACCCCTGGTCAACTGTCTAGTCTGATCAAGAATCAGGAATGGTTTAGTATCAAAAACCTTCTTATAGCAGGTATACAAGGGAGCACGAAAAGAAGATCCTTGAGTCCACAGTGCACAAAATAAGGGGGTAGAAAGTGAAGAAAAAGAAAAAAGTTAAACAATGATAATAATAAGCTTAAATTTCAGAACAGGCAGGAATGGGAACAGACAGCTTTGCACATATTTTTAAATTTAACATTGCAATAATTAAAAGAGGCATGTTTCTATTATTGGGCCATTTAAACTGCATTTTTTAATCATCATACACTGGAAACAATTTCTAGGTGATGCATTAGCCTGCTCCTTGTGGTCAGTTTTACAGATTACAAAGATATGTGCAGAATCAGCATTTATGGTGCAATACTTTTTGATACTTTCCCCTCACGTGGTCCTCGGTTCACTGGGGCCTACTCACCCGTGTCTTATGCTTCCGAGCCACCAGATATGCAAAAACAAACGCACTGCAAAATGCAGCACTTTCAGTCATTTGTATAAAAATAGGAGAAAAAATTTTCCTGCAGTAAATTTGATGTGCATTTTAGTTTTTTTAATGTATTTAATAGAATCTAACTTGAGAATAAATTTAGGTGTTAATCTGTGTTGTTAAAGTTTTACTGATTGTGACACAGTGGGTACATTTACAAGCCACCGTGAGGAGTGAACTGACTTCCAGTTTCGAATGCAACGGTAAGCTGAGGTGCAAGAACCTGGGTTTATCTGAGTGTTCATCTGTTTGCACTGACAGCTCCCTGCCTCTTCAAATCATAACTTCAGCCATCAAATAATCTTTCCAAACCAATCAAAATCTTGTACTATAACCACAAAAGTGAGTTTCTAATGAATGAAGGTGGCAAAGATTTTAATGAGATTTGCTCACAGAAGAATTACGGACAATGGAAAACACCTGATTGTCATCAGCTCCAGGGATCGGAAGATGGAAATTCATTTGAGATGTTTTATCTTCTGTACGCTAGAACTAAAAAATTATCGACGTGCAGCTTGACCTGGATGATGACAGTAACACATCAGAAAGATCTTTTTTCCAGTTCATTTGATGATGTACGTGGAAAGTGATTTTAACATGTGTTAGTGGAGAATCCCAAAAGAGGAAGCAACAAAGTCCTGCCAAATGTCAAGTTGTGAACAATTTGATTGGCATCTTAAATAACCATTTGAATATGGCCAGTTGATGGTTATAGATAGCAAATTAAACTTTTCTCTATCTGCTTTTACAATTATGAGATTACATGACAGAAATGTTAGTTGATTTTTTTTGTTGTTTGTTTGTTGTTTTTGATTTTTTTATGAGTTAGAAACTCATAGGTTCTTAGCTAGAACATGCAGGGCTGAAGGCCATATAGGTAGGTAGATGACAGCAGGACCGATTGCTTGGCAATGTACCGTGTACCCTTGGAGGAGCAGGGAGTGAAGGGATTAGAGCCATTGTTTTACAATCTGAAGGCTCTCAGTTTGGATGCTGCTCCTGCTGTACCTTTGATCTAAACTCTAACATTAAATTTTTTCAGATAAACGACTTTGCTGTATAAATGGGTAAAAAATGCATGTCGCATTGTATACAAAACTATTCTAATCATCAGTTGAACAAAGAGTAAAGGGAGTAATCATATTTGTTTAAACAATGGGTGTGTATGCATGTCCATGCTGCTCACACATTTCTGTATGTTGGTTTTTGATCCAGCTGGGATGTTAGGTATTCAGCTTTGCCTGGTAGTTGGACAAGATTCACTGCAGAAGTCATTTCAAGTCACATTGAACTAAACTGTTCAAGAGTTGTTCCATCTCTACTGCTCTGTCTGAGTGATTGTTTGGTCAGATAAAGGAAACCAGAGAAAAGCAATGATGCTGCGGGTTTAGAGCAGGTCCTTTACATCCATGCACTGATGTTCACTTCTGCTGGGTTATGTTTCTTCACTTCTCCTTAATGGTCTTGCCTCACTTTCTCTGAGGAAGTTGCAAAGGTACATTTATTATGTGGCCAATAAATCAGGGACATGTTCAGTAAAATAGCTTTGCAAAATCATCTCTAGCATATATATAAAGTTCAATGTTTGTTTGCTTGTTTGCATGAAATTTGGCACACAGGTACTTCTTACCTTCAAGTTCATTAAACTGTAAAACGCTGCTTACAATTTAGAACATTTAAAATTTGGTTTCTGACAAGCTTTGGAAAGGGGTGAGTACTGACGTTACACACAGCACATAGTAACATCACATGAAAAGCGTATGTAATGTCCATAACGCTGTCCACACACATGACAACAGCCACCGCATACATGCTACATGTACATACATACACAAGTATGGCCACTGCACACTGTACACACACACACACACACACACACACACACACACACACACTAAAATGTACTAAATTCAACAAGTTAGGTAATAAAGTCGGGTGATACATAATGTTCTACTCACAAAGGGATGGGTGATGGGGGTTCTCTCATTCTACACACACTGATGGCTACAATAACTTTAAGGGTAGTGCTGTGTAGTTTGATGATATATATATATTGTGCTGTTGTCATTTACCTTCCCAACTCTACACTTTTTGATTAGAGCCAGGCAGCACAGGGTAACTCAGCTAGTAAAATATATCAGCCATTTTTTGGATCTTCCTCAGTTTCTCAGCAAGTAACAACCTGCAAATATTTAGTAAATTTTATGCGACTGGCGATGTTTCACAATCAAAGGGAAGTTTTTATGGTTTCAATATAACTGTAACCGGTCATGCTAAACCAGCTGCTTTATTCTGAAAGTATAAATGGTTCATGTATCTTCAGCTTTGCATCACCAACATCCTAACGCTACCCCAGTGCACTTCATTTCCAAATTTGTGACATGCAAACTGTTGGATCAACAACCGCCTCCAGATGGTCAAGTACTATTTATTCAGTGAGCTTGATACGCTGCCCCCAGCATGTACACAAAATGCTAACAGGCTCTAAAAGCTTTCACCTACTTTGATGTAAATATACTGATAATGTTGAGAGTTGGTCAAATTAGTCTTACTAGGAATGATTTGAGCTGCCTATATAGTAGACTGTGGTGTGAATGTGGGAAGATTTTTAAAATGATCTTAAAATCGTAAAGCTCAAGTGTGAACATATGAAAAAATGGAAGCAAAGTCACAGGTTAATTAATCCTACATTATAAAAGGAAATATCATGACAGACTTGGGTGTCACCTACTGACAAAATGCACTTTTCTTTCCTCTGATGTTTACTATATTGCTTTGAGAAAAGCATCTACTAAATGAAAAAATGCAAATGTGGTTATTGAAAAGTTAAGCCATGGTTTGGAAAAATGTGAACTAGTAACAGATACTGTCATAAACCCAAAAAAGTTCCAGTCATTATTGTCATCTGTTGTTGTCAGTCAGTTGTCATCCCCTGGTAGGGCCACTGGAAAACTGAAGCAGCTTGTTGTTTGATATTGCACTGCGTTTATCGCAGACGTCTGGATTTTTAATGTTGCGCAATACATGCCCATTTCAAGCTAATGCTTGATGTTTGTAGTCACCATTGTAAAGCAATTACACACAGGGTAAAACCATGGGTAAAACCAAAAAAAATTGATTTAAAAATCTTGTGAAAATTCCACAACTAATAAGCATGAATCTAATTCCATACACTTATTGTACTTCACAGCATTTCATACAAACAGCACAGGCTCCAAAAAACATTTGCTCTATTTGATCTGAGTAGATGTACAGTTAGTTTCACTTGTGCAGTGTCATATCCTTAATGAAAACTGCCAACATCATTGTTATTATTCAAATTACAGTCACATGAAAGTAGAAGTTTACCCAAGAGTAATAGTTATCAAATTTTAGAGTTTGAGGTTTGAATTTTCTGGTTCATTGAAACAAAATTTGCCTGCATTTTACTGTAACTGCAGGAAGTTTTTAAAGAAACTTGATTTGTCTATAATCTGGGCACATGTCATATAAAACTGGTTTGCAACCTGTTAAGAGAAGTGTGGCACACTGGACACCAGGCCATCACAGGGGAATCACACACATTCACTCACACAGCAGGCAAGATACAGTCCCAAGGTCCCTTGAACTTTTGAAGGTGCGAGGCCAGAACACAGGCCACCCGATTCAGCTTCATATCCATGTTCATCCCCACAACTGAGATGCATTTAAGTCCGCTTACATGCAACCGCAGAAAAATATATAGATATTTCAGATATTAATGAATTAATAACAACTCATATCACGAAATGAGTGTAAAATGAGTGTGTTACAATCCTGTGTAGTGCAGATGTGAGAACAATTGTAAAGTAGTTTACTGCAGTGTATCTGGATCTATAAGACACTTTGGATACAAGAGTCAAATACGAGTTAATAAATCTTGTGTTTTGCTTTGGGGAAAATAACCTGCTACAAGAATAAATCTAGGATGACACTGAAGAAATCATTCTTTTAATTCCGAGAAAGAGACTATTAAGTGGTCATTTCTGGAGAGTAAATAGAGACAAACTTAATAATTAACAAAAAGAACTTTTAGGTTATTTCCTGGTATCTGCTGAATCTACAAAATGATTTTGGTTGCACTTTCAAGTCCCCAAACTGAGTTCTCACACTGGGGACCGAGGTCAGGGGGCACATAGGGAATCCCACATCGGTGACTGCAAGGCCATAATTGTATTATTGTGTTTTTAAGTGATACCTGATCTGGTCACCGATGAAACAGCAAACCAAAGGGCCCAAGAGCACAGCCACAGGCCCCTGGGTACGAGCGGTATTCTAAAACAGCAAAGTACACTCGTGCACATAGCATGTCACTGAGAAATGAAGCTTGAAAAAGAATGGTTGGAAATGCATATATAAAAGGGTTATAGAGAGGGAGAATAGCTTATGAAAAGGAAGTCTGGGCCATATACTGTCACGCCCCCTGCTCTGCCTGCCGTTCTGCCCAGCTCCACAATTGCCAGCACCTTCTCCTGGTTTCTCCGAACACGACACGCTGGTGTGAAGTATTGCTCATGCTACCACTGAGCGTACCGAGCATTTCTCCCGTTAGCCTTTCTGGTGTTCGATCTAGCCTGACCACTTCTGGTACTCCGTTGACTTCTGGATCCGACCCTTGCCTGTGTGTCGACCACGATTCTAGAACTTCTCTCGCTAATAAACCTCATTGGCATCCTGCACACGTCTGCTTCCTGCCCACGGCGTCACATGTACAGAGCGACAGAGAAGGGAAGTGGGAGGTGGTAACGCAGCTAAAGAAGAAAGAGACAGCACTCCGAGAGAAACATGCACATAACTTCAGTTAACCTCAGATTTATAGGTCATATCTGAGCTGCACAACATCCGCTCTTCTGCTTCATTCAAGGAGACGGACTCTAGCTGCTCACACACAGCTCGGAAGCGGCTTATCGGTCAGAAACTCACTGTTTTTGAATTTTCTGAACAGCTCAGGTTCGCTTGTCTGGCTTTAAAACAGAAGACAGACATCAGGGGTAAATGAGATGTGAAGGATAATGACATTTCTCCATTTCTGAAGATGGATTACAGATATTTCTCCTCTGCACTTTTTTTCTTGATACAGCTCACTGTCTGTGCAAAGGGTAAGCTTTGTTTTTACTTTTTTTTTACTTTCCTAAATGTTTAACTTCTGTAGGTGAGATGATAGATCAGTGGAAATGTTAACAAAGGTAAATCCAACACCGTTTAGCACTATGTACTATTAATTTTTTCATTTAAAACTAAATAAATACTATAGTGGGTCGCGGGAGAATGGGACTATTCTTGACCATTGTGTGGCGCTGTATTTTTTTTATTCAAAGGACGTATTTTTCAGTGTTCGAATGAGTGGTCTTCCTTTCCACTCTCGTTTTGTCTTACTTTACAGTTACTCCTCCATTTATTATAAGGGCAGAAACTGCCCAAGTCGTCACTCTCAAAAGATTAATTTTTAAAAATAAAAAAGCGGATGCATACTGCTATGGAGAGATATGTAGTATATATGGATATATATCTTTAAGTCTTGGAGTTTGTGACTTATGTATAAATTACAATTAGTTGTGAAATACTTTGTTAAAAAGAGCTGCGTTTTAGATGGTGACACATTCCTGAAAACACTGTATAGATCATTGTCAAAGACTGTTTGTTAATAAATCTTAATACTTTCTGTTGAAAGTGGACTGATGTGTTAAACATTTTAACTTGCTGCGTTTATGAAGATCGTCTAAACGATTAAAAAAAAAAACCAAAAACTGTTGTCTTAACCACCACACTTTGCATAGCTGTGGGAACTGTGAAATAGCCCTTAATGTCACGGCTGTGGGTGAGGATGAAACTGAAGTTGGAAAGTCCAGTACAACACTTTTACTGGCAAAATATACAGTCCTTGATCCCCTGTGTGTAGGAAAAGCTGTTTTTGCCTTGTTAAGTGACAAAATAATCTTTAAAACAACACATTTATAGGTTCTCAAGTGCCGTTTTCATAGTTTTTCGGTGGTCTATTCTTAAATGAACAAGAACGGTACCCTGTGTTTGTTTTTCTTTTTTCATGTCACAGAGAGGGAAATACCTCATGAAAGTCCGGTCTATTCTAGGGATGCACATAGATCTAAAATATGAACATTTCCCATGTTTTGTAATAACTGTACAGCTGCATTACAAAAAAGGACCCCCCCTTTGCATGTTTTGAAACAGAGCGAGGTGAATATTTGCCATTAATTCACTATTTTCATAAATTCCCTCTTTTTTTTCATGTTGTTCTGTGTCCTTAAATTGGCTACATATGTGACAACATTCTGATGATTTGATCACAATTGTAATTTGTAATTTCTAAGTCTGATTTGCTGTTTTGCTGTTTTATGCATCGATAAGCATGGAATTTGTACTGGGGCAATTGAGGACACATAGTGTTCTCTTGGATCCAGAGCCAGGGTTGTCCCTAGCCTTTGAATCAGCAACCCTTCACATACAAGTTCTTTACTGGTACCAGTCTTGTCATACCTGTTAAATGTACATGGCTATAATGGTCTAATTGTTTCCTTGTCCTCCAGGCTGGAATGTGCCTACCTCCTTCAATGTGACTGTTGAAATATGGGATGGAGAAGTGACAGTTCGATGGGACGCTCCCAAACTGGCCCAACCACACCTATATTACATGGTTGATGTAAAAAGGTTAGTAATCTCCGCACCCTCGTCCTCCGACATCCATCAACTATTCATTCATTCTTCAAATGAATGACAGAAGGTAAAATTACTTTTGTACCATAGTACAGTCTCGTAGTGAAAAGGTTGTCTATGACAGAAATGTTCTAAAAATGGGGCAGAGCAAAAGAGCAGAAGATGGAAGAGCCGACAAGAAGGTCTATCTCCTAACGTGCTTTGTATTTCTAGAGTAGTCATAGCAATGCACAAGGAAGGGACCCACAGGCTTGTGCAGCTTAGTAAAAATAATGTTTTTGGTGCATGTTCTCATGTTTAGGTACACATTTTCCTCTGCATGGGAGGCTGTGCCTAAATGCAGCCCAACACAGATGACCCAATGTGACATCAGTGAGTTTGTGAACACGACAGATCACATTTACTTAGTCAGGGTCCAAGGATGCACTGAGGAGAATTGCCTTGATTCGGTAAAAGTGCGTGTTAACCTCAGGGAAGGTGAGTCCAAAGTCTTGAAAATGTTCTATTTATGGGAAATGCAAATATTAAACTGTATGTGTAAGATTCTCCTGCCACCTTTCCCACCTCTTCCCCATTGGCCATTTCTTGCTCTTATTTTACCCTTTCTTTTGCTCAATTTCTCTCCTGTATGGTACATTGTTTTTCCCCGTCTCTCTACTGCCATTGGTAGCTGTGTCTTCATCCAACTTTTCCACACAGACTAGTTTGCCTTCTGTCTTCAATTGACTACTCTTTCCTATGGCACTCTTTCTCACCTTCCTCCCTTGTTTTTCCCACCTAGGTAAACTGCATCCTCCTACCTTTTCACTGTCAGGAAATTCCTCATCCTTGAAAATCACAGTTAAACCTAAGCCATTTCTCAAGAATATCTTTACCTCTGGACTGATGTACCATTTCTACTTGAAAGAAAGAGGCAATGACAAGGTTTGTTATTTATTTCTTCATTATGTTCTGTGTTTCTTATAGAAAGCCTTTGTGCCATTAAGGTTGCCTTCATTTTTTAAGTCCATCTCCCTAACTTCTGATTAAATTTCTTAAGAAAACAAGTTTAGCATGCATGGATTGTTCATGGTGTTTGGCTGTGTTTGCTTGATTTGCAGGTGGTGCGCAACAAGACGCTGGACTGGTCTAGTGATGAGTGGGCATCAAGTGTGGAGTTTTACTTTCTGCAGTGGGGACAGGAGTACTGCGTCTCTTCCCGAGTGGAAGACCAAGCGAGAATTTTCATCTCCAAGCTTTCTTTGGAACAGTGCTATGTTCTGCCAAAACCAGGTAAAGCACCTACCTGCTCTCATGCATTCCCAGCACGTGAAGTGCCTTATTGTAGTCACAGGACTTTGGTTCCGTGATGCATGTTAAATACTAGTGCGTGAAATGTCAGACATCTGTTGCAGCCTGTAATGCAGAAGTAGGCATTTCCAGTCACTGGACACTGTAGCTTGAATAAGTTTTCTCTGTATTTCCATACATCTGAAGCTGTGCTACAAAACTCATTATTTGTGGGATTAAATTTTTGAGTGTATGTCAGATGTAAATAACTTGCTGAACTGTGGGAATTTGTCCTTCCGTGACTGAGATTTGTGGGACGAAGATCCTAGTTTGTTCATCACTGCATTGTATCAACGTTCTCCTCATCTCTTGGCAGAGTGGTACTCGTTCATGGTGCTGGCGTTCGTGGTACTTTGCACTCTGGGAAGCCTGGTTCTGCTGCTGCTTTTTCTGTGTTGCTTCCTGAAGAGGCCAGAGAAACTGCCTGTCATGCTGGTGCGTGAGTAGTGCTGCCCATCATGCTGGCCCACTAATATCTAGATTCATTATCATATTGATACTGTCACACATCTAACAGTCATGTCACTGGCATTGTATTCAAACCTTGAATCTTTATTTTAAAAAGACAGTTATTCTTTGAAAGCGGAACAGCTTAATAGAAAAGCGAGAGGAAACTTGATGACACCATATCAACAGTGATATGATCTACTTCTCTTTTCTTATTAACACTAAGCCGATTGGGGAAAACACAGTATATTTATGAAAATGTGAAGTTCACATGTCATAACCACCATCATACAAACCACCAGCTGTTTCAGTTTTGCTGACATTAAAAATAAAAAGCTTTGTTTTGCCTTCTCTTTGTCATATTGTGATGCTGCTCATTGTAGTTTGACAGAAAGGTGCTTCTCCATATGGTCTTAAAGTCAATGTCTCTTTCCTTCAGAAATCCCCGAGATGTGATTGGCACCCCCTGATCATGGGAACAGTTCCTGTGGAGATTGTGACTGACAAGGGGTTCCTGCTGCTGAGCAGGAAGGCTGAGGAGAAGAACCAGAGGATGCAGAAGATGGTGGGCATCGAGAAAGATGAAGGAAGGCGAGGCAGCATGGACAGCGGGGTCAGCATGGACCAGCAGTCGTCAGAGACAGACGGGGAAAGAATCGGGGAGGTGGAGCGGCGACAGAAGGAGGACAGTGGCTGCGGGAGCCTGGTGGAGGCTGACAGCAGTGCTGGGAGGGGAGAGCTCACGGGAATGTCCACACTTGATGAGAGGAACCAGAGCTGGAGTGGAGCTCGGCAAAGCAAGCGCACGGTGATGGCTGAGCCGTCGCAGTATGGTGATGCAAGCAGCCTGGAGAACTGCCTGGGGGCTGAGGTGGGGTTGACTGTGAACTATGCCTGCCGTGGGCAGAGCCCATCCTCCAAGGAAGCATGGGACAAAACCCCTGGTAACACAGACTGCAGTGTTGCAGTGGCTGTGGGGTACAGGCCAAGCCAGCTGGCGTGTGTGTGTTCAGGGCAGGGCTTGTGTTTTTGGTGCCGAGTAGGCAGCCATCATGGCACCGGCAATAAGGACAACACTGGGTCCGAGTCAGATTGTCTCACCAAAGACGATTTGACATTCAAATGCAACACTATTGACCCCAGCAGCCATTACAGGACCTCCTCACCCCTGTATTTTCAAGACAAGAACCTGAACACAAATTGCTCCCAAACCACAGGGTTCCATGAGAGAGATGATGTATCATTTCTTCCTCTCACACTCCCGACAGACTCCACTGAGCATGCCCCACTGCTACAGTGTGTGCCGCAGCTAACCCTGCTGGAGAATGGGGTGGACAACAGTATAAATACCTTCACTGGTTTTTCCCTGCATGACATGGAGCTCACCTTTGGCTGACTGACTGATGACCCCCTTGCTGGGAAATAACTGACTAGTATTACAGTGTGGCTGTTACCTTTAAAATGCCTGAAAGGGATATGCAGAATTAATATATACAAAAAAAGTTAAAATCCTCACTTTCAGCAACCAGAGTGATGCTCTGAGTCTTTTGTGTGAAAGTGAAGTATTGACAGTACTGACATCCCAGCAGTGAGAGAGATTTCCACATTGTGTGTTTTGTGACGCCAGACAGGTGGACTTATGCAGGACGGATGAGCACGTGGGAGTTTCATCACTGGCCTCAACAGCTCCCTCCAGCATCATGTCTGAAACGTGGAACGTGTGGGTGGAGAGTAATAGGAAATGATTTTCATCACAGAAGAGCTGTACTTCTCGAAAATCAGTTTTTATGTACATTTTATTACTTCTAATGTAAAGATATTTACATTTAAGTGTTTTTGTTTGTCAGTCATACATGTTTAAATGCTTCTTAGCTCACAATGCACAAGTTCTGTAAATGTTACAGAAACTAATATGGCCCTGAATTTCCAGATGTGACTAAACTGTGGTAAAATTGTTGTAGTACAAATACCAGATATTTGACTTTTGTACCTTTCACTGTCTGTTTTACTGGTTGTTAAACATCTAATGATTTGCTTCATTCTGGTCTCTAGATGTTGCTCATCCCAAAGACACATCAAAGGACTGAAAGAGACAGAACTGTTAGCTTAAGTTTGTAGAAATTGACTAACGGTCCAAAAAAGGCAAGTCCTTGCCCTTCATGAAACAAAAAACTCCTACATTTCTAAGCAAACTGATGTTATAAGGGCTTTGTGGAATCTCTGAATGAATGTACTGCAGGTGTGTGTGTGCGTGTGTGCACGCAGAAGTGAGTGTATTTGGCACTTTCTTTGAACAGGTGGGTTGAGATGTGTGACACACTTGGCCATCACATGTAGTAGGCTCCCTCATTCACCTGTGTAGTTCTGTGTCTGTTGCCTTGGTGCAGTGAAGGTGCAGAGCACATGAAATCCATTTCACTCTCCCCAGAACAAAATGTGCAAAATAATTAAAATGTACATATAAAGTATATTAGAAAATATGTTTTGTAATAAAAGAAAAATAAACATTGCTTGGTTCTTTATTTGGGGTTTATTTTAAATGCACTTTCTGAATGATGACACCTCTTGAAAGTCAATAACATACCATGTACCACTGGCTTTCTGTGCACAGTGATTTGTCTGTGGCCATATGTGGCAGGGATTAATCTATTATTATTATTATTCATTTAACCTTTTAAAGGCATGGGCACGTCTCAAACGCTGAATATCAAAGAGCCTATTTACTTAAAATGCCTCCTCTACACAGAACACAATAGTCATGCAGAGTCATTTCAGTCTCCTGCTTTTCTTCCTCTGTTCACACCTTTAGAATAAGATTTCAGGGGGAGTAATTTTTTTACTGTAAAAAATTCAACAGGTCTTCCTAATAGATTCCATAGCGATTGCATCTTCTATTTATTTACATTTATTCCCTTTCAGCACACTTGTCTCCAGAGGAATACACAACTCTGGATGCACTCATTTACATTTATACACACAGCCAGAGCTGTATTGTGTCTTTTTCTTTTGTACCGGTTCTTCTCATAAGCTCCTGGTGTTCTTTTCTACCCCAGATACACCCACATTCTCCATCTAAGCTGCTCTACCAGCAAAAGATTACTGCAGTACATGGTCATTTTTCAAAATAGCCCTTATACAGTCACTGGCCACTTTAATAGGAATACCAATCTAATACCGGGCAGGAGCTCCCTTTGTTCTCAGAACAGCCTGAATTCTTTGTGGTATGAACTCAGGAAAGTTCTGGAAACGCTCCTTAGCGATTCTGGTCCATGTTGACATGGTTCCATCATGTAATTGCTGCACGTTCATCAGCTGCCCATTCATGTTGCCGATCTGCTGTTCCAAAAGTTACTCTGCTGGATTAAGACCTGGTGACTGGGAAGAAAAAAAAAGTTTACTTTCTATGTTCAGTTCGGTATCAGTGCATATGGCAGGTCGGAAGAGCGAACCACGGTCTCACCAAATGAAGAAAGGCTTCACCTTAAATAGACATATAGGTATGGGTGGAGGTGCACAGTTGTATGAAGGGAAAGCTACTGGTAGTAAAACAGACAATGAATCTGCAAGCACCAACACGTTTACATGATGAGATAGAGTGGGAGGGACATATCCGGGTTAAATGAGTTAAAGAGGCTATTGATGATAAGGGAAGGCTACACATCACAGCTTGTAACACGTACAGTTTCAGTGCAACTTGCTTAATACTTTAAATTCATTTACGTGAATATGAATTATCATGCTGGAAAGTAGCCACAAGAAGATGGGTAAGTTGTGGCTAATTTATGGCTCTGGCATTTAAAAAATGCTCAGTTTATATTAGGGGTTCAAGGTTTGCCAAGAAAACACTCCCCACATCATTACACCACCAGCAGCCTGAACTACTAACACAGGGCAGGTTAGGTTTGTGGCTTCATGCTGTTTACGCCAAATTCTGACCATACCATCTACTGCATATCTCACCGGAAATATTGATTCATCAGACCAGGAGACATTTTTTCAACCTTCAAATGGCCAGTTTCAATGAGTCGGTGCCCCCTGTAGCCTTAGCGTCCTGTTCCTGGTTGACAGGAGTGGAACCTGATGTGATCATCTCCTGTTGTAGCCCATCTGACTCGTGTTGTGTGTTCAGAGATACTTTTTTGCCCAATGCTGCTGTAAGAAGTGATTACTTGAGATATTGCATCAGTTTCTGCCTGGCTATTCTCCTCTGACCTCTCATCAACAAGACATCTCCTCCCATGGAACTAGCATGCACTGAATATTTTTTTTGTTCTTCACTCCATTCTCTGTAGACTCTGCATACTGTTATGTGTGAAAATCCTTGAAGAGCAGTAGTTTCTGAAATACTCGAACCACCTCATGGCACCATGGTCAGAGTCCCTTAGATCACACTTTTCCCCCATTCTGAAGTTTGATGTGAACAGTCAGTGAAGCTCATAACCCATGTCTGTGTGATTTTGTACATTGCACTGCTGCCGCATGATTGGATGATTAGATAATTCCATGAACAAGCAGGTGTATGGGTGTTTCTAATAAAGTGGCCGGTGAGTGTAGCTACAGTTCTTTACCCGGTGCAGTAAGTTACGCTTCTCACTGGCTGATACACGCACCAACATACCAGTAAGGGTATACCAGCACTTATTTTTCCACTTCAAGCACTGTGTGCACTTGCTTGTTTTTGTTACTTGATGATGTCCAAGCTATTCTTTTACTTACTCTTTGGCAATTAAAAAAAATACAACTTCATGTGGAATAAACATGTTTTCATCTGTTTAGTTTCCTTTCAGCCTTGGCTAGACAAAACACTGCTGCAGACAAAGCCCTTCACTGTGCTTTTGTTGAAAGTCTGTGATTGTGACTGAGGTGTTTGTCTTACAGTTGAGGGTTGTCAAGGTTATTGGAAAATCTCATAAAAATGTCATAAAAAGAAAGCTTCTCATGGATAAGTGGAAAGTGATGTTATATTTTGGAACACCTGAATGAGATTCCCTTCTGAGTGTCCTTAGGAACCACTGTCAAAAAACTGTACAGTACATGTTCAGACACACATCATCTCACACTCTTGGACAGACAAAAAAAGTCTGTTGATCATCACAGACGGGCTAAGAAGGTGGCCTCAGAGCACATGGTAGATGATACAGAAGGTTGCATCAGCCCACAGCAAGACTGTGACGCCGTTGGCAGGAAGTAGACGTGTGCAGACGTGAGTAAGCAAATGAGGTTTATTAGCAAGAGAAGTTCCAGAATCGTGGTCAACACACAGGCAAGGGTCAGATCCAGAAGTCAACAGAGTACCAGAAGTGGTCAAACTAGATCGAAGGTCCGGGGCAGGCAAGGGTCAAATACCAGAAAGGCTAACAGAAGAAATGCTCAGTACACTCAGTGGTAACATGGGCAATACTCCACACCAGCATATCGGGTTACACAGGTTTTATACCTTATTTGGGGAAACAAGGATCAGGTGCTGGCAATTGTGGAGCTGGGCGGAACGGCAGGCAGAGCAGGGGGCGTGACAAAGACGTGGTGCGTTAGTATGTCTATGTTTGCATGTAAAATTTCCCAGGTTGCAGTCAAAGGGATATTGTCATGAGGACTCATGATAATATCAGGCCAGTAAAGTGGTGTCTCATAGCTTGTTTGGTCAGCGATGTAAACATACTTAGCACTGTAATTGGTGTACTTGAGGGGATGGGGACAATTGTATTAATGCCTTAGACAGACCCTGCAAAAACAACCCCTGCAGATGAGTAATGGGGGGACATGTGATTTCTAAGCCTTTAGTCATCAGTCAGAAGCTGCTCATTGTGTCACACCTGAACTGACCCCACTTTTATGGCATTGCTTGGGTCTGGGATGGGGGGATAAGGCACAAGAGAGTTATTGCCAGCTTGGTCCAACACATAACTGGAAACAAAACAACGTGAGTGGAAAAACATTGGAGGAAACACAAAAAGAACATGTTCAATTCTCGTGGTGCGGGAAAACACGGTGTGGGAGTCAGGTGAAACCTCCACTGAATCGAGCTTTGAACCCAAGTGGTGGAAAAACATGATGCAGCAGTGCTGCATCACGTGTAAGAAACCTGCACCATGGTCTCCATGTCATTTTATTCAAAGTGGGTCACAGAAATAACTTCCTCATATATTTACATAAGGGGATTCTGCCAACATGCAAACATCACCCAAATGCAGCACAGTGTGTTATAAATACTTCAGAAAAATATGCTGACAAATTTTTTGACTTTTGGGTTTCAGCCAGAATCTCACATCTAAAGACCTTGTTGCACTTTCTTTCATTTTATACAGCTTCAGATGACTTCCACATATATTTCTATATTTCTCAGATGCGATGAAGCCTGAGTACACTGAAAAAACACAAGTTGGACACTCTATATCTAAAAAAAAAAATAGGTTCACTCTGATGTGTATTCACCTCTCTACAACTACATTAACACATTTTGAAACCACACCTCTTTCGAACTCTGTTTTCACTGTGGGTGATACAGTGAACCATAAAATCACTCTGTTAACAGGAAAGAGAGAAAAATAAAGCCCTCACAAGCTTGTTTTTCATCTTATCCTACACTATGAGTAATATGCTCACAAAGCACTAAAGTTTCTGCAAAAAATCAGAGCCATTTTTTTTGTTTGTAAAGTTAGACACAAAGAGAGATTATTGATTTTCATACTGAGCACACAGTTACAGGTCCTCGTAACATTTCTCCAGTGCTGTCATCACTAAATCTGTAATGACAGCTGGGGCATTTTTCTGTATGGCTCTCAAATTATTTTTGGTTTGGCTGTTAGAAGATAACTGCAGCACAGAAACTAGATTTGAAAGCTGCCCACCGTGGTGTAGACCAGCATGTCCCTGAGCAGCAGCCCTCAGCTGCGAACTGTCAGCTAACTTCCTGTTCTTGGTTTCGAGGACCTTAACAGAAACCTGCTGCTTTGCCTCTACTAATGGGGGGGGTTAAAAAAAAAATTCTAAGACTGAAAACAGCTGAGTGAAAACAAAAGGAGACAGTCACAAGTCAGTATGGAATATAACTGGAACTTTCACATTTGTTTCCCAATTCAGTCGTGGTGGGCTCAACCTGTCAGTCTGTTTTTCTTAAAAGTTATTACAGATCCTGCTCTACGGTGTTTGTGTACAAAATAAACTAAATAGCCCACAGTAAGTACTAAGAGTCACTTAAAGCTATCAAAAACAATTTAACATTTAGTTACTTGATATATATCAAAAAATTTTGAAGTTTGAAACATGACCTTTAACCTTTTGATAACTTCATATAACCTTTAGACATGTACTTAGCCTTTCTTTAAATTCATTTCGGGATGGATGTATGAATTCGACTCGTGACAAAGTGATTTGTTATTAATGTGGTACAGTGAACTAATGTGGAATATTTCATATTAATAGTCTTTACACTTGTTAAATTTAGCAGTTTTACAGTTTAAACCTGTTCAGCTGGATATTTTTCTCTCTGCAGTAAGACAAACGGGTCTTTAGTGAATAATTCCATCTGACAAGTGTGGCGCTGAAGTGCCTTTGATTTTATTTCAAACAAACTGTGTCATTATCACTTTTTCCATTAACAGGTATCACCTGAATCTTTTTTCTTTGTAATCTACAGGCATGGAAATCAATTTGTGTTACCTTCACCTTTTAAAAGTAACAGTGAGCAACATTATTTACAAGCAACATGGCAAAAAGATATGGACAGTCACTGTCAGTATTTCCAAAATAATATATATGATACAAATAAGTAAAGTAAAATTCAGTCACTGGTGAAGAAATATTTCACGTCTGTGTACAGATGTGAGAAAGTCAAAAACAATGTGATACAATCTGGATATATTTTGGATTTGTGTTATGAGGTTTGTGTGGCAGATCGTGGATCAGATGAAGTGAGCGACAGACATTATGCTGAGGTTTCCGAGCTGGAGTGAAAGTGATGGCACCTGATGGGTCAGGGAGGGGCAGCGGAGGAAACGGTTTCTTAACAGATTTCCGTTTCCCTAGATAGTCTATTGCAAAATGCTCTAGGACCATTTCAGCTATTCGATGTTCCAGCCACACAAAACCAGCACTTCTAAATCAGATGACAACTGGAGCTTTCTGTCAGTAAGTCAGAAAACGTTTTCTCAGAATCCCACAGGAACTCTAAAGCAGGTTGATGTTATAGTACATTACTCACTTTTCTGTGTATTCTAGTCAAATACCACTCAAACTATCCATAGCTAATGTTTAAAATAGAACTAAATGTTTTTCCAGTGTTTCCAGCTGATCATCTTTCTCCGTCTTCAGAGTATTTGATGATCTTAATCTGATCAAAAGGAAATGAAATTCTTTGAAACTACACCAAGAGCACTTTTTAAGTTATATTTATTTGATATAGAAATTTTTAAAACTTTCTGTAAAGGTCCTGATACCAACTGCCACATGAAAATTATACAGATAATTAGAAACAAATTAAAATAGCATTTATACACAGAAAAAAACACAGAACACAGAAACTCTTCAATACAAAGGTGCATTAAAAAAATTAGAAGGTAACATCAATCCAGGTCATTAACTTAAATAACTTTCAGATGTCCTGAGGTTAACATCTCAATAAAACAATTCGGATTTTCTTCCCTGTCACATTAAGCCTCTATCTCATACTCACACAAATCACTTTACATGACTTCCAATAGGCCACGGTGATCTCCACAGCAGCATATTTATATAATTTTGTTTCTTAATTCACACCTATACCTTTAGAGAGTCATAGTTTTACCTATTTGTACAGATGGATATCATCAGCGCAGCCCTTGGTGCTCAGTAGGTAGAGGGTTTAACCTTAAATATCACATGCTGATCAAAATGCATTTTTAAAACTTCCCATATAAACACACATTCTAGGGATAAATCATACTGGTTTGTAATATATTTCAGTTCCCTAAGAAGATTATAGTATCAGGAAGTTCTGCAGCAGATCTCATTCAGATGTAGTAGCTAACAGTTAATAGCCGCTGTAGGTTGTAAGGTCATGAAGTAACATCAGGAGCAGTCGAGATTTTTACTTCTTGGCCATCATGCCACTGATGGAAAATGGTGACTTCTTTTCCAAATGCATTTTTCTAAAAAGCAAAAGAGAAAATTAATCACATATAAAACTAGATCAGCAGAACATGTTATATACATATATTGCATCTTACGATTGACATTTAATATTACTTATGCATGAATATATTTACTTCCTGAAATTTAAAAGACAGCATCTTGAAATGTATGCAGTTTTGCTCAGCAAAATGAATAACTTAATCTAAAACTAAGGGACAACCTGAAGGTATGAACACACTGAATTTTGAATGGATAGCTATGGGTTTGGAGAAAAGGTTTGGATCACTTACTTTAGCACTCTCTCTTTTAATGTGGGCTCTGGAATGAAATAAGGGAGTAAAAGAGGGTTACTATTCGGCAAGGTGTGTGCACACCTAATATAAAATGTCGAAAGGAAGACAAAGACAGACTGTCCAACACACTTATAGTAA
This sequence comes from Arapaima gigas, assembly GCA_900497675.1. Lineage (NCBI taxonomy): Eukaryota > Metazoa > Chordata > Actinopteri > Osteoglossiformes > Osteoglossidae > Arapaima > Arapaima gigas. The sequence goes on from UFQX01000032.1 coordinate 358,581, forward strand.
GAGTCAGCAGTGAGCAGTGAGAATGACAGACAGAGGGGTTAAGGGACACTCACACACAAATGCAGAGGCAAAGAGGGAGGGAAAGGTCATTTTTTGGGTAAGGAGTGACAGACAGGGACAGCAGATACACGGAGCTGACAGAGACGGTCATATGGAAACTCACTAGGGCGTCGGCAGAAGGAACACTTGCAGCAGTGCTTCAGCACACAGATGATGATGATGAGAATCAGAAGTCCAAGACCCACCGCTACAATGATTGTGATCGGGCCCACGACGGTGCCTGCCACACAAGCCTGGATCACTAACTCTGTCTAGTTTCAATTCATTGTTTCAGATAAGACTGAAAAATTGACAAGGTTGGTACTGTATTCTTTTTTCAGATTCTTGCTGATATTACAAGTTACATAAAAGCTATGTTTTCTCTACATGGTCTGTAAATACTTTCGCACTGTGGGGGGTTGGGGGGATACTTTTAAAAAAGTCTTTCTTAACATTGTTTGTAAAACAGGATCATACAACTACCATGGATATGGTCAGAATTTCAAAATGTCCAAAAATATCCATCCATCCATCCACCTATCCATCCATCATCAAAAACTCTGCAGGGTCATGGCAATCTGAAGACTATTGTTGAAATATAGGGAGAAAAGGGACGAAACATCCTAGACAGCAGACCAGTCCATTGCAGGGCATGTTCAGAAATAGTTTCCAAAAAATCTTTCCATAGATTTTCATTGACTGTTTATCTTGAGCAGGATCATGGCCTGTTGCAGAATCATCACCATCACTATACCATGAAACTGCCCCTGGGTGGGAGGTCGGTCCATTGCAGAGCAGCTAAACACACACCCATTCACACTCATACACTATGTGCAATTTAGAATCACCAGTTAACCTGAAACACTTGTGTCTGGACTGCGGGAGAAAACTCACAAAGACACGAGGAGAACGTGTACGCTTCACACAAACTGAGCTGGATTTGACGCCGCTCACTATTTTTTTGGTTGCCAAAAATAACTATTGTCACCATGTCGGGAAAACCAAGCCCATTAAATCGAATCAGTTTTTGGTACTGTAATTCCAAATGACTAAAATCTAGATTTTTAAAAAACGTCAAGCCCTTTTTTTCGCTGTGCACACATCTTGTTTTTGATGTCCCATACTTTGAAAGGCGACAGAAACACATAAGAACTGCAGAGCTCATCTAAGTTGACAGTATTCATTACATAAAACAGTAGACTTTCAATACATAGTTCATGTACATAGCTGGTGTTGAACAAGGTTTTGGCTAAAAAGTCCTGTTAGGCATCCCACAGCTCTAGAGTACGTTATGCAAAGCGAATACAACCCCACTGCCTGACACATCAACACACCCTGTTTGTGTTTTGATGTTTCGAGTATCTGCTTATTTCTCTGAAAGGACAGAATTTATTGTAATCATCTTTGGTTTGTATTTCCCCTGGGTATTATTCCTTAATACAAGTCACAAAAAGTCAACAGTCCCACGTTCCATCACCTGAAAGCCAGAAAAGGGCACATTCAAAAATACGTGTTACTTTCTATCTGAGCAAGGCAGAGAAGTGCGAAGCCGATGGATGCTGGGTTTCCAACCACATTGACTTCCACTCTCAGCACATGTTCTCAACAAAAAAGTTCTTACCAGATGTAAAACGCATGGCTGTGTCTGGGAATGTTCTACTAGCTTTGCCTCTCCTCGTCAGGAATTAAACCTAAAATAATTTCTCAAATTTCAGTCCTGTTATCTAGTATTATTTTCTTTATCAACCTTCCTGATGGTCCTTCACTGTCCTTGTCTCGTTTTCAGGCTTGTTTCCATTTCGCTGTACGTCTGCCCCAGTGGCTGTCATTCCTTAAACTGGTCAGCCTTCATTCCCTGGCTCTCTGGCATTTCAAGACCAGAAGCCTGTTTCAAATACATTTTGTCTGTAACAATCCACTTCTACTACTCCGGCAGAATCGATGAAAGTTTAATTCAGTGCTTGATCTTGGTTGATTTATTCCACAAACGTGTGCAAGTGCTGATGTAAGGCGCCCCCTCATTTCTGATCCCATTTAGGTGCACGGAGCATCTTGATGGCGAAACACAGATCAGACTTTTGCCACTAAAGATTCATTTGCTCATGTAATTATTTATTCTTTACAATCACGTCTCTTAATATAGTGCCACGGTTGTCTAAAGCCAATTCTGGAACCATAGGGCATAAGGTAAAGCACCCCCTTGACAGAGCTTAACAATGCAGCCTATTCATCTGAGATCAAGGGGTCTTTATACTGTAGCAACACCAGGAGGAAACCCTTGCAAACAAGGGAAGAGTGTGCAAACTCCATAGAACTAGAGCCTGTGCTACTGTACCATCTCCACCACAGATATTTTTGAAAATTGCAAAGTGAAGCAAAAGTGATTAAAATAAAAGAATAAACAGAAAAATTTTCATATCTTCAGAAATTCATAACTTATCCTTAGCACAAGAAGCCAGTGCCCTGACCAACTAGACGTCACAGAGCTGTCACTCTTTTTTGGAAGGAGTGACACCTCGTGGTGAACTAGTTTTTACTTTTCATAAACAACCACAACACACATTTACACACATATGCGCACACACACACACACACACACACACAGAGTCTGATCATTTTGGAGATTTCACAATGACTATTTCTTTAATGCAATAAATGATTCCTATCTGTACCCCAATGAAACCTATAATGTAAACTTTGTTTTTACCTGGCCTACTGTTTTCTGCTTTTTTAATAAATACCCACATTAACCATTTGGCAGGAATTCGCACCATGGACACACATGGCAAACATGATCAAAGTTTGGTTAATCAGTTACCAAGTGCAGAAATCATGCCATTGCACTCCTTCTCAGGGCAGGCTTCGACAGAGTTACGGCGTGGGAAATGGAGATGGCATTTGATGCTGTATCAGATAAAGTCTATTGAATATCACCTAAAAGCTGTGACAAGTCCAAATACAACTATAGAAATCAATTTTCAAAATTCAAAAACAGAGAACAGGCATAGCTGATCTGTGTGATTTACAAGCAGTTCCTGCTGTCCTTGGGTCTCATAATAAAATGATACACCCTGGAAAAAAAACTGTTGAACTACAAGGAAGTTGTTTAAACTGATGGTTAATGAAGTACAAAGGCCAGAAAGTGCTGATATGGGGAGGCGGAGAAATGGGGGGGGTGGTACTATTGTGTGTGTACTGGAATTGGGAAAAACTAAAGCTCACACGAACAGTGGTTATTAGGTTTCACTTGATAGTATCTAATCACCACCCATGAAGACCTTTGGTGCCTTAGGTGACACTGGACTTGGTGTGGCATCACCAAGCATAGTTATATTACAGCCATATCTGTTTGATCAGATGCTATTTTTATTCTGCATCATTTTTATGCAGAGAAACTGATTGAACAGTTGCTCCCATCTCAGATAGTTAAACAAAAACTTCCCCCAATCTTATTTTGACTAACATATATAGTAATACCGTTTTCCACAGACGTTAGAAATGAACTAGAAAGCAGAGCAGCACAAGGAGTGAAGAAGTAGCAGGGAGGGACATTCCAGCACAGAGGCTGTTAGTGTTTGATCCACGTCAGCTGTTTCAAAGGAGGAAACGGTTCTTAGACTGGAGGATGACTGCACCACTGTGCCAATGCACCACAGGGGAGGTAGTGTCAGTGCAGAATGGACTTCCCCTTTCGTGACCTCTGGCCCTGGAGAACCCATTTACCAGAACGCTGGTTGCCTTGGGCATCTGAAAGTAAGGCAGAGCATGTAACAGGGAATTGAGGAGTAAAACTAGGTGTCAATAGTGCACCAAGTGACATCTTAGCAAAGGTGCTAATTGTTTGCCATGTGTCCTTCATAATACCCTGTTCTCATGTCCTGGTCCAGGCCAGGTGAGCATCCCTTGTTACTCCATTTGCAGTAGGCCTCATCGGTTGTTCCCATGGCTGTCAGCATCTCCTCTCCATTAACACACCTCCTTAGCTGGGAAACCTTGACTGGACATTCGTGTTTCAAATGTCAGTCTGACGTCTGTCCCTAAATCAAGTAGCCTTGAGTTGTACCCCACACAGGAGCTGCACAGGAGCTCACATGATTCTATTGTGATCTTTGATCAAATCTGCAATTTTTATTAACTATACATATTTACAAGTGGTAAAATGTGCAATTTTTAACTGTCAGTATATACTGGTCTGTTTCACCCTAGTGAAAGAGTACATAAAAATGAATTAAACTGAAGTAAATTGCTATTCAGAAACATTTATAATAAGCAGTGCAGTGGTGTTTCACGGAGCCAGAGCTGCTCATTCAGATGTAGGCTCAAATCCACCAGGGGGTCTGCGCTTGCATATTTTCCCCATGTTTGCAATCTAAACATGAGCACGGAAGAGGGTGATGGTTAACCACATCCGTCTCCCCCCTACCATGAAAACCATTGGCGTGGTTATGGGTTGACTTTAGCTGACTGCCACTTACCCTGCCTACCCTTCACATTTATACAACTGTATTTTTACTACGGCAGCGATGTAGAAGAACACTGGGGCAACCACAGCGATTAGAAGTTCACAGTAGTTCACCTAAAATTCTCACAACATGCTGCTGAATTCAGGATGACCAGTCTAAAATGCTGACAAGTAACATTTTAAGAGTTGGTCCTGTAGTGACCACTTTTATCCATATCAATTTAAACTTCAATGTATTTGCATGTCTGTTTTTCAAGATTAGTACAGTGCTCGAGAGTACAGTAGCAAGAATCCGGCCAGTAGTTGAGCTGGCAAAATCCGTATCCCTAACTATCACGCTAACTGCTGTGCAGTGTCAGCAACTTTATTCTGTATTATTTTGTTACAGTTTTTCAGCATCCAGTCTGTGATGGAACAATGGGCAGTTTTTCATTTGGATCAGACAAGAATGCCAGATAAACCCACACACGTAAACTGTACATACATAATAACATAATATACATAGAATAGCATAGATAATGAAATTATAAAAACAGGATGAAATAAATATCTCATGATACTGAGATAAATAAATCCCTCCAGAATTTGAATTATTACACCAGCACCAGTGCTACAAAAAAAAAAAAATTATTAAATGTAGACGTAACAATTGTTGGAGAGCCAACAGATTATTTTACACAGAATCTAAAATGTATGGTTTATAGGACTGGACCTGCAGGACCAATTGTAGATTGTGTCGTTTTTCAGGGGTGGTTTGCTGATCCATTGCAAGATGCTGAGAAAAACGTAAAAAAATGAAAGCTAACTACTAATTACATCCAGTTCGAAAAAGGATGAAATTAGTCTTTCAGTTATTTCATAATACTGAGATTTAGAATAATGTTATATATTTATTTCACTATCAACTTTGCAACTGTTGAAAGAAATTTCAGGAAAAATGCAACTCTAAAACAATCCCACAGAATGACAAAAATGTTAAAGTGTGCCAAACTGCAACCCAGTTTCATTCAAGTCGTCACTCCAGCCAAAACATGTGGGGTTAAAAGCCAGACCTGTACAGGCCTGGTACAAGTTGGTGCAATTTAATTGTACTATGGGACTAAAGCACTCAGCTCAACTAAATATTATCCTGACTGATGTAATGGTAGTTTCTGTCTCTTTATTGATTGTATTATTGTATTAAACAAAGCTAGAGAAAACACACACACACACACACACACACACACACACACACACACACACACACACACAACGTATGCTTCCTCAGCCATGTTTAGAATGACAACAACCTCAGAGAAGTGGCCTGTTTCCTAATTACTCATTAATAGGGATCTAAGATGCTCCAGGTGGTTAGGTTTGACACTGGCAGCTGCAGACCCAGCTCCCATAGAGTTGTTCAACACTGACCTGTATTTTCCTTCCACAAAACCACTGAGCAACCTAAGAGAAGTATTTAAATAAGGTCTGGCTACCCAGGTTTCTGCAATTTTTCTACCTGTACAGATGATTTCCTTTAACGATTTTGTGCTGTGATAGAAGCAAGATCATCATCATCATCATCACCATCATCACCATCACCACCACCACAACAGCCTGTTAATATAGCCAGGTAAGTTTCTGCCTTTTCCTTTGTTGTTCTATGGGCCGTTTGCAAACAAGTAATAATTATGAGGGGGGGAAAGGCCTGCAAAGTGGGAAGTTTATTAGTTACTGCAAGTTTTAAAATGTCTGTGGTTCACTTTTTGCAAGTATTAAATATCTGCTTTGCATTTCAAATTTGACTATCTTTTCTTCCCCTTGATTCTTGTTTTGTATTGGCCCTGACACTGTGGGGTAACAAACTTTAAAACCTAATTTAATTTTTTAGTTATTTTTATTTATTCTTTTTTAATTAAAGTACTTGGCACCAAATACCAGCCAGGACATCAGCCATCCTTTCAGCTCTTAATACATGTAAGGGTGGAAAATTTTCCTGCTTTTTTTGCCCTTGCCCTCATTCCTTGTATTACCTTACCTTAAAATAGGTTTATAGTTTCTGGAAAATGATTTGCATAATAGACCTCTTGTGCCAAAGGGACTCACTTTTTTTCCTCTTACTGGATGGATGTATTTATGTGTTTGGAGGGGGTGAATGGCATAAGGAATATTAAACTGTGAACCCCCCCTCCCTGAGACACTGGACCAGACTGATTTGAGGGAAACGGACAAAAGACGAACAAGGTGAAAGGCAGCTGAGGAAGTGTTTGGCAGCGTCTTTTGTGGCTATTAAATGAGTCTTCCAAGCTATGGTCCGGCTGGGAAAGGGGGTGGGATGGGGGCGGGATGGAAGGCTGGACACTGCGAGGGTAGCTAAAAAAGGATAGGCCAGAAAAACTATGGCTATTATGTCACTGTGCTGGTGACACACTATTTGAACAGTGAAGGAGGCAGTTTCAACCTACAGTTCAAACAAAGTGGAGTTTGTGATATTTGTGTGCTTTTCAGTTGGAAGGATACACTGAACAGGATAAAAAAAAAAAAACGAAGCTGGGAGAGAGGAAACTAAAAGAATCGACATTAAAAGTGTTTGTTTTTTTTTGGGACAAACTTAAACTGCATGAGAAGTATTCAAAGATCTGGCCTCTTAATTTGTAAGTACAGAACACACGGGAAAACCTTGTTGCTGTTGAACTTTTGGTTGCATCACACTAACCTTTATGAAGGCTCCTCACTGTGGCACTATGACTGTTTTAGCAAGGAAAATGGTTTTTATAAACATCTGTAGCAATCCATTATAATGCTGAATTTTTATTTTTTTTTATAATGCTGTAAATACTGCCTCCAAGGTCATGTGGCTTTTATTCTAATTCACTTCTTGCCCTGAACCCTGCAGCTTGTTATAGGGTTCTGCCTCTCACAGTAATAGTGGTGCCGTTCTTTACAAACATCTTGCCAAAGTGCATATAGAATGAAAGCTCTAATAATGGTGGGCAGCTGTTCACCTTTCAGTGTTGCTTACAATATGTATCTTTGTCTAAGGCCATGTATGTTCAGGTTTGAACTGCACCTCTTGCTTTAGTGCTTTTCAGCATGGTGTCTACCCTACATTACTCTGGTAATTATAACCAAGCTGTATAAATGGGCAAATAACTGTTAGAACATTAACAATGTAAGTCGCTTTGGAGAAATGCACCAGTTAAATGGAGTTATATAAACTGGGTGTTAAACACCTTTGTGTGCCAAATGAAAAGCATTTTTGGCCACATACCCAGCCTTATTTTCTCGGTGAGGGTGTGAAAATGGTGATATTCGCATACAGATTGAATCAGGAGAATCCTGTTGTCTTGCAAACTAACGACTCATGACATGAAACGGTGCCTCAGGACACTTGACGGACGTCATGAGATAATACTGCAGTTGCACAGTCTTCCTGTCTGTTTGGACTTTGTAGCTATTTAAGAATTATCTTCACAGTCAAATAGCTATTTCCCAACTTTCTTCCTGAGCACCTTCAAGACCTTTGGTCACCTGCTTGATGTGGAGAAATGTAAAGACTGTTATAAATGCTTATTACAAGGAAGGTGTTCATGAGAATGCAGTTATTTTCTACGTTTGTCTGCCCCCCCTTCCCAAGTCACAAGATGCATGGCATAAAGACTAAAATTGCAGCTGGCTAATGGTAACTGGCATAAGCTGAAAGAGCTTCAGAAACTCTCTGCTCTCCTTATGATGCGAAGAAGCCTGAAGTGAGACTGGTGTTAAGGAAAATCAATGGTGACATTCCATCACCTTCATGAGTGATGAGCAATTTTAGGATCCAGCCCAAAACAGTTTTTAATTCCCTCTTATGATCAAATCAGATTTATTCCAAAACTGGGCTTGAGGATACCTTCCCTGACATCGCAGTTTTGAGACTGCTGCTCCTCAACAGGTGTTTGTTCTCGTCTTGGGAGGCAGAGGAGACTCCAAACTCGTGACCTCTTTCAGGACGCAAACATTATTCCTGCTGCAATGACTTTATAATAACCCAAGAGAGGTCACAAAGTAAACTTCAGGAAAAAACTTCTTTCTTTTTGAAGTAGCTTTTGGCAACAATGCTTTATACTGAAGAAAAATGTGCTTTAACTCTATTTTACTGTAACCCTCTTTTAATGTTTCAACTAGCTATCCTGCCAGCACCAGCTCTGTTCTCAGCAGGTTTTCTGCAGATTTCATTGGCCACTTTAAGCTGTCTGTCATAATCCCCCCCCCCCCCCCCAAGAAAAGATTGATGGCTACGCT
>UFQX01000032.1:367380-537463 GCA_900497675.1 Arapaima gigas
ACCCCCCCCCCCCCCCCCAAAAGAAAAGATTGATGGCTACGCTGGTGCAGTTTAAGATTAAACAAATCCAGTTTATGAAAAATTTGTGTTTATCAATTTGTCAGTTAGCTCGCCTCATTACTGGAGGCAACTTGCATTTGGTTACTTATTTGTATATCAGGGCAATTATACCTTTTAGTTCATGTGCATTTCTCAATGGCAATGTGGCAGGGGAAAGAGTGGAATTGGAACTAGCAACCTTTATTTCTAACAGTTAAGTTAGTCCATGGCTGTGAGGCAGTGAGTATCATCTGTAGACCACAGAACGTCAAATCAACAACATAACAGCAAGTTCTTCATATTCTGTCCTATTGTATAGACAGTTTGCTAACCATTAACCACTGCATGCTTTTTAACAAAGCATCAGTGTTGACAGTAGCAATTGAAATATCACTGAAATGCCAAGTTAAATAAAACTGATGGCTGCGAGAAACTAACTTGTTTTCCAACCAATGCCTGTAATTATTACGCTTTTAATTTTGATGTCCTGAATGAACCATTGCCTAACAAAGCTAACAAAACCCATGGTTGGTGTAGGGTTAGGGGACTGAAAAAGTCAATTCACAGAATGTGATGAAATGGCTATAGCAGCAGGGCAGCTGTGGCTGTCCCATAATGCATTGCTGTGCAAGTGTTTGCACCTATAGTTTGGTGTGGCTGTGATTTGAGAAAGGCAGGAGGTTTGGTGGTATTGATATCTGTGCAGTTTCTGTGTTTTGAGGAAGGCTGTGATTCCAGACTCCCAAGTGTCTATTGTAACATCCCACCTCAACTGTGCTGCTAGTGGGGTTACAATATGCTGTTACCTGATAAGCGACACAGCTATGGCACAGGTGGCAATAAACTTGATCGAATAGCTCCCCACTGCCCACTTGTCAATTCAAGGTGTTCAAGACCAGCTATAGATTAAGAGACTAAGATGGACATTACAGCAGCTGGTCTGAGGACTTGGAAGAGAAGCACTGGAGCTGGGCAACTCCAAGCCTCAATAATGGCTGCTGTGTTGGCTTTTCAGTGACTTTTTTAAGGATTTATCTTGCAGGGGTTATGGCCCCACTTTTAGTTTTCCTTTTTGTCCTTTCAACCCTTTTGTATAGAAACCTGTTGTACTTCCACACTCTCCAGCGTGTATGGTTAACTCTCCCCTATAATCAGCCAGAGTTAATATATTTTTCTGAGCTTCAATCTCTTCTTGACGCAGTTAACATTCCTAATGTTTCAGAACGTTAAAAGGCATCATCTGAATCACAGAACCTTGATGCTACTGTTTGCATGATCCCAGGTAGATTGTTGTGGGTTTTTTTTTTTTTTTTTTATTTAAACAAATATGATTGTGTTGCCCCCAGATCATGGGTACCTTGGAGCCACTTTTAAGGACATAGTTACTCAGAATTGATTGTGCAGCATTGTAATGGGTGATGTGTCTGTACAATAATACTAGAAGTGAGTTTTCTTGGGTCTGGGGATTGATGTGGTGAAAATGTACTTGGCGTTATTCCTGGTACCCTGGTCAATATGGACTCAAAACTCAAGGTTTTCATGTTTGGTCCCAGGCTGCACCCTGGTGAAGCATCCCTGACAATAGTAGAAATGTATAAATGGAACTATGCAAATAATGCTTGACGAAACCACCAGGGGGTGTTGCTGATGCAAAATAGTGCTGTGGTCCGTGTACAAAAAGATCCTTGTCCAAGATCAACTACTGGTGCCGGGCATCAATGTGATATTACACCACTGAGGGATGCACTATCGTTTGTGCAAACCTGGAGAGGTACATGTTTCAAAATGGATAAAAACCCTTTACGTATGTTTACAAGAAATGGAACAATTAACACTTCAGTTCCTTCCTGCTTGCACAACAAAAAAACGAAAAATAAGGAAAAAAATGTTGACAGTAAATGGTAAAAACAGAGTATCAAATGATGAAACAGTGAGTCACAGTGCAGTCTGAAAGGTGTGCATACTTTGAGTCGTCAGCTGCCAAGAAGAGAGGACCCCACCCTTGAACTGAAAAGGCAGTACTTTTGCATGCCAGCTGACCCAAATCTGCTGCAGGACATGAAAGCAATGGTAGAAACCTGGGCGAGAAAAAATGGGCCAGAAAGGGAGAAGGTGTCGTATTACAGGGAACCTGCTGTGTTTCAGGGCGGGGTCAGGTTCAGGTGTTTGTGTGACTCTCTGGCAACAACCCAAAAACTTTAGCTCCGTCATAAGGGAACGCAGCCTCCCGAGTTTGACGAACGGCAGCTGCTCAGTGCATAGTGACGGTCCAGACAGCAGGCAGAGAAAGTGGGGGAGAGAAGGCAGAAAAGCAGGAGCCGGTGGGACAGTCAGAAGGCCCAGCACTGAAGGTGGGATCTCTGTAAAGCTATCAGCCAGTCCTGCGAAGGCTCCCTCTGATCTGAACTCTTTTCCAAGACTGTTTGGCGTGACAGACGCAATGAAGGTGAGTTCAGCCTGGATGTAATCTGGCAAAAAAAAAAACAGTACTGGTAACCTAAGAGGAGTGTTCAGATGTTGGGGGGGGGGTTAACCCTACTGTGTTCAGGGTGGGCACACAATCCAGCTGTTGCTCATTAAATGAGTATGAAAGTATATTTGTATGCATTTGAGCATAAATATGCTGTACTTCATCTATGAATGTGTATCATCAAAATGCATCTTAGCATAATTTAAATAGATTTATTACATTTTATTAAAGGATAGTAAAGCATGGTGGTAGGGCAGCATTCCATAAGCTAAAACAAACAATGTTCCAATTCAGCTTTGGAATATTTACAATAAGGTCAGGATGTTGACCAAGTGGTTTAAAAGGTGATGTTTCAGGGTAGCAATGAAGCTCAGACAGTAGGAGTTGTAGTAGTCAGTCACCACCTTTTCATTCAAGGGGGTAAAAAGGGTCGTATACAAATGCAGCAGTATCATGCAGGGGCAAGTACCTAACCTGAACTGCTCAGGCATAAATTAACCATTTTTATAAATGGTTAAATCACTGCTAGTAACTAACATTGTAAGTCACAGTGAAGAAAGATGTCAGCAGAACTAATAAATGTAATTGTGATGTTTGTGTGAGCTGCTCTTTGACCAGATGAGCGGCTTGGTGGAAGGGGCTCACATGCATGTGGCTGGTAATCTAGTCTTGACATCAAACCCCTAGAGCAAGTGTAACTTTTGTTATTTCCTTCTGGTGGGTCTGAAACTGCTGCACCCGTCATATAGAATATGCAGACAAAGTTTGCAAACATAGGATGTGGCAGGAAACAATACTCAGTGTCTCACTGTTTAGTCTAGTACTAGTGGTATTCATTCAGGACCAATCCTTCTGTCAAGATGGCTTTGCAAACGGAGTGTCAGCTCCATTTTCACAGCCACTTTGAGTACCAATAGGGTAACATGGTACATAAGCAAATGAGCTGCCCCTCATTTTACATTGTTAAGCTGCTGTTTCTGAGCTCCAGTGTCAGGGTCAACAAGTTTACTGGTAGTAAGGTTTCAGTCTAATAGCCTGGGGACAAAAGAACCAACCCCTTTGAGAGAAAAGCAGAATTTCAGGTTATGCAAATTGCAAATGCTCCTGTCCACCTCCCCCACTCCAGTCTTGCATCCTTTGTCCAGAGCCTCTTTCTGTGTCCATTTCTGTCAAATATCTGACACTCCTGACATGCTTTTGTTGTTTTTAAGCTGTTTGTTTTTTTTTCCAGTTTGTCAGCAAAGTAGTCTTCAACTCTAAGGCTGCTCAATTGCACCCCCTCTCCCAAAAATAAAAATACAGCAGATGGAATTGGCTCAAAGTTTGTCGCACACATTTCTATTCTGTGCAAAAAATTGATTAAAATGTTCTATGACGCAGGTAGTGATGAAGCTGCTCCTGGGTCACATAAAGACACGTTGAAGCTACTTTTTACATCTCTTTGGCCCTCATAATTCTGTGTCTAGTCATTTTTAAATAGACATAATAACTGGGTCTTGGTTTCTAACAGAAATAAGTGCATATTTGTACTGTACAAAATACAAGACAGCAATAGTTCACTAATTTTGCCCCCTGCACATGCCTGCACTGCAGTCCCTTCATCACTGTTTTCCAGCCATGCTTGCAGGTCCCCTAGTTCTATCCAAGAATGATTAAAATTCAAGATCAGCTCATTAAACCAGTAAAACAGTTAAATCCTTATTTGTCATGAGTTTTTTTTTTTTTTTTTTTTTTTTTTTTTTTTAAATCTTGTACATCATTTAAGCAACTCTGGAGGAGGATGTGTTGTGGAGTATATCAGAAGGGATTCATAAAACTGAAATTTCATTCAAATCCTCTTAATGAAAAGGCCAATGGGTTAACTTAAATGTGATTGTGACTCCAGTTTCCACAATGTTCTGTTCAGTGACATTGCTGTACATCTGGACAGTTTTTAAAATGGCAATTTTACATTCAAATGTATTATTGTACAAGAATTAAATTGCATACATCTTTGCCAACACATTTATCAATGACAATTTACAACATTTGATAAACTTTACAATGATTTACCAATTTATACAGCAAATATCCATGTTGTACCAATTCAGGGTAAGATCATTACAGGAGTGAAGGGATTCAAACCAGAAACCTTCACTGTACTACCTGCTGCCCTTAAATATTTAATATCTGGTAAAAAAGGATGCATATTTATGAATTAAAATGGTCTGCTGTACATGGGCTAAAAGTCTGCCTCAGCAGATGCTTAAGGGCAAACTGTACTTGCAGAGATCAGCTGACAGTTGTTACAGAATGTGTCATAGCACTGTTGTGGGGAAAACTCCCACCAGCCCTGAAAAACCTGGCCTCAAATTAAGGCATCAGAGGGCACAATAGCTGCCCTTTTGAATGTTTGCTGTTGCTGAAAGCAAGATGAGCAGGATAGAGGCAACCATCTCATCTCTAGGAGTGCCCACATATAGTAAAGGTAAACATGGTTTCTAAATGACAATGACTTTTCTCCTTATATTGTATGAGGGTAAAAATGCTGGCACGTCTTCCAGTCATTAAAGGATTTTCCATTTGAATGCAATAGGTACTCACGTAAAACCAAATGAGTCTCGACGCATTGACTTTTTTGTGTTAAACAAGCCGTCAAAGTGCTTTAAAGTAATTTTTAAATGGGTTTTCTGTTTTCTTTCTTTCTTTTCTTTCTTTCTTGTCTTGCACATCCATCACAGTCCACAGTAAAGCAGCAAATACTAATGTTTTGCTTTGCTAAATGTTTCTAGTAAAACATTTAAGTGGGCAAAGGACTGAGATTTGGGGGTTTTAATTTATTTGGGGTTAGGGTTAGATTAATACTTTTTCATTGAAAGTTAACGTAAGCCAGTTAATACAGAGTCTTTGAGTACTCAAAGAAAAACTAGAACTTGTTTTGTAATCACACAAGATTAAACTGAACTAATTGAATTTACATTTATTTTGAATGTTAAGGTGGTGGCATTTTGTTCAACTGTAAAGCTTTTCCATGTAGGTGTGCCATGCAGTTACACTGATGTTGTGATGTAATACAAACCTTCGAATAGTGACTTCTTGTAGACTTGTATTTGAGAGAAGCGGGCTTGATGTGACATCGAGGGGGAAAAATGCTAATTTCTCCTAGTCTATATCCCATACATTAGTATGAAAATACAAAGTCATAAATAAAGTACACTTCTCCAAAGCGACATGAATCCCACAGTAAACAAACGCACAACTAAATTTTACAGTTAAATTGTAGTTTCATAACATCAGATACCACAGACCAAAAGCAATGATGTAATGAAAGGTGAGTCAAGCTTTGGACTGACCTGTCTTCTCACAGGGAGAAACACCTGTTTGTCCACAATTCTCTCTGCTTTGATGTCTGGCACTATGTTGACAGCCTGCTCAAATGCATCTATGTGAGCTGTTTCTTGCTTTGCCATGAGCAATAACCCACCTCCAGCGTGGTCTGTGTGTCTAATGGACTGTGTGTGTGTGTCCATCTGTTACTCAGGAAACACGGGTCCCAGTGGAGAGCACTGTACCCCTCAATCCTGGAAAGAAACAAGGTGAGCAATGTGATTTAATACAGTAACAGCTTGACTAGAGTTACCTCCTATAGCACTTAAATTACTCCCAGGGAAGTAAAATATCCTAATGTACCACACTTATAACTTTTTGGGGAGTTTTGTGTATATTCTTATGTTTTTATATATATTTTTAATCCATAAAATAAACTTTGCTGTTCTAGATACCACTCATTTGTATCGTTCCATTATGTGCATCCAGTTTTCAACCTCTATTTCGGCAATATACTGTACTAATGACCTCTTAAGCTGCCGTTTCATTAAGTGCTCAATTTTAGTGCCCCTCTCTGCATTACTATGTACAACGATAAGCATTTGACACCAAGCATGTATTTTTTTTAATCTATTTTTGCTAGTTAATTGAACTGACATGTAATGGCAGATTTTCCTTTGTATCAGTTGTCAGAGTTTGAACCTTTAACCTTCCAAGTTTGGTCCTTAACCATGGACACTATCTGCTTTCTAAAAAACCTGGATTTCTTTCTTGCTCGCAGCACCTCAGCCTGGAAAGCACAGGAAGGCGATGACAGTACAGAACACTGAAGTACAAACTATGGCGAAGTGGAAAAGGAACCTGATCACGGTGGCAATGGTTGTGCTTATACTGGGCATACTGGTGGTGGCTGGATACTTCAGTGAGTTTACCTTCCCACTGTGCACAATAGCATCCCACCTCACTAATAACTGAGTACTCATGCCATGTTCAGATGGTGTGCATGATACTGAAGATCTAGTTCAGAAACCATCTAAAAGTACTCACTGTCTGATCCAAAAAGTTAATGATATGCTGATGACTTAAAAAGAAGCTTAATTCTGCCAGTGATCAGGAGTTCTTTTTTTTTTTTTTTTTTTTTTTTTTTTTTTTTTTTTTTCCCCCTTTTCTTTTCTTTAAATTATACTGGGATCTCAGCAGAACACAAAATTGTTCCAATTGCTGACCAGGACCTGTCCTCCACTTTACATTCCTTCCCCTAACTAATTTCCCCCTCCCATACAGTCAAACAGCTGGTCGACAGCAAGTATTTCTTCTGTAGCAAGTCACTGAAGTTCATCCCTCTGGATTTGGCCTGCAATGGCCAGGTGGACTGCAGTGGGGGAGAAGATGAGCAGAACTGCGTGTCCAACATGACCGTCAGCACTCTGTTCCCAGGTAGGTTTTGTACATGGGAATTGTGCTGTCCTTTGTGGATGCATGAATAGGAAAATGTCTCTAGGTGAGCAGGGATTGTTTGGAGGGGAAAAGGCTGCTTTAAATTATTTGCTGTTGAAGTGGGGTTTGGTAAATCTAAAACTGCTATGTAAAGTTGTGGTTGGAATCAAGTGGGGACATTGTGGAAGTAATGTTCTACACTGACTTATAATAACAAAGAACCTGAAGATAAACATGCATGTCTTGTCAACCTGACCCCTCGTCTCGTGCCATTCCCTGCAGTCCGCCTGATGTCCACCCAAAACGTGCTGCAGGTTTATCAAGATGGGTCTAGTTGGAGGACGGTGTGTGCGGACCAGTGGTCCCAAGAATACACAAAGTTCACCTGTCAGCAGCTAGGATATACAGCGTAAGCATGCTTATCTGAATTGTACTACAGGTACTGAGGGCATCTGAGATTCTAGTGGGTTTTTTTTTTTTTTGAGATTCATCAATTCAAATTCTGCCTGTTTAGTAACCTTTAAACTGATGTATCTTGTAACTGCCTGTCTCTTATTAGATACTAATAAGCTTTCTCATTGGACTTTTCTTTGCCCCCCCCAACCACCACCAGTAATCCCCAGAGTGACAACATAACCATCGCATCTCTACCACCGTCTCTGAAAGCATCTTTCAGCCAGGTTAACTTCAGCAAACCTCAGTCCACTTCACTGAACTTCAATGTCATTAACAGGTGAGCTACTGCAGTCACTTGCATGCCAGACTGAATAAATAACCTTAATTCCCATTTGACTGTCCAAGACTTTAAAGCAACTATAATAAATGAACATGGCTGTGCAATAGTTGCCTCGGGGGGGTTTTTTTTTTTTTTTTTTTTTTTTTTGGACAGCCAGTTTTTCTTCCTTATACTGCACACATCCTGTGTGTGTCAGTCAACACACTCCTGTTAACTGGCTGATACAATGGGAAAAGTACTAAGCCGGATAAATGGACCATAAATCAATCTGTCTTTGCTGCCTTGAACTGAAAATGTGTGTTTATTTTGACCATTGTGGAAGGGTGTGAGTGTGAGAACACATGCAGCTCTTCTATATGAAAGTCTAACTTTCTAATTCCTTTCCTCATCTTTCAGTCCGGGCTGTTCCTCTGGTTTTGTGGTTTCACTTACTTGCTCAGGTATGCATCTACCCTCTGCCCAGTCCCTTCTCCCCCCTCCCACACCTGTCAAATGAGATTTTAATGAAGACAGACGCATACTTTTGGCTGACGCTTACGGAATACTGCACTCCTCAGTCTCCAATGCATGACATTTGGAGCTGTGGTTGAGGCAGAATATTTTCCGCATGCCCTTCATGTCAGTGCTCACATTTTGTAGGAACATATTGATTGAAATGCTTGTAAGACTATAACTTACCAACTAAGTTAAGGTACATAAATGGCTTAAACTGAAAACCTGCATGCAGACTTTTTTCCTTGAAAGGTTGTTTTTACAAACACACTGAGTCAAGGCTGCAGAAATGTTTTGACAACCTCAACAGTTGCACATACAGCCCTGAGCAAAACCCACAGAAATGCACCTAGACTTGTTATGAAACTCTTGACATCAGCTGACACCCGTTGCTTAACTTGAAATGGCTCAGTGAGCCACTGAAGTCCCCCATCCCATCTTGTGTGTTTTTTGTATGCTGCATTTTAGACTGTGGAGAGCGGCCACCTCAGGACCGCATCGTGGGTGGCGTTGATGCCAAAATTGAGGACTGGCCCTGGCAGGTCAGCCTGCAGCTGAATGGTCAGCACACCTGTGGTGGCACTCTGGTGTCAGAGCGTTGGGTGGTCTCTGCCGCACACTGCTTCGCCAGGTATAGCCACTGTGGCACCATGTAACATGGGAAGGGTTTCTCCACTTGGTACTGTTCCAACATTGTTTCACACTAAAGTGCACCACTGTGTTAATATTTCTCCTTGCACAGTGGGGGAAAAAATGTGGATTTCATGTAGGGAGACTTTTGACCTTCATCTCACACACACCTGCTTCTCCCTGTATTCCCAACAGCAGCACCAAGGAACTGAGTCGCTGGCGGGTGGTCACTGGGAAGACCTATATAAGCATCTTGGCGGGCTCAACAGTGGACAAAATCATCACGAACGGGAATTATGACCCCCACCTTAATGACTACGACATCGCGATGTTGCAGCTGTCTCAGCCCATCACTGTGTCCAGTAATGTACTTTACTATCCACAAAAATTTACTATATAAGAAATTATGCCAAGTTTTCAGTGTCTCTATATTTCTTGGTGTTGCCTGACATCTGGTGGTGACAGTACAAGGGGACCCTCCAAATAAGAAAGACCTGTTTCAAATGTTGGTTATGTAGAGAATATGCTCCAACATAAAAAGTTCTTCAGACACTAGGTATTTGATATTTAGTCAACAAACCAATTAAATTATCATAGGCTACAACTTTAAACTGTGATGGATTGGCAACCCACCCAGCGGCACTTTCATAGCCCAGTGCCCGTTGCTTTGGAGACAGGATCCGGACCCTATAAGTAGTTACTGATAATGGATGATTGGATGGATACTACCTTAATCTTAACATGTGCTTTTCTCAAAAAGGGCATACAACTTCAAGTTAATTTCTCAACAGAACAACTTTAGATACATAGGTTGCAGTCTGCCCCCATCAAGTTGAAGTACTTAACTATAAAACTGTGGCAGATGAGGATTTACAAGATATTTTATAATGGAATTGCACAATATGACAGATGTGATTTAAATTTATGTAGCCCGAAAGCCCTCCCCAAGACCCTTCTTGAAAAATGGAAGGGTCAGAGAGCTTAATATGCCACATTGGAGCCAAAATCGAGAACCTGGGAGGAGGCACAGCAAGCAACCAGAGGAGTATAGCACTCTGGCTGCTGTAAGGGAATTGCCAGATCTTCTAGGTATCAGGGTGCGCGTTCTTTGAACATCTAGTCTTGAACTAGGTTTTTGTTCAGGCACAGGAACCTGAGGGAAGTAAAGCATGAGAGGAGATACTTTGCCAGAAAGGATTTATCTTGTGTGAAGTTAATTAAAAACATTCATTTTACCTGCATGACTCTACTGGATTTAACTTTTCTCATGTGTATTTTGTGCCACTTAACAAAAATTCCACACAAAAAATGATTGTTTTTATATTTCTGTGTGTCTCTTCCAGCTGTCAGTCATCCAGCCTGCCTACCCACCCTTGACCTGTCCCTGGCTGACGGGGCACCTCTGGTTGTGACCGGCTGGGGATACACTCATGAAAACGGTGTGAATTTCACTTTGGCCTTTAAAAATTTGCCACTGTAACTTCGCATATATGAAGCAGGTATTTCAAGAGTTGTGAAACCTGCATGTAACAGTTTAACTATACCTAAAGTATCTGGCTTTATTTATATTTTGCTGACACTGATGTTTTTAAGCACCTTGCTCGAGGGTACTACAGCCTGGCCGTCCTTAACCATTGCACCACATAGTACAGAGATGTATCCAGTGTCATCTTCCTACCTTTTTTTCAACTTTTGTCCCTTCCACTGCCCCCCCCCCCCCTTCTCCAGCTGGTCAGGTGTCCAACATTCTGCAGAAGGCTGATGTGACCCTCATAGCTCAGCGTACCTGTGCCAGCAATAGTGTGTATGGCTCAGCAATCACTCCCAGGATGCTTTGTGCTGGTTTCCTGGAGGGCAATGTCGATGCCTGTCAGGTAGGAATGGACTGAGACACATTAGTTTAATGGCTGGTTCAAGTGTAGCTGTTCTTGTTGGCAGCTGATGCACAACAAACTCTCTGCAGTACAGTATTATGTGCTGAAAGTGAGTCATTCTACAAACCAGTTACTGAAACTGTGGAAAAAACACTTTTACCAGCATGTTATTTAAAGAATATTTTACTCTTCTCAATTTTCATCCACAGCGTACTCTCAGGGGTAATGCAACAACACAGAAATATGTTGAACTTTTTCATGTGTGGGTTTACAGAAAATGGAGGAAACTTTTCATGAACAAGACATACTTTTGCACTTCATGTTTCGGAGCACAAACTTGTTCCACACATCAGAAGGCTAAATAGCAAATGACTGCCATTTATTATATTACAAATAATATAAACCATCATTAATACAGTTCTTTTGAGTTGATAGACTCAGGAACCACATCATGTGTCCATAATCTGTTCTCCACTTTTTTTTTTTCTCCATCTTCTAAAGGGTATAACCATTGTCTTCTAGACAAATTAAATACAATAGCTACCTGAAACAATGGTAGCTTCTAGTGCAAGTATCTCCCTATTTATGAGAGTAATGCATTCTTGAAATCAGGTCATCACAAGGGGAAATCTTGTGAGTTGACGCAATTTCCAATAATTCGACTGGGGGGGGGGTTGAGCATTCCTGGGCCCACAGAATAACCCCATGTTGACTCAAGTAAAAACTCCATGCTGGAGTTCTTTTAAAAAAGCAAATATTTGCATTCATAAATAATATACACCAATGTGGAATAATATAAATGCACTAGATTGAATGAGGATCTGAGTGCAGCTTGAAACAAAGGTGTTGGGGCAATAACTGCAAACAATAATAGGTGCTGGTGTCTCCAGTCAACTGGATGTGGCTCTCGTCACTGCAGGTGATTCGCAACAAATAATAAAAAGGGCTCAGAAAATCAGAGTGCATGTTTTCAAAAAAACTAACTCCAAAGACTGCAAACCATTAAGTCAGTTTAAGGGCACCATGCAGTATTTTTGCTGTTAAGACAGTGCTCCTTTGGACTGAGACCAACATGGTCATTCCTGGTATCTGATGGAGCTTCTCTTCCAGCTTAGGAGTACTTAGGGCTGCGACCCCTATCACCAAAGGGATTGCCTTGGTTTTTACCTTCCACATTCTCTCTAGTTCTTATATCATTCCCTGGTATTTCTTCAATTTCCTATTTGGTCTTAAATCCTGTATAACTAATATGTTGCCATTACATATCAGGAATTTCATTTACCAAATACTGGTTAAGTCTTGCTAAAGTGTTCATTTAAAAATTGTGCTTTTATTGCTATACAGAAGCACACAAAACAGCTTTTGTTTGACTTACGTTTCACTCAAATGAGATAGAACTCCGATTTAAATCAACAATCGACAGCAGTATGTGGAGGTGGACGTGATAGAAGATGGTCTGCATCAGATTGCTAGTGTGACATCAGAGGCCATCACTAGCTGCGAGTGGTGGCATAACAGGGTAAAACTGCATAGACAACTTAACAGATGGTGACATTCTATGCATGGTAAGTGCAAGAGGCAAGGATGGCAGTTTTTGGGGCAATGCCAGGATGCAAAATCAGTTCTGCCACAGCATGTAGTGAGATGCAAGGTTGGCAAGAAGTTTACTTTACGAAAACAGCAATGAGTGTTGTGGTATAGCTGTCATCTCAAATGTTTGAAGGAAATTTTTGTCTTTACTGATTCTCTCTGTCTCTCAGGGTGACAGTGGAGGTCCATTGGTGTACATGTCTAATCGCTGGCAGCTGGTGGGTGTGGTCAGTTGGGGTATGGGCTGTGCACGCAAGGATAGGCCAGGGGTCTACACCAACGTGGAGTCCATGGTGAACTGGATCTACACAGTCATGGAGGTTGGTATCCTTGTAGCCCTCATACACATCACTGACTTTCTTGATGGTCCCGATTCTATTGTCCGACTGTTTTTGCTTGTGTTTTAGAAAAACCCCTGAGGCCTTATGTACCTCTAAGTGAGGATCAATCTCCAGAGACCATGGAAACCATCAACACAGACTCCACTTGTGCCATTGGATGGTTTCTTGCTCTTATAGATGCAATTCTGTTTCTACACTTCAACAGAAATCACACACTCCCATGAATTTGTCCTTGGGGTTTTATATCTATTTTTATTTTGCTAAAATTACTGGAAATAGTTTCCACCTGTCTGGGGTAGTCCATGAAAATTTCAGGGATTCAGATATTCATGGAACGCCACGCATACTTCATATCTCAGGGATTCTCTGCAAAAGGGGAAATTCTGTGACCTGAAAACTTTTTTTTTTTTTTTTTTAACATCAGGGAGCTATAAAATGTCTTGTCTCTTTTGATGTACTAAAATTCATCCTGCACTACTTTCCCTTTTTTGCACTGGTTTATTTAAAGAAATCAGTTTTGTAAAGTATTGTATTTGCTCAAATGTGAATTTATTTACATCTAACTGTACAAACGTGTCGTTCTGATACTGGGGGGGGGGTGTTTTTATTCCTAAGGTTCTTACGATGTTTCCTTTGCAGGTATTTAGGAAAAAACACCTTGGTACTACAGGTGGAAAATTAACAGGTGTTAAAAATAATTCCCATTAAATGGATAGTGATCTGTAGAATATTTGTGTACATAGTGTAAATGGGAAAGGTGTGTAACTTGCATTCAATTATATTGTACATAAATTACAATGGTTATAGGTGTGTTTTTGTAAATGGAAAAATAAAAATTATTTTTTAGATTCTTGGCCTTTTTGAAATGATTATAGGCACAGTTTGCACACTGCATTTTATTATGGTATATGGCTCAATGTTACTTTTAGTAGAATTACATTAGTGTTCAAACTAAAGTTAGACCACAAAACTCATCAGATGGGCATTCATTGCTACATAGACTACAATCCTCAGCAACCAGAGACAAACGTTTTGTGGATGAAAACTCCTCAAGACAGTTATAAGAGTTAACAGTTTTTATCCAAAGTTTTATTCTCATAGATTATTTTGTACAATCCCGAGAACTACAGAGGTGCATAGTCATGAGCAGGAAGATGACAATTAAAAGGTGCAGGAGGTTGCACATTCATTTTTATTTTAAAGCAAGCATGGTGAAACAGAGGGGCCATTTTGAAGCAGGAAGACTCGTCGAGCCCAACAGTAATCGTGCCAGAGAGGGTGACCAGGTCCTCTCCTCCTCCAAAGGCCTCCACATGTCCAGACCCAGTACTCGGGTTGTGAGACATCCCCTGGTTCCTGAGTGCCGTCAGTATTGTGGCGAAACATCAGCAACTAATTGTTGTACTGAAGGCCTCAATGATGCGCAGAGGCAGTGGGGCAAAGTGGTACATATCAGTGAAGTTCTGCCATGTTTGGGTGGGTGAGTCCGCCCACCAGCTTGCAGGCTTCCCTACCCTGTTTGTCCACTGTACCAATGCTGAGGTGGTCCAACAGTGTTTCAGAACTGCAAGGGAGCCTTATCTTTGACAAGTTAGTACACATCAACTGTAACCCACGCAAATATGACCAAATGAAATGAGCTTCAATAAAAGTCAACCAAGCAAAACAATTTTTGTAAAAACAGGCTTTTAATGTTTTAAAGTTGTTTTTAAATGTTTTAAAGTGACCAGTTAGGCCACTACTGCAGATGTGAACAAGGGGACCCTTCCAGAAGGTTCCTCTAAAGTCTCTGCACAGGAATGTGTTGAGCAGAGAGCAGACTTCTCCAACTCGTGGCGTGGCAGTGAGAGTCGGAGCCGCTCGGGCAGTGAGCCTCAGGCAGTTGATGTTGACGTTAAAAACTACATCTATCTGGCATTTACTGAGTCATTTCGTCAGCTGCTATTTTACTGAAATGAATCATACTTGAAAAAAATATATTGTTCCTCCAGTTTCAGCTATTTGTTATCTATATGAAAATGCAAGATGTGATTAAATATTTAGGTTCTTTTTGGTCCCCTTGCTCACCTTGTATTGAAACTCGTTTTTCAAATAGCTTTTTTCTTCCATCCTTTGCACTTGCTTTTGTAGTGGCCAGGGAGCATCTGCAGTCCATGGCATTGACGTCTCTGCTCTATGCAAGTGAACCACTGCATGTTCTGTGATGCACAATTGGCGCCGTGGCGCAAGTCTGAACTGTGTCCGGCGCAGCAGGGAAGCACAGGGCTCACTGCAGCATTGCAGTTCCCCCCTCCCTTCCGCTCCCTCCACCTCCCTCAGCACTGGTACATTATGGATCGGGCAGCTGAGCCCAGAGGCTGAGGATTGTCACCACAACACTTTCGTCCAGCTAGAACTCACACAGACCCATTAATATGGGTCTGGATATCACAATTTCCATAACTTCAATGCAACT
This sequence comes from Arapaima gigas, assembly GCA_900497675.1. Taxonomy (NCBI): domain Eukaryota; kingdom Metazoa; phylum Chordata; class Actinopteri; order Osteoglossiformes; family Osteoglossidae; genus Arapaima; species Arapaima gigas. Next base: position 382,751 of record UFQX01000032.1, read on the forward strand.
GGAGGATTGTTGACAGACACAGGGAGAGATAGGTGCAACAATCTCGTGTAACAGATACAGTAGATGGCTTTGTGACAAGTGAAGAGCAACCAGGAAGATTAACTGGAGTAAATGCAACAGATTAAGGCTGCTATTTTTGCTTCCCAGTTTGCATTAATCCTCAGGCTGGCTGAAGCACATAGACAACATAACGCATCCTCAATGTATTGTCTTCACATGTCACCAGTGACACTTGCAACCTCAGTTTTAGCTCTAGAACTGATTTTTACTGACACACTTTGAAATTTAGAACGTTTTTGGTGTCATTTGTAATTTATGAATAATTTTAATTGCATCTGATAGGGCATTGGCAGGTCAGTTATTACCAAGACATCCTTTGCTTTGCTCAATATTTCTACAATCTTGTTACTTGTCACAAGTAACATTGCATTTCCCATTCGGTGAAAACTAATTGTCTCTGTGTACCATTTCCTCAGTCTGGGTGCATTGCACCTGTCAAATATATGACCCAGCAAGGGCAGGAGAAAGCACCCGATGGGGCTTGGGATGTACAGATGTACATTTCTTGGTGCTGTTTTTTGTGGGTAACACAGTGATACAATGAGGAAAAACTGTTAGAACATTCAATCAATTGGAGCAGCTAACAAATTAGTGGAATTAAAAAACAAGAGCAATTCCAGACCCTAATCCTGTGTCCGCTTCGGGTTTGGATGGTTAGCAGCTGATTACTGGGCACATGCATTACTAATGCTGCCTATTGCGTTACCTGGTGTTGCAAATGAAGCGCAGTTACATTTCATTCTTATTGCTAGCAGTATTATTGATATCCAAGATTGAAAGTAAAGTATGAAACAAACACAGTGCAGTTGTAAAGAGTTAACTGAGTCATTTTTGTCAGTCACAGTCCTTGCACGTTGACTCAACATTACCCGTACATGGCTGCAAAGTGTGATTCACACTCGTTCTTGCTGTGACTACCACAGTCCTAACTAATGTAGCCCTGCTCAGCCGAAATTAAAAACCTGATTGCAGGGACCGACAAAAACTGAATTCATCAGCTGCCACTGCAGCCCTCACTCTGCCCAGGCACATTACCCACACTCAAGGCAGCTGGAGCCCCTGATTCCTGAAGGAAAACTCGTTTTTAGGAAGACCTCTTGACGTGCTGAGTAACGTAAAATTGGGTAGAGGGTAGCAGCACTGGCAGCACATTGAGACAAGGTACTCTCATCTTTTAAATTTCACCTTAAAGTATGGCTAATCCACATACATCACTCACACCAGACCCATAATGTGCACCCTTTCCCTGTCATGACTATCATTCTGCACACTCAAATTTGTGAGTATCAGTAAAGTGCCTACAAAATCCTCTCCCACCCCTGATTCCACCTTGATTGGGTGGGCCACAGAGCAATGGGAAGGGGTGAGTACATTTTTAGTTCCAACAGCTGAAATTACCATTCAAAGTGACATTCAGTGATAGTTATGCTCTGGTGACTACTGTTCAGATAATGCAGACAGGCAATGTGAAGAGGTATATCTGCAATTTCAAATGGCAACATTCAGTTAGAGGTACTGATGCATCATTCATGGATATATTTGCTTTGGATTTAAAAATAATTACAAGAAAATAAAATAAATTGACACTGAAGAACAGCTGACTGACTGAGTTGGCTATACACCTTAGTGATGCTCTGGTGTGCTGCCATTTGACAATGAAACAGATTGGTTTTGTCTTAAAAACTCATTGCTGCAAAGTAGCCGGACTCTGCTGCCCACCACTCTCACTCTAATAGCAGCTCACGGTATCATTCCCTTTGACATCTGACCCGTCCCTGTTATTTTCTCTTCCACATTGAAATGCTCCTTCATCAGATATGTCATTTATTTTCAGTACTAAATTAAGTTTCTGGAGAAAAGAAGGAGTAGCCACATATAAGTCTGGAATATAACTTCCTTTTAGTACAGCATAATGCAAAGTATTTGAAACAGACCATGTATATGGTATATGAAATATTCTTGCAGCATCTGCATTACATCATTCTACCACTGGTACATGGCACCATTCTTGCCAGCACAGCATCAAAAATATCTGCATTAATTAAATTCCCTAGCATTGTTTTCTTGCTTATTTTTTCAAACAAAGAAATTAATAAATTTTTCCTGAAGTTTGCAATTCTTTGCGCAGGCAGTTATTTAGATGAGTAAACCCCTCATGGCCTAGAGGTGATGTATCTACGGTTTTTTTAATTAGCTTTAAACTTGATTAAAATTTAGCTAACGGGAAAGATCAACAATTCAACTGCATTATTGCAGTTATACTGCGACAATGGATTACTTTGAGGATATATCTTTGTCAGTTTGGAGTGAACTGCAGATTATTTCAGCCTGTAAGGCTTGGGAGGTTTCCAGGAATGCAGGAGGAGGCAGCTGGACTAAGAGCTGAATGGTGGGCATCTAAGTGGGCTTTGGCAGTTGGATTCAGCAAGTTGCATTATTTCTGACCCATGTATTCATTGCACCCTGCTGTGTGTGGTCCATTGTACACATGTTGGGTTCACAGACAGAGAGACCAGTATAACATGGTTTGACACTGAACCACCTTTAAGTTCAGACTGGCCACATTTGGCAAAACAAAAGTGGTTTGGGAAACAAAAGCGACATTTTTTTGTGATAAGCATATAAAATCTTTCACATGCTAAAAAATGCATTGGCTAATTGTTCGAAGCAGCATCATAAAAGGTCATTCATCTTCTATAGGGATTTATGGGGATTGTCCTTATGTTTTTTGTATTTTTATTTTTCTCATTTTGTAATGTTTTTCTTGCAGTTTAAGTCCTCCCTTGAAGTACAGGGAGCTAGAAGCGTTTACAGGCACCTGTGTTTCATCTAAAGCAAAGAGAATAAAACCAGTGCTGGGTTGGATCCAGTGCAGCACTCCCATGATGACTCCCCATTCCTCACTGTATCATTTCCATTCAATCAGATTCAAACCAGATTGTCACTGAGTTTGGGAAAGTCCAGAGAGCCCAAACCAGTTCTGAACAGCATCCCGAGTGTTAAGATGAATCTATTGGGCCTGATGGCTGCCAAAGCAACTACTTGCCACTATACTTGTTTATAGCTCAGTGTTGCACAAAATAGTCACAGTAAACATGTTTAGCATTGATTTTGAAGTTCAGAGGGTGTGCAATGCTGCTAAAAGCAGGAAAATCTCAGCCCATGGTTATGCTTCCCAAAAATTTAGTTGATGTTGTGGCAAATAACATTGTAGCTAGGTGCAGTGTTTTAACATTGCACAAAGTCCCCAAAATCCAGAACAGTAACACAATGATTCAATTCTTGTGCTGTAGTACAACTGATGGCAGTTAGCGGAACTTGGCAGTGTGTGTACTGCTTAATTCAGTGCAAGTCTGAGGTGAACCAAGTACAGTAAGAAATTGCCAAACTCATGCAAAAATAAGTGCCATCAGAGAAAACCCGATTAGTGAGATGGGTCTTTGACAAAGCATTGAGCTTAAATCAGTCTGAGAAGGACAAAAACCCTGTTTTTTCAATCCAGGAAGGTCTAAAATGGAATTAAATCTGAATATGTCCATCAATTCCTTCACATCTGGACAATCCAGACTCATTCTGGTTTGCATTCATTGAAAACTTGGGTAGTTGCTTGAGTGTGCTGATCCAACCTAGAGTTTTTAGGGTACATTTCATGTTCCCCTTTCTCAAGCAAAGATCAAAATACATATATTTTTCATATATGTATATATATATATTTCATATATATATATATATACAATTTTGAAGGAGTTAAAGAAAAAACAGTCAGTTTTGATAATGTTGTTTCTATATACCTATTTATCATATGCATATTTGCATGTATACATATATACATGTATAAACAGATGTGTGTGTGTGTGTGTGTGTGTGTGTGTGTGTGTATATATATATATATATATATATATATATATATAGGGAGATAGAGATATATTTTCAAGCCTTTGGTGTTGCCTTATTTTCGGCCTTGGATCCAGAAAGGCCGTTCTCTGTGTTGTCAATCCCTGAAGAACTCACAAGGCACTCTTTACTGTTTGGGAACAGAGATACACAGAATGGTATAAGGAATGGCAGCACAGGACAAAGGGCTCTGGGAAAAAGTAGTTACTGGTTCATATGTGTAAGTAGGTTGGCCTCTCCATTTGGTATTTTATATATTTTCTTAATTCTACTATAAAGAGCACCAAATCCAAAAAACAGCAGTTGAGCATAAGAGGTACAGGGAAAAATTTGTTTGGAGAAGGCCAAGGTTGCAAAAGACAATATATTCTTGTTCCTGTTATATTTTGCTTCCACTGCCTCTATCAACGTCACCCCCTTTGTTAGCCAAACTTACTTCTTCGCGTGGACCTTGCGAAGGATGAAGAGGACGAGGGCCTTCAGCACCATGATGACAATGATCAAACCAACAATCCCTCCCAGTACTGAGAGGATGATGATGGTCACTGTGTTGTCTACCTCTTTCACTGGGAAACGGAAGGAGAAAAGGGGAGGACAGGAATGTGCTCAAGATGATTCTTTCAGGCAAAACTACACTGCCCCCATTGAGCTCAAAATGCCTTCTCAGTAACAGCTGACTTTGTTATCCTGACTCTGTTGCTTGTTCAATGACAAAGGTTACCTATGACACCATTTTCACCGACAGATATTTTACAACCGCAATGAACTGTTGATTGAAAGCGAATGGACAGATGAACAGATGGTTGGTATATTTTGCTTGAGTGCTTCAAGATAAGTATATTGCAGAAGGGCACAGTGATGGCACCTTTCTACTGACTGAACTAGGAAACCCCTGGGAGTGTTTGGTGTCCTTAAGAGTTGTGCTACATTTCTTACATTTCTGCAAAAAAATATATTTTAAAGCTCTGATCTACAGCTGAGGTTCTTTTTGTAAATATATGGATTTCTGAAGTGTTTAACTGCAAAACATTAACATTTAACCTATACAATAATTCTAAACAATTTTGGAGCATCTGGACACCATTGTGGAGATTTTTAGAAATTTAGACAATGCGGTATGACCCTGTAACACTGTGTAAGTATTTGACCCTCACCCCTGTCTGTATATAGATGGAGGTGCAAAGTACCGGTGTACTCCCCTCTGCCTGTATAAAATGTTGTGACCAATAAAAAAAATTAAAAATAAAGAATTTTGCTACCTTTTGTCCCGTTATGTTATTGCCCCATCTGGACATGAGTAACACAGAAGGTCAACCAAGATATGCTGAAAATGAGTTTACATGGTTGTTATTTTTCTCTAGCACTTTCCTCTGATTGTTGATAAAATACATTACCTATTATGAGAGTTTATTAAATTTTATATGGTTGACTCCTTTTCATAGAATACATGCAACGTTAGATAATCGACTTTAAAATAATTTACCCATTCATAGAGCAGGTATTTCTACAACATGAATTCACAGTGGTAGTGTCTTAAGGGTATTACAGCAGCAGTAAAGATTTGAACTTGGGACTTTGAAGACAACAAGGACATAGATCTAACTATGATAATACCTTCTCACCCTTGGAGTTAAATGAGAATTTCATTAATGTGTTCATTAATGCAGCAACACTTAAAAAGGAGCACTCACACTCGTCCACCACAATGAGGGTGAAGATGGCGCTGTGGTTGCGGTTCTTCTCTTTTGGATTGCGTGCGTAGCAGGTGTACTCCCCTTCGTCCTCAAACGTCACGTTCCACAGTAGGATGGAGATGTTGCTGTTTTTGCTGGATCCTACAAACTCCACCCGCGGCTGGTAAATACTCACATGGGGCTCCACACCCTCGGCTGGGATTACTGCCTCACACAGCTAAAGAATGGGTTGGATTGGGATAGAGCATTTTCATTAGTAAATAAAGTAAAAATAAAATATGTCAAAATATAATTTTCAGTTATACAGTGACATAGGCAATGTTTAAATGCTAAACCCTAATCACCTGAACAATGAAAAAAGTACAAATCATCCTCCACTTACAACATATTCTGTGTAAGTTGCATTTTTAAGAAAAATACATGAAATTACTCAAATAAGTACAATATAGCCCTATTATACAACACAGCAATTGTGCTTGTTAATTGGTTATATATCTTTATGTTTTATTTCACACAACATAAGGGGATTTCTTGCTTAAAATGAATTGACTGACAGTGAGGTCATTAAAACCAAACCCTGTCATAAATCGAGGATCACCTGTACATAATTCAGTCACATAGATGTGCAATTCGGAAACTGTAAAAGGCTTCCTTGTTTGCACATCCTATATTCAGTACTTCAGTGTTGCTTGGTGTGCTTCCCTATTTTTAAATAGATTTAATAGCTTTAATATATTTATCCATCCATTATCCTGGGCACTAGGCTATGAAACCACACACTGAATGGGATGCTAGTCTATCACAGGGTGGCCACACACAAGGTCATACACTACAGGTAACTTAGAGTGACCAATCAACCTCAAGGGCATGTCTATCTACCCAGCAAAAATCCACACCGACATGAGGAGAACATGCAGACTCCACACAGACTGAGCTGGATTCAAACCGAAATAGCCAATGCGCTGTGAAGCGACAGCAGTATTTGCTGCACCACCGGGCCGTACAATTTATTTTATGTGACTTCTAAATGCAGAGGTCTGATCTTCACAATATTTAAACATCTCAGGTCATGCCCAATGGTGGTTCTTCAAATGTTTTATGACAAAGAATCTATTTCCATAAAGCTTAGGATGTACCTGATCTGCTGCCTAAAAGCTTTGCAGTTTGGTCATTTATCTTACCTGGACAAGTCACTACACATCTGGACATCACCACCTACCTTCTGCATGGTGCCATTATTGTTGTAGTGCCAGCTGAAGTAAAGGTTCTTGATACCAATGCAGCTGATGTAAGTGCAGGGAAGTAGGACTGTGCTGCCGTTCATGGCCTCGACGAAGTGAACCTTCCCCACTGACACCTCGAGAGCCTGGGTGTACCACACTCCTGGAAAAGGAGGGACATGAGGAGCAGACACTAAGTAAAGCAAGGAGACACTAAAGCTTCTGTGTTGCTATTACTTTTCAAGTATTGTAGTAGAAAAATATTACAAGACTTCATTGCTTCTCACGGTAACAAAAAAAAATGCAGAAGTAAAGAATAAAAAAATAATAAAATAAGGATTAAAATATATTAAATTTGCATCAATAATAAAATATAATAAAATAAGGAATCTGAAAGGAAGGATATGAAAGAGTTGACCTTATGACAAGAAGACCTATTAAGATTTTACATGGATTTTATTAGGCACCACGGTGACACAGGTGGCACACAGGTGGCTCACAGCTCCTGGGCTACATGATCAGATGGGGGATAAACTCTGCCTTAGTCTAAGTAGACTTGATTTCTTCCCACTTTTGTATGCATTCCTTCCACATGCTCTGGTTCCCTCCCACAGTCTAATGACACGTTTCAAGTGGATGTGTAACTCTACATTGCCCTCACCATCTCTGTATGCAAGTGAATGAGAAACTGTGTGTGGCTACACTGCAATGGAATGGTGCCCCTTCCAGTGTGTACTTTGCTCTAGCAACCTGTGCTTCCACAACAGGCTCTGGACCACCACAATCCTCCCTTAGGATAAGCAGTTATTGGCAAAACACAGATTCGCTCATTGAGCTGACACCTTCATCCAAGGTGACTTGCAAGATTTGTACACTAAACTATTTACAGTTACTGATCCATTTAGACAGTCGGAAACCTTTACTGCACCAACTCAGGCTACACACCTTGATCAGGGGTACTACAGGGGGAGGGGGGATTGAACCTGGGTCCTTCAGCTACGAGGCAATGACTCCAAGTATGTTTGCTGCTGCTCTCTTTCGTTGTTTACCTGTATAGACAGGACTTTTAATCATTTTTACAGGGTATTTCACTGAACTAACCGAGACTACCATGATCGCTGTGCTCTAGGGTGCTTCAACATGTCTCCTTCTGGAATTTTATTATAAAAATTCACAGTACTTTAACTCAATGTCCACACTGTCAAACCATTAAATTTGCAAATGCTATAAAGGAAAAAAAATTTAAAGTTGTGGTATTTTTCACTGATTTGCACACTACTGTTGTTCTTATTTTCAACAGGGCCTCAGCGCGGCAGTGGGTGCAAACTTGGAGATCCTGGCAGAGGCCCCTGAATCCAAGAGGGGGATGCGGATGGACAGCAGCAGAAAGGGGGAGAATAAGGCAGATTACAGTGGTTTGAGGGAATGCTTTTATCAGTTGTGCCGCCACTGGGTGCTGGTATTCTCACTATGTGAATCAGCGTCAGTGCTGAGGGGACGCAGGACAGGGGCTATTTTTAAACCCGTCCGTCCCTCCTCAATAATTTATACCAGGGACTCGTGGTTTGTGGGGGTGCTAAATGGGACTCAGTATTGCTGTGTTTAACAGCACCCGGGGTTAGAGTTGGGTCCCTTGCTAACCTTCCCTGTCACCCTCTCCTCCTAACCCCATGGTCATTGACATGTTCAGCAGGGCCCCTCACTCCCTCCCCCCTGACCTGCTGGTTCCCAGGGATCAATTTACAGAAACACATGGCTGCAATCGTTCAGCACCAGAAGTTAATGCAGAATCTTAAGGGACGTTTGCCGAGAAATGAGTCATACTCTATAACATGCAGAATACTGTTGATGACAGCGGCATATGCTAAAACCTTTGTACTATTCCTTTATGAATATGTTACGAAATGTTTATCTTGTAAGAATTATTAGGAATGTTTGCCCTTGGACGTCGTAAAATAAAGGACATTTCCCATAATGGAAAACTACAGAATGAGTATTTGAGAAGGAAAAATTATAACTGAGTTATGACTCATTTGAACAATTTGCTATACAGAGGTGATCTCCTGAGGCTGATTTTACAAGAAATGTAAGACGTAGTGTAAGACGTTTTTTACTTACAATTAATAGAAAACCAGTGGTTAACCATTCAGTAATATAGAATATCTGACAATCTAAACAAACATTATTCACCAGAAGCAGTTATGCAGTTAAATAGTTATAAGAACTGCAGAAACTGACTGACACCACCCAAAACACTTTTAAACCAATGCATCTAGGAAATAAGGAAGTAAATTAAACACAAAATGCAACACTTTTAATGTGCTATTTAATTACATATAATAAGGTATTCAAAAACCCAAATAAAAAATAATAATAATTTTAGTTTCATATTGTGATTTGTTTTTCCTTGGTATGCCGCCTGTGTGTTTCTACCAACCGTCAAGCTCATATTTCTGAGGGCTGCATCTCATCTGGCTTGTTCACCTGCCAAATCTGAAGGGCATCCGGTTACTATGAAATAACCCACTTTTAATGAGATCATTGTGATAACCCCTTTTTCACATTTCTTAGACAAAGTTTCTAATTATTTTGAAAGAAAACAGTTGCCATTGGGTGGAAATTCTTTTCATTTTTACAAACAAACGTTCTCTCACTAAGCAGTATGGAACCTTCCCTGGTAATGACCACTGAAACACTCATTTGAGTGGATTTTACTGAACTCATATCATGTGTATCTCTGTGCATTTTCCTGCTCTGTTTCTTGTGTGGTACAGCACTTTTTGGATTTTGCTATACTGACATGTTTGTCTAGGATTTACTCGCAAGCATCAATCTTGAGAACGATTGGTAACCTTGGGTATTATTTTCTCGGTCCACAACACTCACAGCTGTGCCTCCAGTGTAAATGTAAAATTAGGACAGTGACAGAAACCCAATAAGTTGAATGCCAGGATCATCCCTTGCCAATTTCACTGTTAAGGAAAGCAAAGTATGATTTTATCCTTCAGTAAACTGTAGTAAGAAGATGACCCCCAGCCCACAATGCAACCCACATAGACAAGTGCGTGTGTCCATATTGACCCTTTTCACCTGCAAACCTAGTGCATTTGTCCCCAGTGGGCACATCGATAATGGAATCTGCTGAATGAAACCAGCAGATGCAAGGTCAAAAGCCTGTATCACGTGCCAGAAACACATGTGAACCCAAAAGTGTATTCCTGCTCCGCCAGACCGAGGAGTGTTGAATGCTCACAGTCTCAAAGTACAAGGTCAACACACTGATGAAACACATAAGCCATTAAGATGAATGGGGTATACATGATACATATTTAACATGGTCTCTGAAATCCTCCCTCGCGCCATCTTGCATAAAGTCCTTACTTTAACATAAATTACCCTTATGACCTACAGAAAAGAAAGGGAGATGTTTCGTCCTCAATCTTAGCAAACTGGAAAGCCTGCTATGATGATGAATCAGGGCTTGTATCTATGGAAAATCGGCTTATCAGTTTCTACAAACACCACCTTGAGTCTTTATACATTGGTATGTGTCTGTGATTGTCTGCATTGCTGTCTAGAGGAAATGTCACCATCTAAACAGAAAGCTCATATCTTGTTTCACAATCATTCTCATTGGTCATATCTATGCACCTTTGCACCATTTGCCATATAAAAACAAAATGGTTTTATGCAATCTAAAAACAAAATGGTTGCCACAGTTGTCCTTCTGTCTACCAAAATAGGTAGAATTACACAAGGAGGAGAAAACAAAGTAAATGACAGGACTGTTGGGTATTCTTGATATTTTATATGGTTCACAATTCAAAGAATCACTTTAGTAGATCAGACATCACAATAATTGGAGCAAACTCCTTCAAAAACGCACAATAATAATAATACATTGGACAAAAGGTACAGAAATATATCTGCAGTTTAGAGGTAGCAATGGTCAGTAACAGGGATGATGAAAAAATTAGGACTGTCCCACCAACTTCATAAAAAAAAAACTAGATCATTCCAAGGTGGGCAGATCCACAGACGTGTGGGCTGACAGGAAGTTTTAGAGAAGTGAAAGAGCAGTAGATTCAAAGGCACTCTTCTTGGACTCTTAGCTGTTGGTACTTTTCCAAACTTTCCTGCATCACTTCTGTCAAAACACCGATGAAACACTGAAGCAAAAAGTCCTAAAGCTGACAGTCTTTAGGTCCTAAATAAAGACCAGGCATTGGCACAGTGTCTGTCTCTCATCACTGTCAGAGGTGTGAAGGAAAGCCAGACCTTCAGCGCAAGCTTAGCAACCACTCAAGCAACACCTCCAGTGTATGGGGGGCTATCGTGAATCTTCATGGGAGGAGGAGCTGCTGCATAGCTGGCAGGCAAGGATGTGTGAATCAGCTTAAGAGAAATGCAGCACCTTGCATAAGACAAACTTGACATCTCTTAACTTCTGTATTTGTTATTTTAAATGTTTTAAAGCTATTTTGTTTACTATTTGTAAGTATTGACATTATTACATTATCCATCCATCCCTCCCTTATGAATAACTTGTCAGTGGGCATAATGCAGGATACACCCTGGATAGGATGCCAGTCCATCTCGGAATGATCACACTCACACACTCTTTCACTTGCACATACACACACTACGGGTAACTTAGTGGCACCAGTTCACCTGATACACACATCTTTGGACTGTTGGAAGAAACTGGAGCACCCCTGTGGCATGAGCAGAAGGTACAAACTCCACCTATTATCCCCTTTTTGAATACTGGTTTACAATTTGAGTGCATTATTCCTATGTGTTGAATGACCTGACCTTTTCATATCAGATCCCAGCATATATCCTATTTGACCAAGAATTACGCATGAATTTGGACTGAAAGAAAACAAGTCTCTCTGTTGGTCTGCGTCTTTACTCCTTTTGGACCACAATCCCTTACTTCAGCCTGTCCTGCATCTTCTTCCACCCCACTTTGTCCTGGAGCAGCCAAAGTGCGTAGCACCCCCCATGATGAAATCCTACTCTCAGCCCACATCCAGCCTCTGCAGTGCATCCCTCCCACCCCTCCCTTTACAATGCAGCAGACAGATGCGGCAGAAACTCCCCCTGAGTTTCCTTCCTGCACATCCCCCCCACAAACCTCCTCCAGCCACTACAGCCAGCTCCTTACACTTGATTCAGCTTTCCCTTAATTCCTCATTCCTTTTCCCATTTCCTTAAAGGGTCCAAGCTGAGTCATTATTCTTTTTACTATGGTATTCCTCTCTTTTCTGTGTTGTTTTTTTTCATTAAACACTGGGATCCCCTTTGTGCCATTTTTTAATAAGCAAAAACAACCGCTGATATGTGTGCAGGAGTGCCAGCAGCCGTCCCCTCGGGAACTTAAAGTACAGCAGCCACAGACTGCAGATCAAGTGTTTTACAGGCTGCAGGGCTGTGAAGCCCCAGCGCGGCCAAGGACATCTGCAGGCTGCAAAAGCATTGCCTCTGGATGCTCACCGCTGAGAACAAGCAAAGCGTCCCAGGAGTCCATGGCAGTATTAATCTCCCAGCGGTTTTCATTACGGACCTCACATGACTGCACTAGCAGTTACTCATTCACTCCAACTCTCTGCTTCTCAAGTGAAAGCAAGAGAAAACACATATTTCATAGTAATAAATCATCTTTCTAATTATTTATTGCTTATTGTCAGGATAAGGTAGGCTGAAGCTTTCCAGTAGCATCATTTAATGAGAGACTTGATCACTTCTCATTGTCTTAGCTCAGCTCTGTATTCACAAAGTTCATGGCCGCATGAACAGGAAGTGTGTGTTTCTCTCCCCCAGAAAATCTATGGGGAAAATGCTAGATTGTCTTATAAATCCTCAGAAATACTTGACTCCTTCTCCCTCTGCCGATTCCCAGTCTCCCTTCTTTTAACAGATGTAGTGAGTATCCCCTGAGGAGGTGCTGCAGAAGCAACCCCCACTCCAAGCTAGTTGTTAAAGGGAGACCCATCCATCCCCTGTGTGAATACAAGAACATTCCCCGCAGAAGCATCGCACTCAGACAGATCCAGTACCATATGGTCAGTATTGCCCTTTCAAACAAGTAATATGTTATGAAGTTGACTTTCTTGGAGAGGCATTAACCTGACCGGCAAATTGTGTATTTCGACAATGGCTTTACTTCTAAAGTGGTACATGCCGAGCCACAGAGACCGCAAACGGCGTCCTTAATGCATCAGCACACAGGTGCATTCTGGGTATGTTTTAAGTTTTTAAGTTGAGTTTTGTAACAGTTTTTTCTGTACATCTTCTCTGTCTAAAAATTTGACCTTCTGTTGTGCGACATATATATTCTTCTTCTTTGCGGTGTTTCGAGAAATTCCTTTTAATGGTGCTATATCATTTTTATTATGATAATTATCTTTTTCTTTACTACTTTACCTATACCTACATCATTCTCCCTGTACTGTGTTTCTTCCTGTAGGCTTTTTACGCTCCTTTCTCTATCTTTATTCCACCTTCCCTCTCAGACTTCCAAGGGCCCCTGACAACTCTGTGGCAAATCTCCACCCACTCCACACCAAATCTCCACCCTTTCCCCCAACAAATCTCCACCCATTCCCCCACCAAATCTCCACCTATTCCCTGCCAAATCCCCACACAGGCCACACCAAATCTCCTCCCACTTCAAACAAAATCTCCACCCATTCCCTGTTAAATCCCCATCCACTCCACATCAAATCTCCACCCACTTCACAAAAATTTCCACCTATTCCCTATCAAATCTCCACCCATTTCCTGCCAAATCCCCCCCCCACCAAATCCCCATTCTACTTCTGCCTTTTTACACAATCCACTCTTGCTCCTATCATCTCATTTAACTACTGAAGGGCATCAATAATTAATCCCTTTTCTGCTCTCTTTGTGGGACAGAAGTGCTGACAACAGGGCTTCTCATCCAGCTCACATGCCGGTCTGGGCCTCTGCAGGTGGGTTTGGGCCTTAGGAAGCTGTCACACTGGCTGGTGCCATTTAATAGTAAACCATCCAGGTGCAGAAGCAGAAGCTCTCTGTTCCTGTATTAAGGTCTGGGGTTGGGCTGCTGGAATGCGATGTATTAGTCATTCCTTGAGCCCTGCACATCAGCTATATGGAGAAGGATGAGTTATTACTTACAGTTAGTTGACTTGACGTAATTAGTGGCTCATTTGAAAAAAAACACTATATTGTGTAAAGCAGGTTAAAAGTCTTTTAAGTTGTATCATTTATTCATTATTTACAAACAAAGGCAGCGAAAACATATTCGACCCCCACTCGTCCATGTGCAGGTGCTGGTTTTAAATTCTCCCTGGAGAGAGCGCAGTTTTGGGAGGACCATGGGATTTGGTCTGCAAACCGGGACATCAGCCTATTCTTCAAAGACACACACGCATATGCGCAAACATATGTTGCAGAGAGCTTGCATGTTGTGAGCTTGGCATTGCACATCTCGTTTCTTTATAACACTGTCATAATCCTCATTCTCCTTGCAGCTCTCCCTTGCTCATAAACCGTGCACTCTAGCACCACCCCTGCTCATGGTGTGTGATGTCCATTTTCGACATGCGCTGTCTCGCCAACACTGTTGCTGCACATAACTTGCAGGCACACATTCTCACACACATTTCCCTCCTGCATGGGACTCTGAACACACTGGACACCTTTCCTTCCCTCACTTTACACATGCATGACAACTGAATGTCATTTGTGTGTCAGCTGTTAGTGTTTCAAGTATTTGCCTACATATTTTCATGGATGTGTACAATACAGTCCACATTTACTTCTATTGACTCCTGGAAATCACATGCACTTTACAGGGATCCCAGCAGTGTAAAGACAGAAGGTCTGTCTAATGCCGTCCAAACATCCCCCTTTTGCATTTATGCACAGCCATACCCTTCTGAAATGCACTACTGATTTCTGCATCATACATGAGATATTACTTGCGGAGACATTTTCGAGAAGGCATCAAGCAATTCTGCACTATAGACTGCTATCCTAAAAGGCATTACTTAAACTGTCTGGATGACTCATTCATCCTGTTCCATTCCACATATTAAGTCTGCAGCCCATTGTGCTATGATAAACCACAAATGGTTTATCACCACAAAACAGCAGTTTGAGTCAGCAGTACTGGAATGAGTTAACATTTGCAAAAGGTTAAGGTACCTGCATTGTACCACAAGAAGATGCATCAACTACATCAACTTTTCACGTACCCTTGATGCAATGGAATGTGTTCTGGATGGGGTGGCATAATGGTGTTGTCATACAGCCCCTGGGCTGCACGAGAGGATGTGGGTTCAATCCCTGCTCTGTCTGCGGGGAGTTTGCACAGTCTTCCAATACCCAAGTGGATTTTTTTGGGTACTCTAGTGTCCTCTAACAGTCCAAAGACATGTGTTTTTAATGAACTGGTTACTGGTTAAGTTGTCATTAGTGTGTGTGAGTGAGTATGTCGTGTTGCTCTGCTGTGTGAATATATGAATTAATGTTAAGTAATGCATGAATGATTGTTAAGGAGTTTAGTGTTATGCATGCAGTCAACATGGGCAAAAATGTGCCAACTAAATGATACAAATTATTCACAGTAAGCTCTTTTGGAGAAACATGTCATATGAATGTAAATGTGTTCTAGGCATGTGGTTATTTCCTGTCCCCACTCTGAGTTTCTTACTTATTTAGTAAAGTAACTTTATCTGCCTCTCAGGAAGGAAATAAAATTGCTGAGAGATAGAAGGAAGGAGGTGAGAGATCTGAGGGGTTGTTGAGGGGGGTCAATAACATGTGGTTGCAGCCCTCCAACAGGCCAGCATTAATAGCTCAATGTTAACCACCGGATGGACACCAAATGAGAGAACATATCTTTCTACAAATACATTCAGCCCCAGCAGTTACCCTGCATCAGTCAGATGCACTAGGATATGAGGAGATGGTTCTTATACGCTTTCCTGTAAGGACCTTTTCCTAGTCATGTGTTTTCTTCTTTACAAGAAGCCAATTTCTCTTTGCTTCAGTTTTTCATGTCTTCTAAAATTCAGTAGCAGTTTGGCCTGTTCTACTACAGAAAAAAATCAATCAAGCTTTTATTTAACACCTCTTAACTGTAACTAATGTTTTCCTGGACTCCCAAGCGACATTATTCAACTTCTGCTGCTCATATAAAATGTACCAACCAAAGACAAAAAACATAAAACATTTTAGGCTTTCTATCTTAACTTGGAATTAAATGCAAAATGTTATTGCTTTTTAATGCAAAAGTTGATAGCACCAGAATGCATAGAAGATATACGTTCATAACCCTCATAACAGAGATTTCAGAACATCCTCTCATGGTGTCCCCCATGGCCCAAAAGTATTTTTTAGCAGTACAGAAGAGGCTGCATTTAGTTTTTTCATTGGAAAGCTTCAGAAGACACCCCCAGCATGCACTACAGACTCCCAAAGCTCCAGTTTTTAAATCACATCGAAAAACATAATTAACATGACTTTTCACTGGTTTATCATTACCCATCATCTTTTGTTTTCTTATTTATTTCAACTGTATTTTTTGTGCAACCTCCCTGCTTTAGT
This sequence comes from Arapaima gigas, assembly GCA_900497675.1. Taxonomy (NCBI): domain Eukaryota; kingdom Metazoa; phylum Chordata; class Actinopteri; order Osteoglossiformes; family Osteoglossidae; genus Arapaima; species Arapaima gigas. Next base: position 399,219 of record UFQX01000032.1, read on the forward strand.
ATATATTGTTGCCTAAGTTAAATTAAGCGATAGTGATGCTCAGAGAAGCACAGGTGTATACATATGTTTAATATTTTCCCAGTTATTACACAGCTTTTCACAATGTCCCGCTAATGAAGCAGCAACATGATCATGGCAGATCCATTTGTGTTCTCATCCAATACTTTCTTGTCTTTGTAATCTAAATGGCATGAAAATGGGCTAACATACGTTGAGGGCGTAGCTGGGATGGAGACAGGGCACTTCATTCCCAGTACTGGACACCACTACACGAGCACCACCCAAGCCTAACTGCAAGGTCGGGGATGGTTGGCCTCAAACTAGATGCTGCTGGGGCAAAACTGAAAACTCACACTGAATCATTTTACTGCATGACTTCAGTAATTATTCGTTCAACTAATATTTACTTTTTATTTTATTCTAAGAGGTGACACAGTGGTTCAGCAAATAGCCCTGTTGCCAACTGCGTCTGGGCTGGTTGGGCCTGAGTTCAAATCTAGCGCAGTCTGTGTGGAGTTTGCATGTTCTCCTGTTGTCTGTGTGGGTTTACTCCTGCAGTCCAAAGACATATGATTCAAGCTGACTGGTCGCTCTAAATTGCCTGTAGTGTGCGTGACTGGGTGTGCAGTCACCTTGCAATGGACTGGTGTCCCATCCAGGGGCTGTTCCATAGCCTAGCACCCTCTGCTTCTGGAATAGGCTCCAGACTGCCATGGCCCTCCTCAGGATAAATGGTTAATAATAATGGATGGCTGGATGGATTATATTCTAGGTTTATCCATAAGCATGTGCAAAATTTGCCTATGAGGCAGCTTGTTTAATGGAGCATGAGAGGTGTAACTGTGATTCAGCTCCACAACACTGGTCATGAGAACATCAGATTGGAGTACATTTCACTGTTGTCTTCTGTATTCTCAAGAATCTCAAATAGAATATTAGTAAACAGTTTTTGTATTCATAATTTCTTGTTTTTTTTCTATTTCTCTTTTGTCATACAACCACATCCCAGTGTATGAAATGCATTTTCTTTTTCCTGCTGCCACATTTCTACAGCTAAGGGCTCAGCAGTTCCCTGACAGATTGCATTTTCCAGCAGATCCTGTGGATGTTGATCAGCTGTAGGTTCTGCACACAAAAATCAACTGTCACAAATGCCACCAGAGTTGTGCTGGGACTCAGTCTGACCACACAAGGAGCGGGAAATGCTTCACTTAATCCTTGGAGAAATAGCATGTATTTTCTGATTGTTTAGTTGGTTTATGTGGAGATTTGCAAAGATGTGTGGTCATTTCACACCTAGTATGATGCCCTATGTAATATTTTGGTTATGTCTTATTTTAAAGAAAATCCACAACCATAGCGGCTCTCTTTGCATGTATTATATTTTACAGCAACGAAAACCTACTACTGGTAATAAAGACTTGGCCAAACTTAACCTGCATTTACATCATAGTTTATATGATGTAAAGATGATTATGTGTACTATTATATATTATGTATATTTACAACTGACACCGCTGAATCATAGGTATAAAAGTGAAATTTGACAGAATGTGCACATGGGTTGAAACTGGAAGCTGCCACAGCTAACGGCAGCCGCAAACTAGACCCCAACTGATGATACCGCTTAAAAAGATGTCGCAACAGGACAGCATTCCAACACTGTACAGCAATGTCAAGTATTTGCCACTGAAGAACATCCCACCAGCATGTGTGTGCATGACCTCAGGAAGGCAGCTTAGTAATTTAGCCCTCTGCCCAAAAATCATTTATATTCAGCCTTACGGCTTGAGGAAATGTAACCAACCAGGCTCTGCATTTTCGAGGGACCTGGGTCACGCGGCTCAAGGCTGTCCAGCCCAGGCCAAACAGACTAACAGTGTGACTGATTTCTGGCAAACACTGGCTGCTTGAGGAGGCACAGGAGAAACCTGCATGCCGAACCCCTCTGCAGCACTGGTGAACCTTCAGTCGCATATACAGAGCCACTTAGCTGTTATTGAAAATAAATCTCAGCAGTCCACAATAAATCCCAAGCAACCCAACTCAATGAAGCAGCACAGTGACACAGAAAACCATTAACACAACATCCTAAGTAAAGGGTGATTCAAGAAGAATTGAGCATTTCCTTAAATTTATTACTTATTAAGTAATATATCAAAATGCAGCCTAAACCAATTTAACTATGAGTTTTTTCCCCTACTTTTACAAATGCTCAATAAACTATATCACTTTGGCACATTTCTAAGAAGGTAAATTAAGTCTTTTGTTTTGTCATGCATCCATGAACACATGGACGTGAGCACCTCAAAATCACCCAGAGCCCCTTCCCGGAGAAACAGGTTCTAAAACAGGAGAAGCGAGTGCACATGTGGCACACAGAGACTCGGGCCCCCTTGTCTGGAGGTGCCCTAATCACCATGACAACAGCTGGAGGACGCAGCGTACACAGGGCAAAAATCGCATCCCCGTCCGAGTTGCCAAATAAAGATCCCAGAGCAACAAGTAGTGCGTGAGCTCGAAGCCCTTCCCGACCGCCTCCCTTCTCTATTTCTGCAAGCTGCGCAGAAAGCGCGCTCCCGGGCCGGCGGGACAGCAGGACACCAGCACAAGCACCTCTCCGCACTTACCAACGCACAGTGCGACGAGCACGCCCGCGTGCACAGCGTCGCCGCCCGACCGCGCAGACCTGCGCGTGCCCGTTCCCGCGCCCGCGCTGCTGCCTTTCCGGAGGTTCATGGCGTTCGGGACACTGGCTTCTCTGGCGTCTGACTTGGTGCGCGGATGGGGAGGGGGCTTCTACAGCGCTGCTGAGGGGCGGTACGCTGGACTTAAAAAAGAGCGTTCAGTCAACGGTTCTTCCCGCCTTTCTGGCCGTCCCCCCACTCGCCGCCGGACACCGAGAACGGGTGTCGGGGTTCTGGGGCGGACTGGCTGCAGGTGCCGCAGAGACTCGGAGCGCTGTCAGCCCGGGGGCGCGCCGGTTCCGCGCCTCCAGATGCTGCGCTTCAGCCGTTTGCTCGCGCCCGCCAGCAGATCCCGGGCGCGCGATGAGAAAGACACTGAGGAGGATGATGGTGAGGGCTGGGGGGGGTAAAGGATCCCGCGTGCGATCTTTCAGGCTCCCACCCCCCCGGAATCAGTAGCGGCGGAGGGGGGGTCGCTGGGGGTGGGGTGTGGCAGGGTGCTGGCACTCAGCGTGCGGACCCCAGCTGGTGCGCAGCGGAGGACGGACACGGAGGAGGGGGGCTGCAGAAGACAGTCCACAGCTCTGAACGCATCAGAGAGCGCGCGGGTCTGTGCGTGTGTGCGCGCTCGGCCTCTCCGGCGTGTCGTCCGGCAGCCGGGAAAGTAAGGGTGGCGTCCGTCGATCCCGCGCATTGTGCGCGCCTCCCTCCCGGCCGGCACTCGCTCACCTTCGCCTCGCTCTCTTTGCTGGCCGCGTGCCGCACTCGCTGATGCCCCCCCACCACCACACACACATAAGCACACCTTTGCCGAGTTTAGGGCGACTGCAAACGCAAGCAATTTTTTTCTGCAATGAAGGATCTAAATCAGACGGTTTTTTTTCTGCACTGCAGGTCGGACCCACTAATGGCGATGCGAAGTTGTGGATCACAGGACCTATATGAGTGCAATAAGCAGTGGCCAGACACAGAAAAAAACTGGAAAAAATGAAAGCTTGTGGATAAAAGTCATGAACACAAATTTTAAAATGTGTTTTACAGAAATACAGGAAATAACAGGTTTATTGACTAAGCCAACATACCCCTGTCCTCTTACTGTCTAAACAAGGTCCCAGTATCCATCTGTCTGCATTTCCCAGCATACAATCTCACTGGGTATAGGTGTGTGTGCGTGTGCGCACACGCTCATCTGGATAATGCAAAAAGTGAACTTAAAACCTTGCTCTTACTATCGATTTATCCTCCTGGTTATGTTTCCTATGACCTATGTAATGCTCTCATTCACTCCCCCATCATTCCCTTATTCTTTAGTTCCTGTGATGAAGAGTCTTGCATAGGGTTGTTCAAACCACACACCTCTGTACAGGTGGACAAGACTCTGGGTGTTAGCTCTAGAAGTGATGAATGTTTGTGAGTTTGCTGGGGCTGGGAGGGGCACGCAGAGGTGGTGGTAAACATATGTACCCCTCAAAGGTCAGTGTAACTGAGCCAGGGGGCTCCTGTTACAGGGATACCAATAGATGGAGACAGGGCTGTGAAGCTGGATCTTGGCATGCAAAGCAGTACCTCAGCGCAATGCAACACCACATATTACAGCCCTGTATTGCTCCTGAATGTTGACTTTAAAACTATTTTCAGACTCAAAAAACAGGGTAATGCTCCTGTCCTGCTTATTATAGGCTGCAGCCTCACTGTTAAGAGCAAACTCTACTGCACATAGAAATTTGTTTGGTTGAATGTGATCGATGTTCACCATTCGCTGGTGTAATGTATACATTTCCCCCTTTTGGTTGGTAAAAATAGCCACCCTGCCAAGGTAGGCGTCAGATGGCAGAAGCAGAGTATGACTTTCAGTGCTTTTGTTTTATGGAATCACATGTAAAGTAGTTCAATATGCTGTTACTGACAAACCCTGCAATACAGTCATTTTTATACAAATACCGTTGATCAGTTTTCTTTTTTCTTACTTAAATGGAACATGGTTCTGTATTCAGTGTTTTGTGTGTGTAGCTAGACTTTATGCATATTTGTGAATTTCTCTGTGTGAATTTATGGACATAACTAATTATTGCATGAATGTTTTGCTTTCCTGTGATCTACAGAATGTCTGACACACTTGATCTCCTGTAAACCTCATACAGGTGTTCTGCTGTATGCCCTTATCAATAATAAAGAGGGAAAACAGCTTGCTGTGGCAGTAAAAGGCGCTTCCTGTTTTTCTCCCGCTCAGTGAAGGAGTTGGGACAATGTGACATCCCCTATGGAGTGGAGTGATTTATGATGCTGCTCGTTCAAACAGCCTTGATGCATCTGCACCAAACTCGCTTACAGTACACCTCCATGGACAAGTACAGGCTGACCTTGGAAACTGCACTGAAGCATCTGCGGGGATGTGGGGGGTTTGAGGACTGAGTGTAAATTGCAAGTGAGCACTTCATATAATGTAATCTGCTATATGGGGCAAGTCAAGGGAGGGGAAAGATGGTGATGCAGAAGGACCAAGGGAGAAGGCTCACGTACAGGCTATATGAGGGTGTACTGAAGGGAGTGGTGGTGCAGCAGAAATGCAAAAGACTGCTGAGGAGGCACATTAAATATATGGCTTCTGGAAAAGTGCAAGGAAGGAAATGGGCAGTAGGTTGGATGCAGTCAGAGAACAAGGGAAATGGCCAAGCAACTTTAGAGTATTTCCAGCACATGCTGATCCTGGACAAAACTACGTGCTCCAAGAGAGAACGGTATGGAAATAAAGAGGAATTCCAAAACTATGGAAAATAACACTTTTTTGGCAAAATGTAAAGCTGTTTCAGACGGAGGACAAGAGGACTGAACCATAGAGAGAAGCCCTCCCCAGCTTGCAAAAGGAACAAGGCAGGTGGGGGGATGATGAAGCAAAAGTCCATGCAGAAGGGAGGAGGGGAGGAGATCAAGATGAAAGGACAGAAAGAGACAAAGTGAAAGTCTTCAGAGAAATCACTGCATCTTAAGTGCTGCATACTGACCTGGCATTCTCAGCTTCTCTGTTTCTCTCTCTCTGGATTTTCATTTCACCTTATTTATCACCTCACCACATCTTTCTTCTCATTCTTTTTAACCTAGCACAATGCACCACTTTTTCAAAAAGGTATGAAAACGAAGAAAGGAACTGTAAACCCATGCATCTGCATTTTTTCAGGTTGTTTTTGGTTCAGTGACCTTGTGACCTTGGGCATCCTGTAAAGTATTCATTGCATCAACTGTATGAGCTGGAGTTAAGTTCCCTATCGCTCCCTCTCTTCCTCAGTCCCACTGGTCTCCTTTTCACTCCCTGCATTACTCTATGGGTTAGCAGACCAGCAAGGGGTGACACGAAGAGGAGTGTTGAGGGTGAATGAAGAGGAAGGAGTCTCTGCCAGTTTTTGGTAGTTTGTCTGTCACTGAAAGGGGAAACAGTTTCATTTGTGGAAACCAGTTACACTGCAGGATCTGCTGAAAAGGTAAGAAAACCTTCATCCCAAAGTTAGTCAAAATTAGGAGCATCACAGAACAGTGGAAACCCAATTCTGAGTATAGGTGTGATTTGCAGGTGTGTTGTAAAGGTACAATGGTTGTATTTATAATTTAAATTTTTTCTTTTCTGTGGAAGTGATAAAGTTGTATTCTCATATTTTCAAGTTTGCTGCTCTTTTGGGTCACCGTAAATGTCCAGTCACTTAGTTGAAGTGTTTGTCGCTAACGGTGCATGAGGAATGCAGGGTGAATGATAAGCCTCCCGTAAAAAAACATTATCATCAGAGGTTTTAATAAATGCAGTATGAAAATACAGCTATTGAATGTTAAATAGCATTTAGAAAGTTAAAGAGACCCTGCTATAAGCAAAAATATGCATGAAGTCATATCAAGTGCTCTTTGCAGCACTTCCACGGCAAATAGTTAAGAACTTTGACCCATCCAACCACGTAGGTCAGAGTGTGGCTGTGATTACAATTTCTACATTGCAATATAACAAAAAATGAGATATTTGTATTGAAAAGATCTTATGTAGCTTGGACATTGCACTAAATTAAGGAGATTCTTTCAATGAACATATATAGAAGGAGGATAAAGATGCAGTGTTAAGGAGATGCTTCTGTAGCTTTTAGCAAACAGAACTTGCATCTGTAGGTTCCCAGTTTATATCTCAGAAGTTGAACTCCAGGTTAACCAGATCTGCTTCAGCAAAATATCCAGCTGGGTAAATGGATTAACTAAAATAAAGGAACTGTTCAAATCACCACATGCCTTCTTCATATAAACATAGCATTTAAAAAATCCAAACCACATTTAAGTTGCATTTAGAAATCTATTATTCTTAGAGCATAATTGACTGGCTGATTATTCCAGGTTGGGAACAAAACTTCTTGCTCAAGAGCTGAAGCTAAAGAAGAACCCAGGCATTAGCAAAGAACTTGGGTCATGAATGAATTTCCTCGCTCTGCTCCTTCTTGAAGCTGGGATGAGGCTGTGATTTCTTTTCTGAGCTACTCTGCTAGTAAAGCGATAATGCCACTGCAGCTGGGAATGGGCTTGGTTGTATTCACATTCTAGCCTTAAATCCAGTCACTAGGTGTTTTTATGTCTGCTGGACCCCGAAATTTGCCAGATTTACATGTTGAATGTTAGCATTGTCTCTCTCTAGGGCAGTATTAAAGTGACAGTGATTGTAACAAGTACTAACTAATCTCTAACAATAAATGTATTTGTGAGGATTACCAGGTAACTGTAGTTGAATGACATATATTTTGGCAAACAGCCACACACTCAGTGATGATGGTGGCGATGATGATACAGTAGGAGATGGTCAGTGGTGGTGTGGTGATCAGTCCCTATACTGTCCTGAATTCAGCAGTCTTGCAGCCCATGGGAAAAGCTAAAATATATTTTTGAAGTGGGATCTGCATCTTGCAAAAAATGCCCATCCCAAAATAATGGATTCCTAAAATAATTGAAATTAGTTCAAATACAGTGGTTTGTGTTGGTTTATAGAAGCTGTCTGTACTGTACTTGTTAACATATCTTGGTCAAAAGCAGTATGCAGGCCATTGAAAACCTGACTAGTTTTTCTTCTGTACATTTAAGCATTATTTAGCATAATTTGTGGAAAATAATAGAAAAACTCTTTGAATGGGCTTAGTGGGAAAAACACTGAATAGCCACTCCCACTGATACCCAGTGCTGGTCTGGTTTTGGAATAACACTATTAGGATGGCATGTGGTTCTTATCATAAAGACAGAACAAGTCAGATTTTAGCTAAACATATTCTCTTCATTAGGGATTTCCTTCAAAGAGATCCTTTTTGAAAGGAAAATGGAGAAAAAAGAAAGAATTTAAAAACAGTCCAGTGAGATTTTGTCTCTGACATGGTGGAAATGTCAGACTTTGCTAATTCCTGTTTGAGACAATTTACAGAAATATACATTTATTCATTCCTGTTGTTCAGTCACATGCTTCTACAGTTAATGACTGGACACTGTCTTTCTTATACTGGTAAAAAGTGGCATGATTATGTGTTTTATCTAAGAAAAAAGTGCACAACATAATTTTATGCAGACTGAGGATAGGTTTAGATGAGATTTTCCTTCTTGTTAAAAGAAATGTAGGGCACAGTGGGAACAGCATGTGAGATCTCAGGATCTGTTTTTTGTTGAAAGTCCAGTATGCCTGGGCTGCAGTAAGACACAAACAATATTGAACCGAATACTTGTTTCCTCCAATCATCTCTAGCAGGTGACACAGGCCATCAGAGGCTTAAGGGAAGATCCTGAATGTGTTAGGTGCATGTTGACTGCAGACTGACACTTGTAATGCTAAAATGATCTTCGGTGATGTCCTGATCACCTGGTGCATACTGTCTGACATGTAAAGTGAGTCCATGATCCGTGGGCTTCTTTTAGTGACAAAAAATGGAAAATATGCCTGAGGGCTAATGCTGAATTACCCTTAAGAGTTAACTTTCTCCCAAATGGAAAAAAGCTGTTATGTTCAGGTGAACAGGTGTTACTCTGTTAACCTGCTAAACTGATACTTGTGGGACGATAAGCAAAGTGGATCCAAAAATAAAGCACAGCGAGAATCATGCAGGTATTTCCCTTAGATTCATTTAGTTTAGAAACACTGTAGGTTGAATTTTGCTCCACAAAGTAACCATGATACCAACTGCTGAGCTGAGTTTACACTGACTAATAGGTTTGGCATGCAAACACGTGAGAAATACAAGTCTTGTATTTTTAAACATTTTATGACAGAACACGACTGTGGCAGACCACGCAGGTACACAAAGTGCATGATTACCTGACCATTACTGCAGGATGGATTTGCAGGGGGTGCCAGGAGTCAAAGCTATGAAAATGCTGCTCAATGCTGGTGTAAAAGGACTGACCTTGGAATTGTAGACACAGAACTGGTTGTTCCATTGAGATGTTTTTTTTTTTTTTTTTTTTTAAATCCACAGGAGACATTATAGAGTCCAGGAAATGCAGTACTCACTGGAATTGGACAGTGCAATAGCCAGGGGCTCTAGCTGAGATTTATCAAGCAATGAATAATCATGAAGTTTCTGTGACACAGAGCAGCTCAGTGTTAGTGGCTGACAGTAGCTTAATATGCAGCATAAAAGGTGTTTGTAAATAAACTGCAACAAAATAACCTTTTCATGATCAGAAGCGAATATTTTAAGATATATATGAAGCATCTCATGATACTAAACAGAGTACATTGTTATGGCGACAATAAACTGAAAGATGGGACCAATCGCAGTATTGCTATATATTAATGTCCCTCCACTCCTTATTCCTCCACAATAGGCACTGATTTCATGACTGCTGCCTGCTACTGTTGGAGGTTTTGTGAAGCAGAATTACACTGTATGCATTATGTAAAAAGCACTTATTTTCGGAGACAGTCATTCAATAGGACAACGGGCCCCAAATGTATAAAAATGCACTTACAGTGCTCCCAAGGAAAATATAATAAAAACAATGGAAGCAGATTATCTTCCTTTACATGTAGCTGCATAATTTGTGCCTCTAAACATATCAACGTGTTCACAATGGCTCTTTCCTCCAGACTGTTTGCTTTCTCAATGAACATTGCTGCTGCCCAGGAATTTAATGAACACAATGTGACATTAAAGAATATTTTGTATTCTTTATTTTTCTTATTTTTCCACTTTAGATAAATATTGGCTTCTGTGGAGTTGAGACTGAATTTTGCCAATTGAAATCAAAGGAACTGTGCAACTTTAAATTTAAAAGTGTCTCATGTAAATATCCAGTATTTAATATCATAAATAACTACTGCAAAAATAAGAACAGCTGAGAGCTATGATTGTGCTTTTGCATGAAGCTGTTTACTATGTGATTCGCCATTTTGGTCTGAATCTGAAAACAGGTCTTTGTTTCATTCCTGGCACTATGGCTTCCTCAAGTCTTGGTTCAAGACAAGTGAATCATTTTCAGTGGCCTAATGGATGACAATGTTCTGTTTAACGTGAACTTTCCTTACGCTTTTGGTGATTCAGTAAGGCATTATTAAAAGAACTTTCTTATAGAGAATTTTCTTACAGAGTTATTGATTTGCAATGATACATATTTTTAAAATCCACTGAAAGGCCGCCACAGGGCAGCGGTAGTAGTGTTGAATAGTCATGCCGTAATTCAGGTGCCTGTGAAAGTCTGACCAACAGACAAGGTTTTGTATTTAATGAAGTTTATTTCAAAATACTTGTGTGATTACAGCTCATTCATAGTGATACAGAGTGCAGCGCAAGCATTTTGGTGTCTTCTGTGAGGCCATCCATGAGCCCACACAGAAGAGCACCACAGGAACGGCATGCATTTTTATATACAGACAGGCAGACACAGAACCTGGGTCCTTTACTACCCCAGCATTCATTGCACCACCAAGGAAATCAGCATAGCCAGTATGGGTAACTGGGAATTGATGGGGCTTCTTGCAAAATACCTCTTTTTTTTGCTTACTTTGAAATCAGCACGAACAATATTTCACATTTTCCTCACCCGTGATGTATTGCTGTTTGTGCCGATGTTTGTTACTGTATAAACTCGTGGCAGTTTTAACAGACTTTTAAACGTAGTTTCTATTTGGTCTGGGTACAGATATCGCTGAAAAGTATAATCAGTGCTACAAAATGGAATTCCAGCATAGCATGCAATCCATGTGCTGTATCTTTCAGTTAATAGAATTTCAGTAGTATGTTTCATTGTCTTCATCTCCTAATACTCCATGTCAACAACAGTAAACAGCGTAAAATGTAGTATTATCGCTAGGCAGTAGTGCATAACATGGGCATTTACGGTTTTTTAATGTCACTGACTAAGGGAATGAAAAGAGTTAAACAGGTAACACAAGAACATGCTTTGTAAATCTCTCAGCCCTCTGAAATCTTTCTTTTTTTAATGCTGAGGAACTAATGTATAATCCATAGCAGTGTGGCCATTTATTTTTATTTTGATAAAAATAGACACAGACTTTCAAACAGGAAACTACATTGAATGTGCAGGCAAAATTATTAAAACACCCTGTTTTTTTCAACTAGGTCACACCAGAAAACCAATGAAAAATCAGTCAAAAAGCACATGGGGATCCACAGGGCCACTGACCACCAGCCCTGGAGGTGATTTATTGGCATCACTCATGCCACGCTCAAGGCATCTATAGGGTCTGGCTGTACATCCAATTTCTACACACTGATTGTTTTCAAAAAGGTATGCGGTCCTACCATCCCCTTGCTGTACAGTGGCTTTAGAGATGCTGGAAGGGGCAATGGTTGAGCAAAATCTGAGGACCAGGGCACAGAGACTGGCTTAGTAGAGCACTTTTTACTGGGGTGCGGTATGTAGTCCATGCCAGGTTCTTAGAGTGAATTCTCTGATGAGGACCATTAGAAATACTGAACTGAAGAAATTTTTTTAAAAAATCAGTAAAAGTTCTGTGTAAAGAACTATGACCTTGACGTACAGCATCTCCCTGAGGAAGCTCGTAAGAGGCTGTGTGGCTACTCTGTCACAAGTTGCAGTGCTCACCGATCAAGCGGCAGCATTCAGGGGCAGTGAAATGTGTAGGTGTTCATATACCTACATTTTATGGAGATTGTACAAGAAAAAAAACATAAAAGGTTCAAAAGCAAGCACAGGAGAGCTCAGGTAAGAATAGTGTTCATACTCCAGCAACAAAAATTCAGTGTTACATCATCAACCACAGTAACAAAAGCAATAATCCAGTTCAAAGCTGTAGAAAGAACAAACCAGGAAATCACAACATTCAGAATACTGGGATACAGAAAACACTGCAACAAAATACTAAGAAAAAAAACAGTTCAACATGGATTTAAAAATGACAGTAGATGTGAAGTAGAAAGTTTGAGCTAAACTGAAGAAAAAACAGCCTTTGGCAACAAATAATACGAAGGCAGTCAGTTTCACAGGGAAGGACACTGAGTGAGAAGTAGACAGTTTACCACAAGACACACAATTGTACTAGTGTCAGTTCCCAGGTTTGACATGAGGACTCCTGGGCACACACTCAGTGGGGGGTCCTGACTTGAGGTCTTGTAAGGAACCATACAGTAGAAGCGCTGAAGTCATCGCACACCTTAACAAGAGCCTCTGTGTCACAGCCAGGCCCCAGCTCTCCCAAAACCACCGCATCACTCCTAACATCTGACATCCCTTCTTTTTTCCACTCAACAACTCATGATAGTGTGATCACCTATAAGTGTGCTTTTATTTGTTAAATAAAATATGTACTCACAAAATTCATTCTTCTAGTTAAAGAAAATTCAGCAAGCATTTTTTAAAAAAGTTTAAATGAAAGTTATTTGTAATTGTATAAAACTTTGTTTACTGGTCCTCGCTGAAAATTTGCACATTTGCCCTACCCAAAAAAAAAAATTAATTAAATAACTGACGTTAAAAAAAACAGAAGTTGGCACTATCAAGATGGCAGTCAATATTTATTCTGTGTGATGGTGCCAGTATAATAACACTCTTAAAACAGCAAGTATAGATCTGTAAAAGCATTCGCCAGTCCGTTCTTACGCACCACTTGGGGGAGAATGGTTTAACTCACATCAGGCTCAGACTGAAACATACTAAACTGCAGTCGACAAGGTGATCAAAATCCCGGGCTAGTTCACGAGCACTCGGGTCTCTCAGCCGCACGTGTAACTCAGTTCTCAGCTCGGTAGCAATATAAAAGTAACAATACATTCAAACAACTTCAATCAAACAGCTTCTGTTAATACTAAACAGTAACAATTATATACTGTTTGCAGTGCTGGCTTGGTTTTCAATAAAAAGTAGAAATATAACTTTATAAATCTGTACTTTACTCAATCAGATTATTCTATTCCCTGAAGGTCTACTACTTATGTATGTGTCTGTTGAGAGGCAGCATTAGAACAATTGTTTTGGTGGGCAATTGAATATGTGTTTTTGTGTGTGGCGAGTGTGTGGAGAAGCTTAAGCAAGGAAAGCATTCTGTTTTGACTTGGGGCCTGAGTTTATTCAAGACTACGCAAATCTCAATGGACTGCAAACCTGTGAGCGAGGGAGGGAGGATGGGTAGCTAAACCGGGGAGGGAGACGGCCTGTCGAGATCACAGTTAGTTGTATCGGCTGGCTCCGCTGACTGCCAAAGCCTGCATACGTCATGGCGGCGTGGCGCCTTGGTTCCGTAACCTTGGCACCAAATGGTCAGAAATGTACGCTGACTAGATGAAGACTCAGACTGCACAGCACCGCACGTGTTATCTAAACAATGCTACATGCTAAAGTTCGATGCTAGTTACCGTGGTCACAAAGCTAATCTGCAGCTGTAATGTACAAGCAAGCAATATAGCCTGGGATAATAATCCTGCGATGAAAGTTCTGAACTAAAGTGATGAAATGGTGGCGATTTCATTTAGGCAACAATCTCAACACATTCGCGCAAGGAGCACAGACGCGCCGCCACGCTAAAGACACTCGCCAGCCGTGGTTCGCGTATCGCAGTCACTCAGTAAATTGTTAAAATGCACACAGGTGCATGATGCTATTCTACATAAGAAGAAGATTCGTCTATATGAGCGCATCACACATATACATATCAACACACATTCTATCACTGAAATCTATTAAAGTTTGGGGTGGGGAAGCCATGCAGTTCTCATGGAATGTCATCTATTGACCTACACATGCATCCCAGGTGGTCGCAAACCCAGAAGTCAGTGAGGGAGGAGGTAACTGGCCCCACCCCAAATCAGCAGTGAGTGAAAAGAAAATGAAATAGATTATTGTGACATACATGAGAGGGACTAAGTTTGGATTTAGTTTCAGCTGCCACTTTCACACATGTAGATCCATTTTTCCAGGCACAGTGTGTTTGGAGAATGTCTAGCCACAATAACGGTTTTTTTTTTTTTTTTTTTTTTAAATAAGTGACTTGTATGGTATGGCAGGTAGGTCAAGGCAGTATCTAAGAGAAAGGACCCAGGGTAGTTAGATGGAATAGAAATGAAGAGGTACAAAGAGGGAAATGGTCTCGTTTACCAGGAAACAGCAATGANTATCTAAGAGAAAGGACCCAGGGTAGTTAGATGGAATAGAAATGAAGAGGTACAAAGAGGGAAATGGTCTCGTTTACCAGGAAACAGCAATGATTTGACTATGACGAAATCCCAGCCACCCAAACAATATTCAGAGGCAGGCGGAGATGGGGGTTGGGTATGAAATCACATGCCAAGGAAATATGCCAGAACTGCGTTTGTCTTCTCTGATTTGAGATCTCCAAGTGGCGAACAGAGGACAAAGTGACATACAGTAGCAGTGCTGGCAGAAGCTTCCAGGAAGGCAGAGAGCGATGTCAGTTGGCGTGGGGCCGTGCTGGAATTGTGGGATGTGCAGGTCAGGGGTTGGTTGTTCAAGCCAGGTTCAGTATTTATCTTCAGGCAGGGAGTATGCATGTCTAAAGGACAGGAATAGAAGTTTTTTGAAAACTTTACAGAAAAGAACAACTGCGCCCTGGTTCCAATGATCCATTGATGCAGTTACAGGTTGCACTCCACACAAGGAATGGGTCCTGAAGACCTTAACTTACAGACAAAATCAATAGACACATCACCACAAGTTTGACCTACAGGAAAAATACTAGGTGAGGCACCGTAGAGAAATTTCATCATGTTTCAATAGAAAAAATGTGTGACTAGAGATGTCACTGGTGAACACCTGTCCAAAGACCATAGAAATTGTCCAGGACTGATGTGTTCAGTATTCTCGGCATGGGTGACACAAAGACCATTCACCTGAAGTCCTTCTTGAAATACAAATAGCGCTGCTCATATTTTCTCTTTATGAAGGGGTAACTAAAATAAATAACTGCTTTTGCAGTTATTAGTGTTGACATACCTTCCCCTGTTGCAGGGGCAGGAGGTATGTCATTTTTTTACACCAGTATTTGCTTTTTTCTCTTTTTTTGCACCAATATCCATGGGGCTGTATTTTTGCTGCTATTTAAAAGAATGTAGGACAGTTAGAAGTTGAAATACAAATGAATAGGTGCAGTCCATCCTCAACTTTTGGACTATATGGGGGATATGGCAAAAGTCTGCAAAATCTTAAGTATAATTTAAGAGCAAAATTTTTAACTATGGTGCTACATAGTACTGCACTACATAGCACAGTAACACTTTTGTAGCATACTTTTGGACACTTCTCTACATACATACAGTACACCGAATTTTATAGCAATCGCACCAATACGGCTTGATCAGATCACCACTACAAGGGGAACCTTTATGAAATTAAGGATGGAAATATTTGGTTGCTTCTTGTTTGAGACAGTATTGAAATTGTTTAAAACTTTTTTATGCCTTAATGAAGTTATTTTCTCCAAGGAAACTAAAATTAGATTCATTCTTATATTTTCCTTTATATTACACTTGAAAATAAGTTTTTTCAATAGATATTGCTTTTCTGGAATGTTTTCGCAATGGTTGCCAAATACAAAGGATCGCTAAATCGAGGATGGACTGAAACGGTCTTCTGTGTCACATAATAACACCGAGTTAAGACTGTTTTCACTCTTGCCAGCTCCCTCGGCAAGGAGACGATCAAGTTCTGCCAGTGTACACATACAGAAACACATGACACATACACACACAAACACACACAAATGATTTCACAATGGTAACTCTCAGCTAGAACAATAATACAAACCGAGCCACTCGCCAGCAGCGACAGTGCATCACAAAAAACTTGTCACAATAGAGACGTGAAGACCAAGGTTTCAGACCTTCTTCTAACTATGTTGCTCTGCAGTTGTGGCAACGCGACAGTGTTGCCACAACAAGACACACTGTTGTTAGAACAATGTACTTTCAGCAGGTACAGCAGGTGCTGAAAGTGGCTTGCTGTATGAGCCAGCCTCAAGAAGTATCTGCACATCATGCTTACAATTTCAGGCTGAAATTCTTCTCAGTGTATCAGATCTGGAGACATTTACTGTAGATGAGGTTACTAAAGATGTCATGGACTACAGATTTGTCATGACATGTCCAGTTGTGTTCACCATTCCCTACTGGAGTACAACTGAGTGGCAAACAGGGCTATAGATGATGGTTTGGGTTTTTTCTGGTGGGAAGGAGGGGTCCAGAGTCACATGACCACGAAAAAACACCGGACACACATCTCTTTACCAGCAAAGGGGGCTGGGAGGGCCTTCGCCAAACTTTGGACCTCCCTGGACTGTGCAGGCCGGTTATATCTGCCTGGTTATGTTACAGCATAGACAAAAAAGAAGGAAAAAAAGGTCATTGAGGTAGAATTTGTGGATATGGTTCTGTCAGCTAAAGCTGAGTTTCCTGTCTCGAAGTAAGAAGTGTACACATAAGTGCAATCGGTCCATTAGTGGCCAATACCTTCCCCAACTTGCTTTCTGTCTGCACAGAAATCCTGCCATTTCCTGCACTCCAACAAAGCAAAGCTTCTCCCAAACTTGTGGTAGCTTTTAGGACACTTATTTTGGGAAACTCCATGTCTGCGTTATGGTATTTTTGATGAGGAAGTAAACAAGTCTCCGAGGAAACTATATATAACTTCCATGTGAGGTACTTTGCTTTCTGCTAACAGTGCATTTGATTCTCAACTTGACTTTATACATTGACAATGATCCGTGTGTACTGCCAGGGTTTTGGCCATCAGTTTTCTACTCTGAAATGTTCAAAGTAAAGAATTATGGAACATGAGAAGAAGTATATAAGAGAAGCTGCATCTATTTGAGAGTGAAGCCATGGAAGGAAACAGTGGAAAGAATGAGGTTGGGATACAGGATAGTGGCCCTTGAAATGAAATAGAAGAAATAGAAGAAAGCCTTACTTGGTGCCCTCTTCAGTGCCTCCGTCTCCCTCTGTCTTGCCCTCTTCCTCAATCTTCTGCTCATCAGAGATAAGTTCCTGCTTTCTCCGGCGGCGCACGCACTTCACCACCACCATAGAGAGTATCAGCAGAGCAAGGATGCCCCCCACGGATGCCCCCACAACTACAGCGATGGTGGAGTCCCGTGGAGGGGGCACTGCAGTCCGCACAGGGGTAGGGAGGCCAGGGCAGGGGTGCCACCACCCAGAAGGTAGGTGAGGGCCAGGCCAGAGAAAGTGGTGAAGTAGACAGAGGTGAGAGAAAGGACAGAGAGCATTGAGAAATCTCTTACTACGCTGCTTTTCACCATGTCAAAGCCCAATTATAATTCACAGCACCAATTAAACCATTTGTCCGGGGACTAAACTGCCACTTCATAAGGCCTGATGTTAATGGAGGAAGCCAGGTCGGTTGCACAGAGACCAAGAAGAGAGTAGGGGGGGTTGGAGAGAGCCAGTCTTAGGGTGAATCTTAGCTGACAGCATGATGGTGCGAGACTACGAACAGCTTGAGGTAATGGAGACAATCCTCACATAAGTAAATAAATATGACACCCTGCTGAGTCATCATCTCTGGGTGGGCGATGTAACAACTGCAGAGTTGTCAGGAATAAGGGAACAAGCCATTACCTATGGACAATCACCAGCAGCTATCCAAGTGTAAAAAAATGTGGTTGTGGAACAGTCTGGAATGTTCTTCCAGATATTGCTCACACTCAGCATCTCACCATCAGTGCTGTAGTATTTTTATTAACCTGATGCCTTTGTTCAAGGTAGCTTACAATGTTAGATTTGTACACTAAGCTACAACATTTACCCTGTTCTGTAGCTGGGTAATTTATACTAGAGCAATAACTTTACTACTTCACTCAAGGGTACTACATAGGTGTTTGAACCCAACTACTCTAAACAATATGCTGCCTGGTATTCCCACATTGAGAGTTTTCAGAATTATGCACCTAAATCAATACAGGCTGCCCTTGCATAGCCAGCATAATTCGATCCTGAACTTCTGCTCATAAAGTGATTTTTCCTGAAAATAATTTTTCATTACAATGAATTTAAATGGGAAAAATGGCCTTTTCAAACCACCAAACATTTATCCATTTCACAAAACAAAATTATGTTTCAAAGATGAAGAAAGACTAATTGAAAACCAAGTGCAGAATATCTAAGCTCTGGACACTTTTAAAACCAGGATTAAGACCCACATGTTCAAAACTGCAGATACGTAACATTTTTATATCCCCTTTCCTTCTCGTAAGTCATTTTCCCATTATTTTCTTCAGTTTTTTTTTGTCTGTTGTTCATGTGTAGCACAGTAACACAGCAGGTGCCTCAAGCTATGATTGTTTTTGAACTCATTCTCTGTGGAGTTTCCATGTTCAACATGTTCAAGCAGGTTTTCTGGAGGTGTTTTGGTTTCCTCCACAGTCTAAAGGAATGTTTCAGATTAACTTGTGGCTCTGAATGTCCATGATGTGTATCGGAGTGAGTGGGTGTGTGCCTAGCCTACCTCACTCCCCTCCAGGAGAAATTCTAGACTACCTGAACACTGCAGAGGACAACACATAGTGATAATGGATGTATTCTTGTTCTTTAGTGATTGAATTTTATAAAATCTCAATATTTACCGAAAATCGTTTAATGCTTTATCAGATATATATTTAAATTATTATTATTATTATTATTATTATTATATTACACTAAAATATAACATCAAATCACACACTCAAATCAAGTCATCTGCAATGACATTATCTGTCAAAAGAATTTTATGTGTCCTACTTTATCACTTCAAGTTTTAATAGTTGTACATTTTTTTTTTATTTTGAAACTTTCATCACATTTTTTTCTTCTTTAGGGCTCCGTATTATTATGGAGAGTCACACAATTTCTGAGAAAAGCTTGTAAACTGACGTGCCCAGTAGGAGGATGCTGATCGCCTTGTCTCGCGTGACATCACCACGGCACACATTTTTGTCGGAATGTCTGTTCACTTAAATGCTTTTTGTAAGTGTGAACCGATAGCTTATTATGATAATTTTGCAGCACAAATTACATTTGCTCGTGAGTCAGAATTCTCGAAAAAGAAGCCTTTGTTGTACCAGGAAAACTTGTTTTCCCTGTTAGGCAGCATCATATCCTGGAGCTGTTTAGTGTAATAGTCCGCGTCCTATTCATGGAGGTAAGAAAGAGATTTACATGCACTCATCTGACAAATAATTGCGTAAATGGTGTCACCACAGTTTGACTTCAGTGGCCCTTGACCTCTTCCCACCCCCCATGTACCCAGGTATCCCTACACTCTGTGAGGACGTTGAGTCTGATGGTTCCCTTGCCCTGCTGTCGGTCAGGGGGGTTGCGCACGTAGCAGTTGTAAATCCCATTGTCATTCAGCTGGACATCATGGATTGTGAATGACACGTCGTTCTTGTCTAGGTTCCCAGAAAACACCACTCTATCTCCAAACCTCTCTGTCCTCAGCACGGTCATCCGGTGTTTATAGGTCATGAACTGAGCATAACAGGAAAGACAAACAAACAGAAGGGGAGGAGATATAGAGGGGTGATTAATCTTTTCATTTAACCAGTCTAAGCAGTTTCACAGTCATTTTTATTTTAGGGAAAAAATGGGAAATTAGAGTTTTAATAAAAATACACAGGTATCCACTAGTAAAAATTGACAGGCAACATTATTTCATATGATTGGTGACTTTTGTAGAATCAAATAAGGAGACAAAAAAAGTTCAAAAGGAGACAGATGGGAACAGAGAGGACAGAAGAGGAAGCAGGTCTCACCATCTCTTCTGTGTCGTTGAATGTTTCCTGGTAGGTCCAGTTCATGGCAAACTTACTGTTGTCCACCTTGTAGCATGAGGTAAAGGTGCAGGCCAGCTTGACCGTGGTGCCATTGAGAGCGTTGATCTTGTGAGTCACCAGCACATCCATAGACGACACAGGCGACTCTGCAGAAGCACATTATCAGTTCCTGCTAACCAGGCACCCAGTGCAGATGTTATGCCACATGAAATGAGGAGTAAATACTTTAATAAGGTTTCTGACACACAGGAAAAATTCTTACAACAGATATTAAATGGGTAGATTTGTCTTACAACAGTGACTGACTAGATCTCAATCCTTGCTGGTGCCCATTGGTTGCAGAGTTAATAGTTCAACTTCTGCTTCTATAACTAATGAATGCAACAGACATGTTACTACTGTAACCAACATACCTCTGCAGGATTTACTGTATTACAGTCTCCAATATACCTCTGCAGTATTTAGTACAGTTACCAACATAACTCTGCAGTATTTACTTTACTACACAGTTATCAACATACCTCTACAGGATTTACTGCATTACAGTCTCCAACATACCTCTGCAGGATTTACTTTATTACACTTACCAACATACCTCTACAGGATTTATTGTAATACAGTCTCCAACATACCTCTGCAGGATTTAGTACAGTTACCAACATACCTCTACAGGATTTACTGCATTACAGTTACCAACATAACTCTGCAGGATTTAGTACAGTTACCAACATACCTCTGCAGTATTTAGTACAGTTACCAACATAACTCTGCAGGATTTACTTTACTACACAGTTACCAACATAACTCTACAGGATTTACTTTATTACACTTACCAACATACCTCTACAGGATTTACTGTAATACAGTTACCAACATACCTCTGCAGGATTTACTTTACTACACAGTTACCAACATACCTCTGCAGGATTTACTGTAATACAGTCTCCAACATACCTCTGCAGTATTTAGTACAGTTACCAACATAACTCTACAGGATTTACTGTATTACAGTTACCAACATACCTCTACAGGATTTACTGCATTACAGTTACCAACATAACTCTGCAGGATTTAGTACAGTTACCAACATACCTCTACAGGATTTACTTTACTACACAGTTACCAACATACCTCTGCAGGATTTACTGTAATACAGTCTCCAACATACCTCTGCAGGATTTAGTACAGTTACCAACATAACTCTACAGGATTTACTGCATTACAGTTACCAACATACCTCTACAGGATTTAGTACAGTTACCAACATAACTCTGCAGGATTTGCTGTAATACAGTCTCCAACATACCTCTGCAGGATTTAGTACAGTTACCAACATACCTCTACAGGATTTACTTTATTACAGTTACCAACATACCTCTGCAGTATTTACTTTAGTACAGTTACCAACATAACTCTACAGGATTTACTTTATTACACTTACCAACATACCTCTACAGGATTTACTGTAATACAGTTACCAACATACCTCTGCAGGATTTACTGTAATACAGTTACCAACATACCTCTGCAGGATTTATTGTAATACAGTCTCCAACATACCTCTGCAGGATTTAGTACAGTTACCAACATAACTCTGCAGGATTTACTTTACTACAGTTACCAACATACCCTCAGCTGTAGTTATTTTTACTCCAGCTACTGGCATTCTCTCTTAAGTACATACGTTACACCAGAGCTGCTAACATCACTTAAGCTATAGTTTCAGACAAATTAAATGAAGAGATCCTTTACAGGAAAGTTACACTCAGAGGCCAGAGGTCATAGAATTACGCTTTAAAGCAAAGTTTTTATAGAACATCACTGCCATAAAGCACTAAAGGGCATCAGGTAGATTGAAACAGAAATTTTAAGGAACTATGGAACTTTTACCATAAAAATTTTAACCTAAAGTGGTGAGAGGAGTTCTGATGTTGACTCGGCCCATCAGTATTAATGAGTCCTGCCTTCTGAACCCGCATCTCCAGCACACAGACAGCTTTCACCCCATTTTTCTGTCCTCCTCTAGCCATGATAATGCTGGCCTCCAGGAAGCNTGAACCCGCATCTCCAGCACACAGACAGCTTTCACCCCATTTTTCTGTCCTCCTCTAGCCATGATAATGCTGGCCTCCAGGAAGCACTTCATTGTATATGTGTGTGTGTGTGTGTGTGTGTGTGTGTGTGTGTGTGTGTGTGTGGGTCTGCACTGCACCACTCCCTGCCTCTGCAGTCTGCTGTTTCTGGATGGGATCCTGATGCAGTTTCTCTCCATCAGCCCAGACCTTTACAGCAGCAGCAGCAGCACTGGCAAGTTCATCACAGCTCTTATCCCCCAGCCCCCCATGCCCCCCCGTGCACACCACCTCTCTCTCCTCTCCCTCACTCACACTTTCTCATACATGCTGTGCTTTTCCATTGCTGCAGTTTAGCGTTTCAACCACCCCCCCCAGCTCAAACAGGCAGGTTCCCTGTGATGGCACTGCAGTTATAGCACCTGTTCTGCAGGGTGGGTACACACACACGCTCACACACACCCCACTTTTGTACACTTGTAGTGCTAAACCAAACTAAAAACCCTAAAATCTTTGGTTACACACAACCATTTATAAACGGCTACATGTGCTGAGTCATCAAGATAGCAAATCTGGTCACTCTATATGTCAGCAATAAATCTGGCTGCATATACAGTTCAACACACACAGGGTACTGCCAAACAATCACAATATAAATAAATATTAAATATATATATATATATATTATTAAATATAATAAAATAATTTTTATATTATTTATTCATTTATTCATTACTACAGCTGGGTGATTTTTACTGGTGCAGTTCAGGGTAAGTGCCTTGATAAACGGTAGTACAGAAGGAGTTCAAAACCTCAAATTGCAAAGCAACGGCTCCTAACCACTCGGCCACCTACTGTTTCTAACAAAATTACAATTAACAACAGACGCATGATGGTAAATAAACAGGGTTATAGATTACAGCGGCACAATTTGCCACATGCAATTTACCTACCTACCTAACAAAAAAACTTGACATCAAAGCTCAAATAGGATAAAGGCACCATTAGAGGACCAAACAAAGCATGGTTGTGGGTGGGGTGGCATGAGCGGCTGCCACTCTGGGACATACTGCAGCCCGGGAGGAATTATGCAGCATTGAAACCACGTCGCACTTAACCTGATTCATTAGCTGCAGAAAAAGCGGAGGCTGCTCATGTCCGATTGACCCAGTGCTGGGATTTCTCATCCCCAGGGCTGGTGCAGGACATCAAACACTGCAGTATGTTCCCCTCCTCTCCCCTTATATGCCGCTCCCCACCCCCACCCCCTGACGTCCCTCGACACGCCGCACCCTGCTCCCCTGTTCTGCTTTCTTTTCACGCCAACTCAAGGTCATTGCAACAAGGCGGAAGTATGGTGCGCTGCGGTACTGTCTCACCTGCTTTTGGCAGCACCCCAAGCCCACCGTGGGGGTGACACCTGCTCCACTCCCACTGCAACACAGACACACACACACACACACACACACACACACAGGAACAGAGTTTGCAAACGCACACTGGGACTACATTAAGCATCTCTTTTTATCTCCATTCAGCCCTCGCAAAAATATATGCCACACATGCACACACACACGCTACATATGCCTACACACATGTTACACATGGATACAAACACACACACGCTACACACACGCTACACACACACACACACACACACACACACACACACACACACGCTACACATGCATACAAACACACACACACACAAGCACAAAAAATAAAATATGTGTCACCAGGGCAGGACAAGTCTTCAACATGGATCTGCATTTTTTTGTCATTAGATGCTTTATCACTACAGCTAATTATGATTCCAAACATGACACACAGCAAAGAAGGGATAACTCGTGTGCTGCTTTTTTCAAAACGTTATTTGCTACTTAGCTGATGCTTGTATCCAAAGCAACTTTACAACAATGCACCCATTTATACAACAGGGTATTTTAATGTAAGAACCGTGATCAAGGGTTCAACGGCAGGAAAGCAGGTGTCCTTCAGTTCACAAGCCGGTGGCCTTGACTGCAACACTACACACTGCCCCACCAGTGTGCATTTATCCACCCTGGACACTCATCCTTAATAAAAACACAATAAAACATGCAATATAATAACCATGTTTCTAGTCACCCTTTATCCCTCAAAAGGGCAATATAACACAAGGTATATCTACAAATTAATCATTTATCATGTTTGGCTGTTGTTTAAAGAATAAATTAAATATTCAGTTCAGGTAAGACAAAATGGGTTCGTGTTTGGTCAAAAAACAAAAATCCAGCCATAAAATCTTTCATTATCCTACTTTATATAAAATGAAAAATACTTGCGTTCTGCTGCCGCCTAGTGGGGAAAATGACTGAACACGGAGGATATTTTGAAGCCTTAAATACAATAATATACAGACAATGTAGTGCAAATACAGTATATATTTTATTCAGAAAGCATTTAAAAGATTATTAAATTTTTAACAGACATATGATATAAAAGGTAGATATGGGAAGCTTTACTATAATCCATTTTAGGTGCCTGAAGGAAAAAGTCTTGGGGAAAAAAAATTAATTAAATGTAAGGAAAATTAAAGAAACCTCTCACAAATACATTTGTGAACAATCCAGTTTTCCTCTCTCTTCTAAACTTATACACACATCTTTTCATTATGAGGGGGAAACAAAATGGCCACTTTGTAACCATAGCAATAATGACTTCAGCCTTTGCGCCTAATAAAATTTGTTGAAATATCACCAGAACAGGCATCTTCTTTTGTGTCGCAGTCATCTATTAGACCTAAGAGCAAACTCCTGGCTACCTGTGATTTACATGTCTGATTACACGAGAGTAACGTGCAAACACCAGGTCACATATGATCAGTGTGGTTTCCCAACAACAAAGCAGTCAAACAATTGGATTTGTGGCTCCAGCTCACCAAGATTTGAGACCTCCGACTGCCGTGGCAACCCAGGATCACAGGTCTATGCTATTGCTGCCAATGAACGAATGCAGTGAAGGATGATGGTTAGTAGACAGCAATGAAAATGGTGTCCTTACTCTTTTGTTTCCATGTGGCTGCAATTCTGACAGGATGGAAGAAGGAACTAGAAGTGACAACAGGTTCCATTTCCTAAAACCATGGCAGTTACTATGATGGATGCATCTCTTAAAAAGACTAATAGGGCAGCACTTCTAAAAACCAAGGTTAAAGCAAAAAAGCATCGCAGGCGGTATCCTCACTCCATGGGAATGAAAATAATTATGCTGAACTGAAAGCAGGAAACATAAAAATATATTTTAATATGTATTTATTCATTATTATTTAGTTATCCTCTCTTGAAAGTTGGAAATTGGCACTCTTATCCTATCAGTTCAACCTGATACTTATGTATTTAGACAGATTTAGACACATCCATTACAGCTTTGTGGGACAACACCACCAGGCTCAGAAACAGACCATCACAGTGCAGAATTTCAGAAAGCACCACCACCACCACCACTGACCAGCAGCCACTGTACCATCCCCACTAACTGATCCACTTATCCTTAGATTACCTATTACTTAACTACTTACCCATGTATCATCATATTTATTTATGATTTAACAATTTCTGTCTATTCATCTACTCAGCTACTCAATTTGTCTGTGTTGTTATGTGGTCTGTTCAGCATACTGTGCACCATGGTCCAGGAGGAGCTACATCTCACTCTCTCCTACTGTACAAGTGCAGAATGACAAAGTAAAGTTGAACCTTCATGTAACCAAACATCCACTTTCAAAACGTTACCTAATTAAGAATGACAACCATTAAATTGATGATTCGTGTATTTGTTTTTAGTGCACAAAGTTGTTTACGATCTTAACGTGATAAGGTTCCTTTTCATGCATGATATGCAACAATTACAAGCTGGCCCAATGCAAAGATATCCCCTTTTCTGCTACTTCTCTTGTCTCAATGTTGCGCCCATTCTTCACATAACAGGGTTAGTTTGTTCCGTAAAATCAGGCGGTTAGGTGAATTCCCATTGTGGCGGGCTTACATTGCCATTACCATTATATAAACAAGAAAACTGGTTCCTGGGTGCAAAAATATGCCACTTAAAATTCATTAACATATCACAATAAACAGTATGTGACACATGGCAGTAACAACATGAACCTCTTTTAGAATTATTTTTAACAACTTTAATTGTTTCTAATATTATATATTGTATATATTAATGTAATATTATATATTTTCATGAAGTGTAACAGCAACAGCCACATGTCCAATGTAGATTTGTGCAGGTCTGGGGTAACAGTCCCTCTAACTGCAGCGCATGTTCTCACACATGGTTCTACATAAGAGACAGTCAGTGCAGACGGTCTGCTGGCTCCTCTGAGGAGAGTTTGCACCGTCACTGTCTTTGTTTTGCTGTTCTCACTGAGGCCGTGTCCAGTGCTCAAATCTGCTCTAAGACACTTGTGTACCCTGATATTGCTTCAGAAAAAATTACACTTCAGGTAAATGCTGCTAACCATATACTCCAACACTACATGTTCAAAGCCAAAACAAGTCATTTGTCTGCAGATATTCGTCCCACTGTGGCCCAGCTGAAGTTCTGACCTCAGTGCCATTGAGGATCTATGACACTATTTGAAGATTTCGGTCTACAGGCATAATCCTCCCAAACCGACCTGAATAACCTATGGCAGATTTTCCAAGATGAATGGGAAAAAATAACAGTGTGGGAAGCTGGTACTCAGCACATACTTACCCCCAAAAGACTCAAAGCTGTTATGGCAGCAAAAGATGACTCTACCAAATATTTTTTACAACAAAAAGTAAGTATATTTTGTTATACAGACACTGCTGATAACTTGAAGGATAATGGCAATATATCTCCATAGCCACATGTCAAATGCTCTGGTTCCCACAGTCCAAAGACATGTTTCAGGTTAACTGGTCTCTCTCTCTCTCTCTTTCTCTTTCTCTGTGTGTGTGTGTGCATATATATAGTTATCTATTAACTGTATCTGCGAGTGTGGAACTGTGAGACAGGAAGCAGGAGGAACACACAACAGTACATGTAAACAGTGTCCATAAGTGTTGCACAGCAAAAAATGTAGTAGGCAGTCAGTTAAATACTTGTTGCGAAGCTAAAATGAGCACATAATGGGACAAAGATACCACTGAAATGAATAAAAACCATCCCTACGTTTTTACAGCATTGTTGTAATTTAGTAGTCGTGTAAATCTATAGCGGTGCCACCACCTCACAGGGGGGGGTTTCATTCCAGCTCAGTTTGTGTGCAGGTGGTATGTTCTCCCCGTATCTGCACAGATCTCTTCCAGATGCTGTGGTTTCCCCCACAGTCCAAAGACATGTTTCAGATTCACTGGTCTCTTTAAATTGCCCATAGTGTGTCTGTGTGCGCACGTGTGTGTGGGAGGGGGCTTTTCTGCAATGGTCTGGTGTCCTGTCCAGATTGTTGCCTCCTACACTAGCACCCAATGATTCTAGAATGGTCAGGACCCTGACAAGGGAAAGCGGTTAAGGAAATTACGTGAGTGAGTGAGTGAGTGAGTGAGTGAGTGAGTGAGTGAGGGAACCTACAGTGTACAGTTTTCAGTGAAACTTTGCTGAAGAGCTCCAGGTGCCTGGTCCAGGAAGACAGATCCAAGTGGAGATCGAGGAATGCTGACAAAACGAGAGCGTCATTTAGAGCTGAAAGGGAGCTTTATCTTTCCATTAAAGTCCTGCGAACTGAACTTCTCCAGCATTTGTCAATGAAGCCTGTTAACCAGTGTAAGGGTTACACATGGAAAAGTGTTTTAATATACTAAGTGTGCCTTCTGGTCACAGAATCTTACATAAAATTATATTTGTATAGAATTAGCAAGTTAATAATTGGATAATGAATACATTCATTTGCAAAGAATTTGTACAAGGTAGGGATGTACTGCACAGTATAGTACAAATAGTTAGCATCTTATTACTTTAGCAGCATTATTACTATATTTTATAATGCTTCTGTATTAATACAGCCTGTTTAAATAAAACGGATTGTGACTAAGTAGTCGCGGACCCAATAGTAATAATAATAATAATAATAATAATAATAATAATAACAACTCAGTTGTCCACACGACCTGTTAGACGTCGCTACTGTCAAACAATCCCTGCAGGAGCGCGAAACACTGTAAATATGTAGTAAAAAGCCGCCGGCGGCCGGTCCTACAGGGAAGATCTAATACTCCTAAGAGATGCATATTTCCCTGTACGGAAGGACTATTGGAGATCGATTTAAAAATGTGACATATGATTATCTATAAACGCGCTGAAAATAAAGCCGTCTGTGTAAAAATAGTACAAGAATCTGAAACGTTTTTAAGATAAAAACGGTGTTTGTGACGCAAAACGGGGGAGGAAGAGGGGAGTTTGTGGGGGAATTAACGCCGATGCGGGGGGCCTGGGCCTTCGCACCGTTCCTCTGTGAAAACACACAGCAAACGCAGAAATGCTCACGTAAACATACACACACGCACGCACATGCGCGCGCGCGCGCGCACACACACACACGCACGCACGAAGAGGCGTGGATGCTCACAGAAATATAGAGACACAGAGAAACACCCCCTCCCCCCCTCCGGATTTCAGATGTGGTGAGACACCCAGTGTTATGGTCACTCAGATCCAAAGGTATGAACGCAAAATAACACACACATAAACACGCGCGCGCGCGCGCAGAGAGAGAGAGAGCTGGGCGCGCGCACTCACCCATCATGAGGAGCGCGAGCATCAGCAGCAGGACGGCGGGCTGCGCGCCTCTCCACGGGCCCATGTCTGACAGCGGCGTGTCTTATCCTCGTGTCCGAGTGCGGGGAAACACCGCAAACTGTACACTGTAAAGGACAGATGGCTGCTGTGTGAAGCGCTGTAATATGGCTGTCTGTGTCTCCGGCTCTCACTGTAGCTGCTGCTGTAGCTGTAACTGTGGCAGCAGGAGATCTCGGGTTGGTCCTCCGGTTGTGGGTGTCCGCGGCAGGCGGGAGGGCGCAGCTTGAGTCTCACCCCGCCTCCCCGTCATCCCAGGACAATAATGTGCAGAAGAGCGACAGTGACCCAGGAAACACGGTACAGAACTGGGATCGTTCACTTATATATACATATATGCACAAACACATCGATGGATCGGAGTGATGTCAAGAATAGATAGATAGATATTTGGCGCCATCTCCACTCCATCCATCTGACCCCGGACACAAGTCTACGTATGTAAGCAAAAACCCTTAAAAGGGACTAGTTTGTTTTCATGATCAAAGTTTTTTAAACTTTGAACTCTTGAACTCAGGTGTAAATTTATGTTTGGAAACATCCGACAGAAAGCACTCGTTTTCCACTCGTATTTCAAGTTAAAAGAGTATGTATATAGAGATGATACTTCGTTTTCATTTTCTACGCTGAAATAAATATTTCAATTTTTTCCATTTGATGTTTCCAAGCACTTTCCAGGTGGTGATGCAGCCTGGTTTCCTCCAGTACAGTGGAGGAAAAGACCATGAATATTAAGGCAGTGACATCAGTTGTCAGTATTTGTCATTTCTAAAGAGGAATAACAATCCTCAGTTTAATACTGTAAAGGAAAAATGAACAGCCAGAGTTTGAAAGAAGCAAAATGGTGCTTGAATCACCAGTACATCAGTCTCAAAAAACTCCTAGTTTATACAAGGTCACAAGAGGTACAGTGTTAAGAGTGATGACAAACAAAATAATTTCAAATGAAAAAGATGAATTATAATATATAAGAGTACACACACATCATAACTGGATATCAACAGACACACCCACAAAACAGCTGCTTGAAAAATCACCACAAAGCTGAATCATTGCTATGGAATCTCAACAAAAAAGTCGCTTCACGAGCTTCACAAAGGGGGTATTCAGACATAGTGATTCCATGCAAAATCCCAAAACCAGTGTGCAAAAAATGCATAATCTGGAGTACTGACATCAGATGTTTGGTTCTAGGACAGCAGTAAAACACCATCTGTTGAGTCTGATATTCCCAACATTCTTCCAGATTTATATCCGAAAAAAGCAAAAGAATGTTCTCAACATACACTGTCTGCTGCCATGGTGCTGGATCTGTATTGATATGGGATACCATCTCACGGGACTCTTTGTCTCCAGGTGGTTTCTCAGAATACGAAGCCATGTTAGGTGACCAGATGCACCCTATGTTGTTAAAACTATTTGCTTATGTTTATTACTTCCAGAACACTAACAGGAAATTCAAAACATTTTTTAAAAATTACAGGAATTTATGAAGTTTTGAAATGAAAGTAGATTTCCATCACACCGCTCAAAACAGATTCCATCTGGCAATACAAGGATGGAGAAAATCATTGATTTTATAGGTGTATATAT
Organism: Arapaima gigas; assembly: GCA_900497675.1. Taxonomy (NCBI): domain Eukaryota; kingdom Metazoa; phylum Chordata; class Actinopteri; order Osteoglossiformes; family Osteoglossidae; genus Arapaima; species Arapaima gigas. The sequence continues at coordinate 429,626 of UFQX01000032.1, forward strand.
ATATGGGACTGTCTCTTTAAGGACCTACAGATGATGCTTTTCAAAAGACGACCAGAGGTTTATTTGAAATCCAGGTGGTCGTGGCTGCTAAACAGAAAAACCATCTGCTAGCTACAAATTCAATAGATCCATAATTTTTATCAATTAAAAGTAATTCATGGTGGAATAGTCTGTAGGTAGTATGAAAGAATAAAGAGTAATGGAATGGAACAACAATGCTACTGGCAGACAGCTGGATCAGAAGGTTTAAAAGATGCAGGATTAAGGGCAGAGATTTTAATGGAGATTTGAATGTCAAAGGTCATGTAGCCAGTCATCCCCCCCAGTGCAGAACAAGACCAACTGCAATGTTGTCTGAATTAAAAGTTAAGGGCCATGTTCTGGTCTATACAGTGTATAATTCAGTGCTATGTTAAAGAGGCAGAGAGGCACATGCAAAAAAGTAGAACATTTTGACACCAAAAAAGCGATTGGAAGCACTTAAAGCAGCCTTAACATCGATTGAATGCAACCTACACTTCTGGTCTGAAACCGTCAAACATCCAGGCGTGGGAGAAACGGCCATTTTCGATGCAGACCTGCATCATCTGTGATCCGGATGTGCAAAAGCACTTTTTTTCTCTGGAAAGGGATGGTCTCCCTGGGCGCACCACTCAAAAGGAATGCCCCTTCTGCTGCGGTTCTGACTGTACAGTGGAGTCCACGGCTCCTAGGCTCCTCTAATTTCCAGGGGTAAAGAGAGTAAAGACTGTCACACAGCTGTCCTGGAGCACTAACAAAAAAATGATGCCAGAAATACAGCCTCCACCCATGACTCACCATGGTTACATAGATGCCCTCCTTTTGGGGAGAAGGAGGAGGAGTATAATTGCATCTCTGAAGTGTCACATAGATGTCCTTGGGGGGTAGATAGAAGTCAGAGAACAATGCATAACCTACTAGGCAACCAAGAGACCTTTAACTACAACTGCAGGTGAAAGCTTAACAAGTTAAGCCTCCTGATTTAATTGCATTGCATCTACAGGCTTTTTAATTCAAAACAGATCTGTACAGTTGTGCGGAGGCCTGCTGCGGGGGTGTTAGGACGCATGTGTGTAGGTGCTGGTAAAAATGTTTTGTGCTTTGAACCACACAAACAGTCATGCACAGTAGCTACCTGATTTCTTTGTGGAGGCTGTGAGTCTCCTCTGGAGGCTTTCATCACCTCATCCTTCCTGAAATGGCACACAGATGAGACGCACAGTGGCATACACACACACCCTTCCTGTCTGCACATAGGCAGTGTATGTGCAGGCAATTACAAAGAGGGTACATTTTCACCAGCCATGCACACCAGGCAGTCTGACTGAAGGGGCAGGGAAGGGCCATCAGAAGGTCCTTGCAAGAGCAAATAAGGGGCAACGGGGCAAAGACCACAGCCTGGTAAGCAGTACTGGGGTGTGCTGGTTTTTATTGTACCACAGTTATTAAGTGGTGAGTTGAAGCTATTATTTAAAGAAGATACTTCATTGTACGGTGGCAGGCCAGGTAGCACTGGTGCCTCCCATCTCATGAGCTGTACTGTGTCATCGCTTCAAGTCTGCCCAGTCTATGTTGAGTTTGCATCCCCCCCATAGGTTTCCTCACACAGACGAAAAATATGTTTCAGTTTGAACCGGTGGCTCTAAACTGCATTTAACGTGTGTGATCATGTGTCCTGTGATGTAAATACATCCTCTACATGTCCAGGGTGGCTGTGGACCACGATGACCCTGAACCGGACAATCAGTTACTGGTAAAGGATAGATGGCATCTCATCCTATGCTTCAAGCATAAGCCACACAAATTGAAACATTTTCTCTAAAATTTGCACAAATGCAGCTCTTCATGGCAAGAGTTCACCACCCCTGCAGTCTGTGTTCTTTGTCAAGTTGGTTTGTTCTGTATCTCCTGTTTTCTCTGTTGCACAGCCCACTGCACAGTCTTAAATCTGTGATGTTCTCACCTCTGCACAGTGTTTTTCCACACTGTCAGCTTGCACCGCAGCCACCAGGCCGCCACAGTGATGATCACCAGCAGCAGGCCTACAATGAAACATATAGGCAGCATTGTGCTGGGGGAGGGATCTGCTGAGAAATGTGGGGACAGGGATCATCTCAGGCATGTTAGTTTAATAATAGTACAGATTGTTTGTGCAAATAATGAAATGATAGGTTCTTAATCTAGACATTTTTTCTTTACGGTACCAACAAAGTCAAAATTTTCACTATTCCTTGTCCAAGTTTGATCGGAAAATCAGCCGGTGTCTTCCTAGCTCTTCCACAACAGTTCTCAGAGATAACACTTGCGGACTGCTTTGCTTTCAATATTCTGTCCGGTTCGACCCATACACCTATTGCCCAGTCTGACCAGGTGATCTTTTACCAGTATCGTATATACTTTTATCATTAGAACATAGGTTTTATTTTGTGTGCATAACACATTTACAGAAATACATAAATGTTTTTTAGTGCTACTTGAGGTCTGCTTTTTGCTATTATGTGTCCTGAAAAACAAAAAAAAAAATCAATCAATTTATGTTTCAGATTTGTGTCAAATTATTAGACAACAAATACAGTGCTTTGTAAAAGTATTCAAACCCCTTGAAAGTTAACATTGCCTGGCTTATAAATTACGCTTAAACAAAAGACTGCGAGTCATTTTAAAAAATGTGTTTGAATCTCTCAAACAGCACTTTTGGATCAACAGTCCAACTGAAGTAGAAGCTGCATCACACCGCCCAGTCACCACCTTGACAAGGCGGTCCTCCAAAACCCAGTGTCTGAGCAGGATGACGACTCATGGGGGAATACTTTCACAAGGCGCTGTATATACTAGGCAAAGCAGCATAAATACGACCATCTGTAATTTAGCTGATACTAAAGAATAAGCCCTTTACTCAATACCAAATGCAGGCCTTCAAACCCAGGACCTTACTGTTGCAAGGCAGTGATGTTAACCACGTCACCACAGCATAATACCTAATCTTAGTACCTTGAATATAAACTGATCTTGGCAATTCTTTGTATATAAACGCTCGGTTTCTTAGTTTCAGCTGCTCATGAAAAGTTTTGCACACATACAGATAAACACACACGCAGCAGACTATAGTGCTTGGGCATTTTTTTTTGTTTAAAATATCAGTGCTATTTTGTAATACGAGGCTGCTCTTCAAAACTGAACGTTATGAGCTATTTCAGAGGATTACATGTCCGCCAAAATGAGAGAACATCTGTTCGGCGGTGTTATCACACAGAAAATTAGGCAGAAACCAAGTACAGCGTAGTATTTTCATTCTGAAAGTAAACTGGTTGTGGAACATACAGTTCAGTAGGAGAGACAGTAATGAGTTGTCCACAATAAATGGCTTTAGTGTTGATCATTGTAATTTTGGGATATGAGAACTACCTTGTGATCTGTTTTGGGATGCTTCGTTTCTTGCAAAGCAAACGGGAAAAGGAAATTATCAGTCAGTTGAAATAAAGCAGAACCCAGAGGAGTGCAGGCCGAGTGCCATACCTGGTCTCCGGCGGATGACGGTGAGCCAAGTGTAATTCTTGTAGATGATTCGGCTGTGAGGTGGACGGAAGCGACACAGGTATGTGCCATTGTGCGCAGAAGTCACAGAGCGCAGTAAGACGGAGAAGTCACCCGCCGTAATGTTGCCCAGGAATTTGACGTTCGGCCACTTTATCACACTCATGTTTGCATAATGGAAGATGAGAACCTACCCTCAATAAAGAATGTGTAAAAAGCATTAATACTTCTTGTGTCATGCCTTGTAAAAGTGTAAAGTTTGTATGTATTCTCATATTTTATGTATTATTGTATAGTAGTTAATGCATCATTTTATGTTCCAGTTTAAGGTTGTGGCCGGCAATCAAAACACATTCAAGGAGAAATGTCACTAATTCAGCCCAGTTTAATGCAAAGCTCCTATTATTTTATACATACCAACATTTTCACAAGAACACATTTGTACACCGCCATTCTTGAAAACAGAACAACTGGCAGTGTAAATATTACAGTTGTGTAGCTTCTGGTGATGCTTCTAGCATTGTTATTATTATTATTATTATTATTATTATTATTATTATGTACAAGTTTTGTAAATGAGATGTGGAAGAATGTATTGCCACTTACCACTTCTTTGTTGAATTCCCATTCCAAACTGACACTGCGACCTTGTAACCATAGACATGAGGAGAAGTCACAGGACAGGTGGACGTCAGACCCCTCCGGCACCGTGTGCTCATGGTCTGTGAGGACGCAGCCATGTGTGCCGACCACTGGAAGGTTGTAGAGGTTGAGCCAAACAGAACACATGAGCACTGTTGAAGGAACTGAGTGAGGAGCAAGAACATGGCTCTTTATGGTGGTGCACCACTATTTATTTTTCAAAAAGCATTTTATTTATGACACATTTCATAGCATTTTAACATCATATGTGACAGATTGTTATACAGAAACACTCACTTACCCCAGAGTATGACAGTTAAGCAGGAGATATCCATCCTTTTAGGAATCTTTCACAAAACACAAGACACAAAAATAGTTAATATTCAAATTTCAGATACTAAATCTTCTTAATTTGTGAAAAAAATAATTGCAGGTTCTCCCCTTATTGCCATGTTGTCCTTATGTCACTCAGTATCAGCAAACTATTACTAATTCTGAAATTTCTACTGATAATAATAGGAGATAATAGGAGACCTTGATGAATTCAAAATATGTATTTCTTAAAATAAAGGGGACACGTTTTGAAAAAAATAGTAGGAAAGTCAAGTGGCAAACGTACTTTGTGCACCTTGGATAACTGGAGCTATGAGGGCTTTTATGAACAATTGCCATGTACTACAGAGGTGTTTTACTGGGAGAGCAACTCAGCCAGAGTATCTGTGTCAGCTGGCGGCAGAGAAGAGCACCAGGAGTTATGCGAAGTGCCGGTATGCAAGAAAAAGTCCCAGAACCCCAAAGAGCCAAACAAAGAAGCTGTGGTATTGTGTTTTGCTGACTACCACCCCGCTTCAAGCACTGGTTGTAGGTCACATGTACAAAGTCTCTTTATAAGTCTCTGACAAATTATGAGTTATTTTTACAAAAGTTGCAAAGTTGCTTACATTGAAATGAGCAATTCACCTCTTTGATTCTTATGTCGGATACCTTTTGTGTCAACAGAGGTCTGTTGTGGGCACATTTCAAGTGCTCAAAGTGTCTCATGGAAATGTTTGCAGCTAAGAGGCAAAGACAAAATAAAGTGGCCTGTGTTCCGTAACTTAGTTGACTACAATTATCACCAGATAAGGCCTGCAGCCCCCAAAAACTAAAAGTCATAACAGTCACATCAGAAGAATGCACAGAGTTCACCACTCTCTCCTTACTGTGCGTACACACCAAAACCACATGTGATAACAGTTTGACACTTTAACTGCAAATTTCTACATGCATTGCTAGTCAATTTCTTGGAAACCAAATTTAAATGAATCACCTTTGATGGCCAGAGCTAAAACAATAGAAAAAAACATTAAACCGACATTGCAAATGCCAAGAACAAAAAAGATTCCCATCAGTCTTAAAAACATGGAGACTTTCTTCTCCAAGACTGGTTCAGCATCTCTCTGCACAGTCCAGCACTTGTATGACAGTGTTCCAGAGGACTGAAGTTTTTCTAAAGGTAAAGAGTGACTCTGGAACCTATTAGTCACTTGTTTCTAATATTTTGTTAAATAACCTGTAGACATATTTAGATACAATTTAGCCACCATTCATTAGTCACCAATAAATCAGCCATTGGATCCATTTACAGCTCTTAGTATTTATGTAAAGGTTGTCTGCAAATGTTTTGACTGATCTAGGTTTATAAGTGATTTTTTTATGGAATACAATGGCCTTGTGACACTTCACTTTACATTTACATCTTTGGAAATTGATGCTTTATTTTTTTTTTAGGTTTTGTACTTACAGCAGAAACAGCTTCCTCTTTCCTTTTAGTTTTTTACACCGAGCAGAACATCAACATGAATTGCAGCATTAAAAATGTGACAGACAAATAAAACAAATGCAGCTTCACCTCTGCATGCTGCTGGCCAAGTTCCTGTTTCATTCACTACAGTGAACTGAAAGCTAGAGAAATGTAGAAACAGAACTGAGCCAATGCTGAAATTATCTGCAGCCTACCTTTAACACCCGGCTGTGACAACGGTGTGACCAAGGACCACCATCACTCTACCCCACTCCAGGTAATCGTCATCCTGGCCGGATCAGTGCAGCTGAGCAACTCGTATGTGATAAGCAGCACCAAAAAAACATGAGGTGCTAAACCTGATGTGGCGGCTCCGAGCTGAAAGAGCCTGCAGAAATAGGTGGTCGCATGTGGTGTTCTATCCACATTAACCTCACTTCTCAAAAAAGACCAGCGCTCAACGATTAAATAGACACCTACAAAGACAGTATTCCATGGAGGCCATGTTAGCATACATTTATTTTCTCAGTTGCTACGAGCAGTTTCAGCACTGAGGTGGGCACAGTCTCAGCCTCTTCCTAAGGAACACTCCTGAGGTGTATTACTTACAGAACCTAAATTTAATGTGTTGTTTCACTGTAACTACATAACGTATGTGCCTTAACATATTTCATAAAAGTAAATGATTCACTAAAATGTTTTCTCAATTTCCACAGCTACTGTCTACAGAACACAATTATGGACCCTCTTACTCAAAGTCTGTGTCTATAAACTGTTTGCAGATGAAAGTGAACATCAAAAATATAAAACCACAACTGAAACCCCTAAGATTAAAGCTTAGTGTTATTATTATTATTTTTTTTTTTTTTAATAAAGCTGGCAAAAGTATTTCAGGTTTAGTTTCCATATACACATCACATGAAAAATAATCTATTTACATGTCTACAGAGGTTTAAAAATACAATTTTAGTTGATTATATTTCATTCTTCAAATGGTTTACATTTTCATAAAACTCCCACAACAGCATTGCATTATTATAATGATGCACATTTCTGAAATTCTTGCAAGTAAGCTTTATTCGTGTTTTCACCAAACAGTCCAGTGATGAACTACCACAAAAACGAACCACATGCAGTTCAGCACTGCTTTTTAAGCCATTTCCAGACAGAGTTAAACAAATTCATATTTAAATACCTGTACAGCCTGACTATAAAAATAATTATAGGTAAACCTCTACAAAAACAAAAACTGACCATGCAAATAAATTAGAAATTATACAATCTAACAGGAAAATGAACAGACTAGTTTGGAAAAAAAGATCACATACAGTTTAGTGCTGATCAGGGCAATTAAGGGTGAAGCTCGGTTTGATGTTTGTGTAAAAAAGTAAATAGGTATTTTGTATTTTTCTTGGAAAGAAAAGACAAATGGAAACTTTATAAATAAATTCTTTGTGTTTAAAAACACAAGCTTCAAAGTTGGAAGACATTTCAGCAAAAAACAGGAAAAGGAAGTGAGAGGATTCTGAACATCAACCAGCACTGCACTTCAGCTTTGGGTCTGCACTGTTCCGTCCATCTAGAAGGAACAGGCTGTCTTTTTTCCAACTCTCCGACCACAAGCTGCTAACACTGAGTTTCTGCAACAGTCTCTTTCTGCGGTTCCTCTGTGTCGATGTACTTACAGTGATCATCAAAATCCTGCATCAGCAGAATGAGGAGGAGAATAAGAAGAATAGAATATACATCATTCTAATGTTACACAGACTTCAGCATAAGTGCAAACAATCAAGCAAATAAGAGACCAAAAACGTTTTAAAGTACCTCACCTCAAGATACATTTTACAGCAAGAGAACTTTTGATGCTGCTCCTCATGTGTCTCATAGGTATGTTCCTCCCTGCAGAGACGCAGAAAATAAGTAGTGTATTGTAGGCGGGGCAGCAATTCATTCAAAATCCACAAGGTGTCAGTATTGTGCACAGGACGCTCAGAAATCCCAACAACAAAAGAAACGAAAGAACCAACCCTGTTTCAACACTCGATAAAGTAAAAATTTGTCTTCAAGAGTGCATGGTGCCTCCACCAATGGTGTCTCCTCACCATTTTGTAATCTCAATAGGGGAGCGGTAGCCTCAGGTTGAAGTTGTGTCCTGCTGGCAACAGCATATACGTCCCAACAGCACAAGGGTGATGACAATGGAGGGTAGCAGGATCAGCACCATTAAAACAGCTACGTAGGAGAAGCGAAGACTCAACTCTGAAAACGGAGACACACAAAAGGTATCTTACATGAGCATCAAGCACAACATAGAGTACAAATGTACCCCATTGTGTAAAGCATTCTTACCCCTGGGAGTAACTGTTACTTCAATCTGGCCTGGAAAGCCGTGGACATCCTCAGGAGGATTCCGGACGACACACGTGTAGGTACCATTATCACTGAGGGAGGCATTGAGAAGCTGAAGGGAGGCATCCCCACTAGCAATGTCCCCAACCCACTTAATGCGGCCTTTGAACTGACCCTCTGTAGGTGGGTAGGACTTGAAGAAGAAATGGAAAACCTGGATGAAGGGGGCAAAACGCAGAAAGGAGGAGCAGAGGGTAGGAAAGACACCAGTTAGGACTTTAACAAAATTTCCCACTTTCTTATTAATATTTTTATTTTAAGGTTCAGCTACCAGTTTAATGCTGTGGTATTCAGATCCCTGGGATATGACAGCCTTCATATCCTTGACTAGGGGACTTAAGGAGATACTGTTTACATTCAATCACAGCTCTGTTGCCGATTGCATGGGACAAAGTATATGCTGGACAAATAAAACATTTAACTGCTCTGGTTATTATGGCTACTAAAACGGAACTCTTTTAAATACTATCCCCACCTATATTAGTTATGTACACCAGCTGATTCCAACATTCCTTCTCAAATGCCCATTTTTCCTTGCAAAAACCTTTCAGTGTGGGGTTATGCTCTTTCCTTGTGACCCAAGTCCAGTTACCTGGAGAAATTACTTTTTAATTGTAAGAGAGAAAGAAGCTTTACTCTTTACTTCCTCAGACTCAGTACAACATACCCACAGTTAGTGAGCTCGACATAACTATAACTCAGCTGCACATAAACACCAGAATAATATTTGCCCATTTCATCTGTTTTTCAGCTTTGCATCCTCATATTCAAATTGGCCAGACTGTCCATAAATTTATTAAATGGATGCAGTCTGCCACCCTCAGGCAAGCTGTGCAGAGCAATAACAGCACAGTCCAGCCAAAACAAATACACACCTTGCTGAAAAATGCTGAGTTTATAACTCTATCAGCTGGGTGGAACCTCAAAGCACTGACTGAAACTTTATTTGAAGATCAGCACACAAACACCACAAGGGAGCACAAGCGCAGCTTTTCTGCCAATCTGTTGCCACAAAAAAAAAAAAAAAAAAACTTCCCCTTGTTTAAATTCCTTCTCTACCTGAAACAGGCTGCCCTCCCTAAAATGCACCTGTTGCTGTTGTATACAAATTACCTGACTGTAAGAGGAATAAAAGTGTCCTGTTGCGCTAGATGAACAAACATCCATTCTCAAATAAACTGACATACATGAGTGCTCAAGTCCAGAAAACAGTCCAACATACCAACCATTTGAGGGGTGTGTCTCGTTGGTTAGGGCACAGCCCAGAGGCAAATAAAAGGAAATAACTTCAACAGTACATGAAAGCAGCCAAGTGCACTGAAGAGACAAAATCTCATCTGGAGGAGTCTTATTTGGAGGAAGACCTTCAGTTCTGCTGACATTTATGACTATTACAAGCCAACACAATCAAAACGACTTTTTGAGAAAACAACAGTTTCACTTTATATCAGTATATACAGACAGCACTGCAGTTCGGGCCAAGAGTCACTAAACTTAGCCTTTAGTAAGGCAAAAGTAAAAGCCTTTTTAGCTATAATTGTAAATTTGTTTATTAAATGCTCTTAAATTAACATCATAGAATAATTTTTAAAAAATACATTCAAAAGAAGTTTACACAAAAATGGCACCACAGGGGCCTCATGGCTCCTCAGTTCTGGGTTTAGATGTGGGTTCACATTCAGCTTAGTATGCGTGGAGTTTTCATGTTCTTCCCATGTTCACGTGGGTTTCCCCTGGGTGCTCTGGTTTCGTTACACCATCTAAACACATGTTCAAGTGAACTGGTGACAAAACTGCCCTTAGTGTGTGAAAGTGTGAGAGTGTGTTATACCGCACTGCAATGGGTGAGTGATTTTAGGTACTTTAATATATCTACCATTTTAAGCTGCTTTGGACAAATATGTCAACTAAACATAAATTAATAACAATTGTACACCGCCCTTAACGAAAAGGATCCGCTCAATGAGTAAGAGCAATGTTGTGTATATGTAACCCAGAATATGAAATTATTTCATTATTTAAAATATACAGTTCAGACTTGGAGTGGCCTGCGCCCACACGTCCCCCACATGGAAGGCAAGCACTTACAGACTCCATAGGCCGGCTGTCTGGCGGCCGGTAAGACCACTCCACAGTTGTCCTGCTGGACACACGGCTGGTGGACTGGAAGGAGCAGCTGAGGGTGAGAGCATTTCCCTGTATGGCCTTCAGCTCAGCTGGGCAGCTCACCTGCATGGAGGAGACCCTGCACAAGGCTGGGGAAAAGACAACCACACAGAGATACAGAAATGGGGGGGCAGAGGGGAAACAAACATACAACTTGTTAAAAAGGAACTAAGTTTATTGCCAAAAAATAAGATACGCTGATACCTACATTTGCTATTTCTTCTGTCTGTTCTTCTTATCAGAATTACTCTGTTCTTGTACATTGCATAAATTCCTGTTTATAGCATGAAGCAAAGCAATTTGTCTCGACGTCCAAAACAGAAAAGCATAAAGCAACACAGCATAATAAGATCCCTTCAGCAAAGTACTGTAGAAAATACCACAGAAAGACAAAGGAAAGTCAGCTCGCAAACTGAGGGATCAGTAAATGCGATAAACATTTCACATGTAAAAGTCATGCAACCAAATGTGTGTGTGTGTGTGTGTGTGTGTGTGTGTGTGTGTGTGTGTGTGTGTGTGTGTGTGTGTATATGTGTTTTACTTTTGGCACAGGGGATACCGGGAGTGTAAATGGAAAACACAAAAATATACACAGCGGATATTTGTTAGAGGTATCGCTTTGCTTGAGTGCCTCTGAGCAAAACACTTAAAAATTGCTCCAGTAAAAATGCCCAGCAGTATAAGTAAATTATAAGAAGCTTAAAAGTATAAATTGTGTTAGAGAAAAAGCATGCACTAAATAAATATTGTACACTTGTACCTCAACTTATGAACACAAATGGGACTGGAAGTCTGCCTGGAAATTGGAATTATTCTTAAATCCACCCATGCACATAAAAAATCAATAAAAGCTTAATCCTTGTTTAGGTTCCTTAGGTTTAGGTTCTGCTGAAACTATGACAAAGCTATAATTAATTTAAAAATTGTTGAAAGACTTTATTCTGTTTTCATTAAGACCTCCTACACTGCAGAGTCTCAACTGTACCCTAGAACTATGGGGGATATCAAATTTATTTTACCATCTTCTACTATCACCATGAAGTAACATTCAAGTCAAGGCAACTTTAAAATATAAATCAAACAAAAAAAAACAAAAAATATAAATTATGTCTATAACCTAATATTCACAGCCAGATGATAAGACCACAGCAGAATTTTTAAAAATTAAAGTAGACAAATGACAGTAAGTTGCTGAAAGTATTAAAAAGTGTTTGACATTAGAAGCCTAACTGCATTTTACCAGCCATGTTCATTAAAAAAGATTCTCAGAATCTGGTCACCTAACCATCAGAACAGTGTAACAGACATATGCTCCTGCTTTTTTAGTCAAAAGTTTCTGTAGAAATATTAGATGTAGCAATACTAAGTAAAAATCTGTTTAATTAAATCCACAATATACTGCCCCCACTTCCTTCTCCTTTCCCACTCCTGTGGGGGGGGGCAAACTTGGGTGTTGGCAACGTGAGATACAGGTGTAAATAATGAGTTACTGTTAGTATTTTTGACACGCAAGTCAGCATGAAATGTGCAAATGAACTGGGAAGTTATAAACACGGCAGTGGCTTTTGACCATATGGTCCATGTTTGACTCTGATGTTTCTGCTAAAAAATGTTTTTAAAATGTTTTTTGCTTGTACATAGTTAATGTGTCCAACCATGGTAGGAAGGCCAGGGCTCGGTAATGACCCTGAGGTTGTGTGGGGTTGTACAGGAGTTCTGGGGGTGGGTGTGTTGTTAACCATGCCAAATAGGAATAAAGTCTTTTTTTTTTTTGTTTAAGAATAAAGTTTGTGTTCCCACAACTCTGCCTTCTGAGCTCTCTGTCTGTAATACTGCTGATGTGGATTGTTACAGTGGTGTTAGCAGTGGGATGGGCAGTAAGGTGGACTTGAATGGCAAGTCTAAAAGGGACACCTCACAGGAAAGCAAAATCCATTTCCTGTGGGGACAAGTGGTGGAGACACATGAGAGTATTGAGTGACTTCTAGGAGAAGTTGCAGAACAGAGAGCACCTAAAGGAGACGGCGAGTGAGAGTGGAGCATACCCGCAGGACAGGCAGAGCAGCGTGGCAGATTTTCTGGCTTTGCGGGATGGCGAAGTGCTGCAGCAACTGCACGCAAGGGAGTTTTGGCAGGTCCGCTGCCACGATATTCCCACCACAGAGGTATAGCTGGGATTGGCACTGGAGGGACGAGCGCTGACGGTTTTGTTGGACGTCGCTCCCGAGCAGCACGGTGACTTGTCTGCCCTAACGGCCACCCTCAAATGCCATTTTGGGTGACGAAAAGCACCACTCTGCTACCGCAACCACCTACTGCAGAGGCGCTGCAACAAGGGAGAGCGCTTGGGAGTGCTGGTGGCGGACATTCAATTGTTGGCGTGGTGCGCTTATCCTGCATATCCATCGGAAGTGCAGGAGGACCTGAACCTGCAAGCTCTCCACGGAGCCCTGGCACCGGAATGGCTCCAGCAGCACATGAGTCTTGCTGCTCCTGTCGGTCTAGAGGGAGCCTTGGAAGAGGTGGAGCATGCGGAGGCCATTCTGGGTGATGCCGGTGGGTGTGAGCACGTGTACCACTGCCGGGCGTTGGTGACCAGCAGTACTACGGACAATGGGGCTGCATGGTGCGATGGCCAGACAGCGCTCACCTGCTGGCGCTGCAAGAAGCGTGGGCACCGCACACGTGACTGTTGAGAGCCCCAGACTCCGAGGAAGTGGCACGGATGGGACACCAACAGAAAGAATGCGCCACTGGGGGAGTGTTCGCCCTAAACTGGTGGGGAAACTGTCTGTGCAGCTGCCTTCACTTGGCAGAAGCAAGCACGCTGTCCATGAGGCGCCCAGAGCGCTGCGGGAAAGGACGGAGCCGGACCACCCGAGGAGGCGCAGGAAGGGCAGGTGTAATGGTCATGGACGGTGAGTGGCCAGAGCGAGACACACGTGGTCTTGCTGAGGACTTGTGTGACCGCCACTGTCCAGGAGTTTGTGCTCGGGGACTCCAACCCTGACACAGGACAGCGACAAGGATCAATGGGACCAAAACCAGGTGCAAGGCAACCCACCTGGGCTGAGGTGGCTGCCTGCGGGTCCCCACTTGTACAGCAATGAGAGCGCCACGTTACCCCCTGTCCACAGACACTGTGTGAGCTGAACGTGTGTTGCCGGAACGGTTGACCCTTAAGGGGAGGTCTCCGTAAGGTCAGGTGGAATTGTGGCTCTCATCATGCTTTGCTTGTACATAGTTAATGTGTCCAACCATGGTAGAAAGCCCAGGGCTTGGCAATGACCCTGAGTGTGGGGGGGATATACAGCAATTCTGTGGGTGGGCCTGTCATTAACCACACCACATGAGAACAAAGTTCGTGTTTCCGCAAGAGTTCACTCTGGTTTCTCTTCAGATATTCCGCAACTGCAAAATCCTACTGGATCATCTGTTGCTTTGTGGTATTTATAAACATCCAAAACTCTGCCTTCCGAACCCTTCGTCCGCAAGACCACTGACGCTGTTCGTTACAATATAAACACAGACCGGTGAACGATCATTCCGTCCCATGAACGAAAACACACACACACACACACACACACACACACACACACACACACACACGGTTTAATATCAGTTTGCATGTAAACTTTCAAGGTCAACGCATTACACATATTTGTGTCGTTCAATAAAAATAAGAATTTTACCAACTGATCAGAATTGCTAACAGAAAGATTAACGTTAATAAAGAAGAAGAAAGTATCGACGCCAGTAGCGAATCCATATTTAAGATATATGTAATGTGAAAACAACTTTCCATGATGTGAATTAGAACATAGTTCATACAGTGAAGAGGTCTGTGTGTCTACAAAATAAAATGAACCACATTAATATAACATCGCCGCGCAGAGGAACGGGAGACATTTTCTCCCAGCGCAGGAGCAGCAGACAGGCTGGGCGGTTACAAGTAAACGAAAATAAAAATAACTCACCGCAAGCGAGGAGGACCAGCCGGAGGAGCGCGTGTCTCCTGCGGTCTTCCCGCCACCGCCACATCTTTCCAGAAGCCGCGAACGAGCCAGAACGCGACGGGAGACCCGGAATAGATCCGAATTACATGCTGGCGACCCGCCGTCCGTCGTCCATGTTGTGCGAACAAGCGTCTACCTGCCGGACAGGTGTAACAGGAAGTGGGCGGGGCCGCAGTTTCGGTAATCTCGCTGGTGTGTGTCCAAACCGCCTGGTTGCTGAACTGGATAAACAGTGGTAGTGGATGGATTCTGTAGTTCTTTTATTGTCTTTTTTTTAAACCGATGATGTGTATTGCAGTCACTTCACTTGGATCACATATATCTCTTCATTATTGTCCTTATTATTAATAGAACACCGCCGAGTGTGTGTGGTTGGCCTGTGATGGACTAGCAGCCTTGTCCACTGGGATAGACTCCAGACCACCTGTAACCCGCATTAGATAAGCAGTTATTCACCAACACAAATAATTCCAACACAAAAATGCCACCCATACAGTGTCACCATAACTGAAATGCCAGCTAGCTGAATCGGTTCTCTTAATTCACGCTGTTCATGACCTCAGCAATTCCTCTGCTCCCAGTGGAAGAATCCCTACTTTTACTAACCTGTGAACTTGCCCTATTTGTCAGATACTGTTCAGGTTTAAAATCTGGAGACTCTTTTGATACTCCATTGCTTTACTGGCTGCACCTCACATTCACATTCTTCTGTGCCTAAGTACCGGATTCTTCTAGGGAGTGGCAAGGTTATGCTTTCTGTTTTCTGTCCACAGCTTTTTGTTTAACTAACTTTAAACTGAATGGTATGTTTTAGTGTTCTAAAGGGGACTGAAGGTATGATTTTTGTAACAACAGGCCGTGATTTCAGGTGTCCCAAACACTGTGTCTGTAACAAGAAGGTAAGATCAACCCCAGGTAGCACCTTTGGTGCAGTGAAAGACCTGCTTTGTCTGCTGTGTGAGGAGGGCAGACAAAGACGTCTCTGTGACGCTCCAAAAACACTTTTTTTTTGTTTTTTTAACCTGCTGTGAGTTTCTGTAGTACCACACCGTTTCATGAGGAGGAACAGTGAGGTCCAAGAGTCGTAATCCCTCAGGAAATTTTAGGTTTGTACAAGATATTTTTTTACACCTGGATAATTTTTACTGTACCAATCAAGGTTAAATACCTTCATGGAGTATTACAGAATAAGTAGGACCCAGAATATCTGTACCTTTTCCTTATAGTTTCTCAGAACTATATCACTGAGGCAGTAAACATACCAAAATGCACGCCTATAATTATGTGCCTTCATGCACTGACAATTCAAATGAACTAAAGTGTAGGTTCTATGTTGGCTAAACACCCAGACAGAAACATCTACTGGTGGCTGGGATCTTCTTTAAAAAAAAAAGACATTATCAGCATCAAGAGTACTGTCCAAATGATTTTTCCCAGGAATCATTTTGGTCTTTACTTAAAAGCTTTTCACCCATCAACAGGTGTTATGGAATTATCCTATAAGCAAGTCTGTATTATCTGCGATTTTAAACTGCTACAAATTGGGTTTGTTTGTGTACCAAAGGTAACTGGCCATAAAATATCCCCGTCATCAGAAGTGGTGATGTATAGAAAACCTCCATAATCACTCCAACAATCTACACAAACTCACGAGTGTAAGCGTGGATGGGACCTTGTTCCAGTAAAATGAGGATCATCTGTTGCATCAGTCTGTGTGATGATGTCATCCTGGAGGAGTGGGAGGTTCCATGATGCGCCACAACATGAAAAAGTGTTTATTTTTACAAAGCAAAATTTGTCAATTGCTGCTCTGTAACACATGATATGCATGTCACCTCTGCATGGTCACAGCTTAAAAGGCTGACTGTTTGGATGGCCACTGTACATTTAGTAAGTTATTAAAACACACTCATATCCTCAAGTGCACTCAGATCTCAGCTACAGCACAGCAGCCAGTTTAACACTCCCCACCTTGCGCAATAAATTGTCAAATTTCAACATTCAGCAGGGTGTTTCTGGTAAAAGATTAATGTGAGGGTCAACTGAGAAGTTACTCACTTGATACTCACCAAAACTTCAGTCATATGCAGTGAAATGTTAACAATTCACTATATTGAGATATAATGTAAAGGTGAATATGAAAAATATTTCTTCAGAAATATGAATCCATCATCGTCTGGTAATAGGTGTAGACAGGGTAAGAATATTTAAGGGGCATTCTTGTTGTCAAGGAATCTCTGCCAAACTAATACTTTCTTAACTGTGTTTATTCAAAGGAGAGGAACAGAGACAGAAATGGAATCAGAGGGCAGATTAGAGGAAGAGAGAGAGAAAGGTGAAAAAGACTGAGAGAAGCATTCTTCCCACAGGTGGAGCTGAGGGAGAATACTGATAGCACAGCACTCACAGGTTTTGTGATACTGGAATGCCAGAAGCCAAAGTGTTGCCTTATGTGTTTTGTTTCAGTTTTTGTCTCAGTCTTCTGTCGCCCTCCCTCTGTTTCTACCATCCTATTCAGTCTCCTCTGTTACTTAGATTTACTTGCTATACAAGTTCCTAAAATGCTGTTAAATGGTAAAGTTGGACTTTGATCCACTTTAAGACATTATTGTGCAAGTGTGCGCGCGTGCACGCACACACGCACACACGCACTCTCTCTCTCTCTCTCTCTCTCTCTCTCTCTCTCTCTCTCTCTCTCTCAAAACTTCTGCAAGGGCAGCAATTCTAAGAGTACCAAAATAGATTTTTTTTCCACATTAAATTTTTCTTGTATTCTGTTAAGTTTCTAGATTTTCAGTGTCTTTATTATAAAAGAGTAAAAATGAACATTTTTCTAAAATCAGTATAAAACATAATCAGGAATTTTTCAAACAAAGTGAGCATTACTTACACTAATATAAATGCATTTTTAACAATAAACTCAACAAACTGACATGAGTAGAGTTCACGTTCAGTAGGTTTAACAGTTTAGCATGTACAGGTCTTTGTGCACACTTGGTCGGTGAGTGGTTTTCAGCTCTGACTGCAGCTAAAACAGAGAAGTCCCATCACTGACTTTCCTGTAACTGAGATATGACTCTATTTGCATGTATTTACATTACAATACTATCACAGATCCTGGATGTGAATCTTCCCCAGTTAGAGGCCTACAGGAGAAACTAATGCTCAGTCATCATTGTTATGCTAAGACAGTGTGTCCATAAATGGCCAATTCCATACATACTTGGCCCTCATCTTTAGTAAGACAAAGTCAGTAACTCATGTTGTCCCAACAATGCTGTAAAGTTGTCAGTCACAGAAGAGCCCCACTATTTCCAGAGGGCTTTCCTTCAGCACCAGCCTCACACTGTGAGCAGCCATGAGTTTCTTACAGCCTCTGTTGGGGTTATAAAGAGGCCTCTGGTTGAAGTACAGGGAAACACCCAGAGACTTAGTTTTTTCCTGGGTTTTGAAAAATCTTTTATACAACCCAGCATATGTATAATAACGAAAAAAAGATTATTTGCTCATCCCAGGTCCAGTATTTCATCCATAAGGTTTCACATGGCAACATCCAGCCAGTACAGGGGATCAATTTCTGAACACGAACAGAAAGAAATCTGTAATAATGATGTTCTTCTGTGAAGACCTCAGAAAAGATTTCTTATTCTTTTGGGCCCATGCTATTTTTTTGTTCCAAAATGCTCATTGTTGGAGCTGGGATCTGAAATCATTATTAGTGGCATCATCACAGTGGTTCTCATTTACAGCAGCGGGAAACTGTTCCTCCTGCTCCTCCTCTAAGTTCGGAGTTGAGCTCATTCGGTCAGTAGCATCATCATAGTGTCTCTCCTTTTCCTCATTCAAGCTGGTAGTTGACGACATTTTGTCAATAGCATCATCAGAGGAAATCTTTTCTTTCTCCAAGGTGGAGTTCAGGGAGGTTTGACCTGAGATTGTTTTGTAAGGACCATTGTTAAAATGTGTCTCCTTTTCTTCCTTCATGCTAGGGTTCTTGGAGCTGGGATTCATGATCAGCTGGGATTCATCAGTATCATCATCAAAGAGTTTCTCCTTTTCTCCATCTAACTTGGGTTTCCTGGAGCTGGAATCTAACACATTTTTATAAGAGTAATCAAACCCCTTCTTCTCCTCTGACATGAAGTGGACAGCTTCTTCAGGGTGGCTGAAAAGTGTACACACATACACACACTAAGGCTAATGTTAAAGCTGCACAAAGGGGACTTGGGGGGTGGGTGGGGGTTGGGTAAATCAAGAGAAGCAATTTGCTTTCACCCACACACTACTGCTCCACATTTTCAGTAAACAGCAGAATTTAGCCTATAATATATATGGCAGATTGACTGCTACAGACACCCTGCTGGATGGAGAGGTTTCTGACAGTGAAGGGTATGTTTGTTTTGATTTTTCTGATGCAGGAATTCATATGGGTTTATTCACCTTTCATTTCAAAGACAACGTTGCCGTTTAGCATGGATTGCGACCAGTGCAACAGTTTTATCAGTTGTTTGCTGGTAGTGGGAAAGTCTCCAATAAGCCACAAACACCAATAGCAGAGAGACCTGAAAACCCCACAGAACAAGAAGACCCACTTTGATAGTTTTGTGCTCTTCTCTCATGTTCCCAGACACTGTAGCCAGCAGAGCTGGATTTACTCAACTGTATGACTGCTGATCACAGCAAACTTGCTCCACACAGGTTCTCAAATGTGTACAAATTTAGCAGTGTATGAACTATGGTCTTGCTGAAATGTAATATTTTCAAATATATTGAATTATAACTCATTAATTGTTTATTAACTGGATGAGTATTTAGCTTTGTGTGCAGTGATCACAGTCATATAGTAACATGAATCTGAATATATTGAACAGTTTTATATATACAAAGAATACTTGATTCTCATTTGACACATGAAGGAAAATTAGTAAAAAATATTACCAGAGATTAATGTAACCACACTGACTAGCAGCGTACTGGGGTTTTTGACGTTTTGAACAAGGACCAAGTACAATTACTGTCATGAGAATATAGAAACAGAAGTGCAATAGTGTCAAAAGGGATCTGAATCAATGCATTATAGAAGCATCCCAAATATAACACTGATTTACTCTTGTGAAGGAAAGTGCAGTTTCAGAAGATTTCAGGAAATGACAAAGGTCCACCACTGGTAAGTCACCAAGACACCAAATTGTCTCTGTGCACAAACCAGTCCCACTGTGAGTCTGATGTTGGCCCACAGAGATCCTGTACAGCTAGGCAGGAAGGACAAGCTTCTCAGGCCCAAGAGAGCACAGCCCACCTGGCCCTGGGGAGGTGGGAGAAGAGGAGAGGCCTGGGAGTTCCATGCAACTCCCTCCTCCCTGCTCTCCCACTCAAATCCCTCTCCACTCCACTCTCGTTCCCAGTCTCTCACCACACGTCAGGGTCCTTCCTCACTCTGGGCTGGCACTCGAGCTCCTCCTCCTGGTACTTCCTGCGACGGTGTTTGGCCACGACAATGATGATGAGGATGATGAGCATCAGCAGGATGCCGCCCCCAATGGCTGATGCCAGGATAGCGATCTCAGAGTAGGAGGCTGCATGAATGACACAGAATAGCTACAGCGAAGTACTGATGCTTTCTAAAACGTCTTCATTTCAGAAGCACAGTAGTTTTTTATGCTGTTGCTTGACCAACACATATGGCTGGATATTTTACTGGAACTTGGGTTAAGTAATATGCTTAAAAGGTAGTAAAACAGGTCTCATGCTGGGACTTGACCCGATGACCATCAGATCACCAGTCTGCGCCCTTCGGTGTTATTTTACTTGCTACTACATCCCTGACTCCTGGGCTGACAGATGGATGACCAGCGAAACAGAGTTGTTTCATTTTATCGAGGGCAAATGCAGATCAGCCGTAGTGAAGACAGACAAACACTTCAGACTAACCTGAAGCAACAACCTTGAGGCGCACCTCTCCAGCGAGCCCATGGACATCTGGTGGGTTCTTCACCTGGCAGATGAATGTCCCGTTGTAGGAAAACTTCACATCCCGTACTGTAATGGAGACGTCCTTTGCCATGATGTTCCCTGACCACTCTATTCGCTTTCGGAAGCGCCCCTCTTCAGGGGGATAAGGCATTCCGTGGTAGTAAAACACCTGAAGAGCCAGGAGCACAACATGCAAAATAAATAATGCACATCAACACATGCTATCTGCAAAAATAGTTTAATGAACCATTTTAAAAACAATAGCAACATCCATACACGCAAATTTGGGTCAAACTAACAAAATTATATAGGGAGAATTTGAGTTTGATGCCATTAAACATCATTAACTCAAAGTGATTTTTGCACAATTTCAATAAAACAAGTTTTTATTAAATTATTTCTCAGAATGACGTTAAAAAGCAAGCTACAAGAATTGAGTCTAGAAGTTTTTTTGCGTTTCATTACAATTTTCATTTCTGAGGGAAGCTTTTGCAATATCCAGTTCTCTGAACATGCTGGGCATTGTGTCATTGTCATTGTGACATACTTCCAAAAATTACTGCTCTAAGACCAGTCGCACATTTGATTTCTGGGACATTCAGGAAAATGGGATGACTTGTGTGATTTTCCTGCACAAAACCAGCATGGCTCCACAATCCATCCTCTTGGCCATGAACCGTGTGACCTACCGATTCCTCCTGCCCCTGCCCCAAAGGCCGGAAGCTCCAGGACACGGTCACGGACGACTCCGAGATGGGTTCTGATGTCTTGAAGGTGCATTTCAGCCAGGCGTCCGTCCCGTTGACAGCCTCCACATCACCAGCCGTGAACACCTTTATCCCCCTGACCTGAAGCACCCCTGAAACCAGAGACACACACCAACACAGTGACACACTGAGATTGGCTGATTCATGCAAAGACAGTGCAGATTCTCAGAGACCAACAAGCACAATAAACATGGACACTGGTCAGTGTAATAGTCAATAGACACTTCAAGAAAACATCTTTTTCAAAATATGTTAACTGCTGTAAAACCTTAGCAACAAAAATGTCTTCGAAGCTTATTTTAGCTCAACAAAAATAGACCATTGTGATGTCCATATGTAAAAAACACATCCTTCCAAATCAAAGCATGAATTCTGTTTCTTTCTCTCTATTGTGAAGTACAAGGTCGTGACACGACCCAAAGCCTACAGACCTGAACCTCAGGTTCGATCCCCAGGAACCGACCAGCCTTATCAGCACACCACGAGTTTCCTGCTGGCTGCCGTAAACCCAGACAGAGACTGCCAACTCCAGTCAGGACAAGTAGTCTTCCCCGTCTGGTAATGCATTTTACATGAGTCTGACCAAATCTCAGAGATATTTTTAGACACTTCAGAAGTAAATGCCAGCAGGAAATGTTGAGTTTTTTAAATGTGATCTTAAAAAAAGAAATTAAAAATTACACAGAATTCTGGCTCATGCCCTTCTGTTAAGTCTGTCACCATTAAGGGTCGGACCAGCTAACACAAGAGTATCATCGGAAGGAGAGCCAACATTCATCAAATCTACAGCAGCTTTTCTTACCCCCTTTTTATTTAAGGTATGGAACCATTGCATGAAACTGCACAGCATTACCCATTGCCTATATATAAAAAGGTTATGATATTATTAATATCTATAGCTGAGAAAAACAGAGAAAAGCTGTTCAAACAAACTTAATCACATTATCTCTTCATCCACACGCAGTTTTGTGGTCAGTTAGCAACACACTGGGGTTGGAGAGACAGCGCTTTCTTCAACAGGTCCTGTACCATGGTGTTTAAGGAAATGACATTTTTATGAGAACTGCTCATTCAAGTCCCAAGACTGGTTCTGGTCCTGCTGTTGTAAACAAGATCTGGCAAGATCTAGAATTGCTTAAAATCAATTTCTGTTGTATATAGAAAGGGAAAATTTAAAGACACTTAAAAAAAAACAGTAAAGCAACAAAAAAATAATGCGGTGGAATCATGGAGAGTTTCCAATGATCTGTTAGCTTAATTATGCACAAATCGGGCCTTTCTTCTTGAATGAACTGTGAGGTCAATGGCCCTCATTACACTTTATTTCTAAAAAATACACAACTGAAAATATCTGGACTGGTGTTCATGTTTAAGCACACAACAGAACGCAGACTGATGCATCAACCCTTTAAACAATTCACTGGTAAAGTTTGATACACCGAAGCTTTTTTTCCCGCATTTCATTATACTCTCTGCATTTTACATTACGCATATTTGCATTGTAGACATTTTATAGTACATAGTTTACTGCAGTAAACTACCTTAAGCAACCTGCTTAAGCGCACAACGCTCCCCCTCATTTCCTCACAGCCTTTAATCACATCCTTGTTTTCCAACACCAAAATTCTCAGAGTGACACACAAAACATGAATTTTGAGCCGTCAAGGAACAGCAATCAAAGTTCTGCACATTGTCTTTTCCCAGGCGGCCAGTTTGAGGAAACTTAGGCACAGTCATCCCACACCGAGAAGGGATGGGGTGAGGAAGTGCCAGGCTCTCACTGCAAATATGGCAGACACAGATGGGATCTGGTGTAGGAGAGGTAGAGGCTGCGGGGGATGATCTCACAGGTGATGGATGCATAAACTGCGAGTCAGGGAGTCCTTGACTGTGCTGTACACAGATGAAAATCACGAATCCACAAGGTCACTGTGAACACCAGTGACTGATATGTATACACCCCCCCATCCCCCACACATAAAGCCTGCGATCCATTGCCAAACACCAACAAACTGGAAAAGTAACATTTTATAAATAAGGCTTCCCACCCATGTTTTCTGCTTTTCCCATAGATACACATTATAATCCATCTTGTATTATTTGCAGTTCAAGCTTAATATTTCAGATGCAGGCCTAATTCTTTGCTAACAGTTTATTCGTTGCTGTTTACCCTAGCAAGTAAAGTGTTAAAAAAGTAACTGAAAAGACCAAGGAATTAAAGGCATTCTGGGTCAATGTTCTCCTCATTCTCCGTGTTAACTCCCATCCTTAGACTGGGCCATAACAGTATAATTCATGTGACCTTTTCAAATGTCTGGAAACTTTTATGTTTCTAGAATTTCTGTTACACCAAATGATCTGGTGGGGGTTAGATCCCAGAACCTGGTGTGTGACCAAATATATCTGTTTTTTGTGTGTGTGCATTTGTTTTAGAGCAGGAGAGCAACTCCACATCTACAGGATAAAAATTGAGTTCTCAGAAATTACTGTCTTATTGCATTTTTTAAAAATTTTCCCACCTACATCATTTTCTTCAAAGCAAATGTAATCATAAGCTACTAGAACAGCTACTGTCCCCCTGTTATCCTGGAAGGAGGACATTTTGACAATAATTTCTAAACAACCAGTGCACAAACTTCAAAATGTTACTCAAAATGTTTCAGAAGTGGATCCCCTGTGTTATTGCTACAAAATACATGAACTATCTGCTAGGAGCACAGGAGAACAAGCCTTCTGTGAAAGTAGAGAAGTAATTTGCACTACAAATACAGTTTCCATTTGCAGCCACCAAGGAGTCACCCTGCTCTCAGAGGCTTTGAGAACATATGCTCTGGACTGAACAGCTGCAACATGGCCTAACATTTATTGTGTAGTCTTCAGCTCAAAAAAATCTCTCTGTGTTTAATGAAGCTTCAAACTTGGCCGACCTGAATGTTTGGACAAGTCAGTACCTGCAAAGTGGTGTAACAGAAAGGCACAAAACTTCAGTTTGCTGATTTAAAGGAATAAACTTCAGGAAAGAAGCACTTTAGTATGCAGAAATGGTGTTTGAATTGATACAGAGTCCAACTGACAAAAACTAAACACATTTAGACATCCAGTCCTCCATTAACTGCCTAATGCTGGTCAGGGTCACAGTGGTCAGGGGCCTGTCCTGGAATCATTGGATTCTAGGCTATGAAACTGCACCCTGCGTGGGACACCAGGCTGGAAACACACAGTCACACTTTATGGAGAACTTAGAGTAACTAATTAACCTGAAACATATGTCTTTGGACTGGGGGAGTAAACCCACCCAGACATGGGGAGAACATACAAGCTCCACACGGACTAAGCTGTATTTAAACCCACACATAAACAGCCCAGGTGCTCCTAGCTGTACAACCATGCTGACATTTAGACGTCATTCACCAAGTTTTTAAGAAATAATGAGTTGAACTATCTTTCAAAAATACCTGTTTAAATTTAACAAGTCTAGAGAAAAGACAAGCACAAGGCCACTGCCTGGTTTAAATTCATCAAAGTATCATACATCATACATTTCATATCATTTCATTCACGATAATTTCGCATGGTCACCCTTAGTGGACCCAAACCATTTTACTGAGCATCCTTGTGCAATTATTATAACTGTTTAGATGACAATATTTCAAAAGAGATAACACCTTGTCCTCTTTTATACTATTTCATTTTACTAGTGCAATTAAAGATAATAACCTTTCTCAGTGGTACAAGGGCCAGCCTCTTCTCCATATGTAAACCATCAGGTTCCAGGTTAGAAGAGTATGTTCTCAGCCCCTACACATACTGCTACCCCCCTTTCTCCAGCCACCACTGGTGCCTTTCTAACCCATCATGATGGTGTGTAGCACAGTGCTACACACCTGTCAGTATAACTATGGCTGTGACTAGGGCCTCACTTCACTGTGAAACCCAGAGCAGGAGCTACACAGCTGCCATCAGACACCCCGACGGGCACGACAAAATACTGTACAGAGTACTTTCACTCAGCAACCGCCTCCTTGAAAAACAAAGCACAGCAGTTGCACTCCACCCTTTATCAGTACAGCCCATTTTATTTGTGACAAAGCTGAATATGAATGACTGTGTTTTGCATATATGTGTGTAAGATCACATCCTTCAGTTTCAACAGATAAACTACATTTGCAGACACTCCCAGCAGCTAATGGGGAAATGTGGCCATTACCTACATTAAACATCGGCATTGAAAGCTTCCAGAGCAAAGTTAAACCTGAGAAAGGAAGACAGTGCCAACAGCTGGTGTGTTACTTGGTATTACAAACATCTGAGGTGGGGGTGGGGTGGTCTGCAGGTCAGAAGCAAGTGTTCAGGGCCATTGTGTGGGGAAAAAAAAGTTGTGTTCAGTGTCCTTGGAAAGGAGCTGGTGATGTCTGTAACTATGAATGTTTCTCAGAAACAGGATGCAGCTCTACAGTAAAAAAACCAGTTAGCCGCTCTTTAGCTGTGAAATCCTGGTGGGAAAAAAAACATTCAGCAAATTAGTTCACAAGGTAAAACAACAGTAGATCGGTGTGACACTATCCAGGCATACAAACAGCACCTGAGGTTCTTCAGACTTAGGATATTAAGAATACATGACCTCATTTGAATATATTTACCTTTTCTCTTAATTTAAAGACACCGGGGCTGCGGGTCCACATTGTTTGCTGGGCATGAATGAAAGGCTATTGTCTGCAGTGCTGTTGTCCCCATTATCCCGGTGTGTGTGTGTGTGTGTGTGTGTGTGTGTGTGTGTGTGTGTGTGTGTGTGTGTGTAAGTAATGGATCCAGGCCCGGAAGAGCTGCAGGTGAAAACAGTGTCAGCCCAGGCACCGCACGCAACGCCGCAGTCTGGCGGACAAGGGGCACGGGGGCCGGAAAGCCGTGTGTGGGATGCGTCAAACACAATGAGTCTCAGGCTGGACGCCGACAAATGCTGGAAAGACATTAACAGCCCGTGGCTCCGTTCCAGTCCGAGCCGGTGCTCACAGACAGGTTACAGCTGCCGTGCGAGTCACACAGCCTGCACGCTACCACTCTTTCACTGTTATTACTACTATTATAATTATTATTACCATTATTCTTGTTATATTCTATCCAAATAAACACATTGCAGATTGCACATTGCTCCCATTTAATTATATTCACTTTAATTATTATTATTATTATTATTATTATTGAAGAATAAGCTACAAATTTTAAGTCTGTCACTTATTAAAAGTTTAATCTCTTATAATCAGAGTTTTTTTTCTGCCTCCAGTTTCCTGAGTGAACAGAACATATATTGCGAAATGTAAGTTTTTTAAGATAAAACAACCACAATGTGGTTTAACTTAAATCAGTCTAGACACACAGAATTGGATACTAAAATACACAGCAATAATATGATATTGTATTTGCATTATTGTTACTATTTATTATTACCATACCGGATCTAAATGAGTTGCTTTTAGCGCGTATTTAATGCACTGACTTTTAATAGTTTCTTTAACGCACAGACTCTTAAAAGTTTTTTTTCTCCATTTTTTCGGTTATGTTGTGGGGCCGTGCGCATGCCCTGCTGCTCACCTGACACCAGGAGGGCCCCCAGGGCGACAAGAACGCTCAGCCCAGGTGCGGACATGAGGGGGTCGACGGTGCGCTCCTCCTGGTGCTCCGATCGCTCTTCTTCGGTTCGTTTGGGTATTTCTAGAAACAGCTGTTATAAAATACAGCTGTTTACAGCACGGCGACTCGGTGAGAACGAAGTTTCGGGTGGAAACCGCTGGTTCCGCAAAACAGGACGGGCGTGGCTCCGCAGAGCTCGGCCTCCGTCCTTCCACCTATCGGGACCCCGTGGAACCTGTTTCCGGATCCACAGTGTACACTGTCCCGCCCGCATTCCTACCTGATGATAGCGGTGGGTTCAGTGCTAAACCTAACCTGGAGCTTGGTGGTTCGGATCTCATGCCTTCTGTAGTAGTCTGTGATCAAGGTCCTTACTCGGAATTGACGGCGTACATCTTGTTTAAATGGTTAAGTCTTTATAAAGTTGATTCTTTAAAATTTTAAGTCCCCTTGGATAAAGCAGCGAGTTTAGTGATAGTGTTGTTTTTCGTAGATTTGTCAAAGATCCCATAGAAAGACCCCCAAAGGTGCCAACACACCCTGCTCTATACAGGCTCCAGCCCTAAAAACAACAAAGCCAGATAACTAACAATTGTACAACTTTTAAAGTTGATCAAAAAAATACTGTAACTTTTAATCCGTTCTCAGAACCACCTCATTTCTTATTATTTTTTAATCACCCCTCAGATGTATGTAAATTTAAAAACGGTAAAACTGAGTAAAGGAAAAATAAATACCAAGCAAACACGGGCTCGTGGACTGTAACTGTCTGGCTGGTGATGAGTCACTGACACATGGCAAAAAGTTACAGGACAGATCTAAGATTTTCAAAAGCAATGCTAAAATTATGACCTTCATTTACAGAAAGTCATCATAAAAACAATCTGAATGAATGCTTATGAATGGAAAAACTTCAGCAGATAACATTCTGTTTTTGCTACCGAAATAAGTTTAAATGTTTATATGTCCTTCAAATACATCAACATATAAAATCTACTCTTTAGGTAGAAAAATGGGTGGTCAAAAAATAAGCAAGTTGTAGAAACGTGTCGCAATTTGACGCTATTTATTGTAAGTTGATCTTTCCAGTTAAGCTTAGTAACTTGCTTAAGCAAGTATACAGTTTGCGTAGGACTGCTTTATGCAGCAGTTTCAACATCTCTTACTCATTCTCAAGAATAAAACATGAATTCAGGGACTGAAATCTAGATCCTCTGAATATGAAGCCACTGTGTGAATACAGTGCAATTCTAATGCAATATAGCAGACTGAATTTGATGGCTGAAAAATGTAGGGGTTAAAATATCTTGAAAAAGAGGTAAGTGACCTTTTTTAAAAAAAGTTGCTGGGTTACAAATGGAGTGCTCAGGTCTTTGTTTTGATGTTTATCGGAAAGTCACATATTTTAAATACTTTCTTCTAATATAACAAGTACTTAATTAATAAATATTAAATGTCTGCAGAAGTTGTCAACCAGTCCCAAAACTGTTCATGAAGTTCATGAGGTATGCTGGTTGTATAAGTATTGAGACCCTGGGTTTAAGCTGAAAGTACACCGGTGAAACACATTTCCCTAAAGAGAAAACCTGCTGGCCTCACCACTGACCTCATCCTGTGAAGAAAGTTCTCGGTGCTGGATAAAAACCTGGAAGGAATCCTAATTTAAAGGCTCTGAAAGTCATGTGGACAAGTTTAGAGCACATTTAGAATCACATTGCTAAGTCTGGATGGGATGCCAGTCCAAGGCAGCGGAAGTTATTTTTTAAAATGAAGCTGGAAGTGCTTTAGACTTCTCACCTTCAAAAGAGGGGAGGCAAACATAGGCCATTTGGGTAACAATCTATAGTCCTTAAGCATATGAGCCCAAGTAGCTCAGATACTGCAATGTTAGGGTTAAGTTTAGTTTGGGAAAGAATAAAATGAACAAGTTCATGGCAACTGGGAGCAGAACTTTGGACCACACTTTGAAAGCATCTGTTCTAGGTTCATGGACTGCAGACTCTCAGACAGCAGATGTTCATCGAGAGACCAGTAGGTGGCCTATCAGACTTCTAATGATTACTGGTTTTGGACCAAGAACTGAACCCCAGTGTCCCGCTTACTATCCAAGTGTTAAATCAGTGTAGCATAAATATAGCACTTGCACAGCACATGTATAAGTCTTTATTATTTCTATTTTTTGTGCAATTTAGTTTTTAAATATTTATTTCCATGGGTGGTCCTTGTAGAATATATCATATAATTCCTTTCAGTAGACAGAGTCCACTTTATTTCCCCTCCGTCCATTCAAAAGAGGGGAAATTATGTGCCGGGAGATTGCTTCCTGGCCTTTTGGCTAACATCAGTACTTTACGCTGAGGTAACTTTATACTTTGTGAATGTTTTTGTTTTCTGTGTGTTTGTGTTATAGGTTAGGTGTAGGATGTTTATATAATTTCTAATTGATTATTTTTTAATTTATTTATATTGGCTAATATTGTTTGTTTGTTGCTCATTATATATATAATATTATATTATATATATAATAACTATTGTTTCTTTATTGTCTAGTGTCATTTTGTTCTTAATATTTTTAATTTAACAGGGGAGGATGTGCTGTTACCGTCACTAAGGTAGGGTAGATGTGCGACCCCTATTTTCTGCGGTGGAATTGCTGGTAAGTTTCCTTTAACCATTTTTAGTTAGATCCTTGTGGTGTGTTTTTATTGTCTTTGTTTCTACCATTATGTAGTTTATATATTTGTTGGTTTTAACTCAGATTTTATAAATTAATTTTATTTTTTGCATGGCAGTTTTAAATATTTATTGTAGTTTTATTAGGAGTATTTTAGTATAAAACCAGATGATGAATGGAGTGATTATAACTGCCAATTTGGACAGTTGGTGATGCTGGACACGTGTTAAATTTCAAATAGAATAGTGCTAAAATGTGAAAACACACAAACACAATAATGAAGTTTCATTATTCTTTTACTTTGGAAAGGCTTGGATCCCTGTCTTACGGTATAGTGTAACGTTATTTTTTTTGCAATATAAAATTAGAAAACAACAATATTTACATTTATTAGCACGGGCATGTAGTGCGTGTCACATTACAGTTCCACAATTTTAAGGTTATGAACGGTTTTTCATAGTTCCCCTACTTTCTGAAAGCCTCAGAATGACTGCAGGTACATGAAAATTGCAATATGGGGTGACCTTTTCCACCAGGTCCGCGATGAGGGCCCTGTGTCAGTGCAAACTGAGGGTGACATACGCGAAGCCTCTGATCAGCCATACAGTCGACCCCTGAGCTGCTGCAGCTTCCTGTCCTGGCGGAGAGAGAGAGAGAGAGAGAGAGACACACAACCACAGAATTGGGGCGAAAGAGGCTGTAGAGGCTACAAGTCGATCGGTGGAAACCCCTTACTTTACAAAAGCCGACGTTTCTGCTCTGCTGTCGTGCCATTGAAGAGTACAGTTCAGACCCAGGATTGCACTGTTCTGGGTCCAGTAGGAAACCAGTTTAAGAGAGAGAATTAAGGCACAAGTGAACAAATGAAGAAAGTTTTGCTCTTCTTCTCCCTCAGTCTGATCGTCATGGCAGAAGAAGGTCAGGAAATGATGCTTCCTTTCACAATTTTTCTACTTATTAGAGTAAAAGCATTAATTGTATATGACTGTATATACTTGTTGAGGATGTATGCACAAGCGTCTTCTGAAGTCAAAGGTTTTTTTGTCCTTTGTAATGTATCATTTTTATGTTTGTGAGCAATAGGATCAAACTTCAAAAATAGAGGTACTTTTTTAAACTAGTCAAATTGAGTATTAATTTTTATTTTTTGTCCTATCTAAATGATAATAATCACGTTTGCTTCTTTCTCTTTCTGTGTTTTTAAATCTCTTTCCGTACCTTTTTAAATTGTATAATTGTAGTTTAGCAAAGGTGCCTAGACGTATAGTGTGGATGAATATGGTGTTTATGAGTGTATATTAGCACACACTTCTGCACAATGCGATCTTCCTTATGTCTTGACATGGCATGTGGAAGTCACGCTATGTAACATATGTTCATGTTCAAGATGTCAAGATGTCTACTGGAGGAACTTATTCAATGTTAACTGAAACAAATGATCCTAAGGACCTACTGTGTTAAACCTCATTTTCTCTTTTGTTCAGGGAATGTAAAGTTCACATTTCAAAATGTTGAAGTGACATGTCCTGAAGAGCCAAAGTCATGGCATGGAGATAAAATACAGCAGAGTACTGAAAAAATAATTAAACTTACCGGAAATGAAGGGCTGTTTTATTGTACCTATGCAACGGGCGACAAAACCAAAAAATATTTTTACTATATTAAAGGAGTAGGTGAGGAGACCTTTTCTGATATTTTTAAATGCATCTAATGTTCACTGACCTTGGACAAACATTGTGAGTGTGTACAGTACCAGTGAGTAGTGTAAGTACACCTGGACGACACCTGTATGAGACAAACGACAGAAGAGTAAAAGCAGAGCAACTCACAAGTGTCGTACACTTGTGCAGATCTCTGCAGAAGAGCTGGGAAGACATGACACCTCATTTCCTAATCTTACATGTCATGCCTGGATGTCTCGTGAAAAAACCTCTTTTCCACCAAATGTACTCAAACTTTCACTGGTCCTGTAAGTTTCATGTTGTTTTAGCTCAGAGATGAGAAAGCTCTCCAGATCTTAGATGTTATGAACTCAGAATTATCCCCCCCTGTCCAGTCTGTTGACCCCATCCACGTGCCCTGTTGTTTGAGTCTTGTCATGTTTGTTTTTCTGTGTTTTTAATGCTAAACCATGACTTTCTCCGACTTCCCGACTCGTCACCATTCGTGCTGACCAGTGTGTGACAACTGCTTCGAGTTCAGTGGGACTTGGGTGTCCGCCATTATAACGGGGGACTTGCTGGTGACTGTCGGAGTCATGGTCGCTGTGTACCACTGTACCCAGAGAAAGCCGAGAGCTCCGGCTGCCGCCTGTAAGAACGCCGTCTTTGTCATCCGTCTCATTTGTGCACCATGACAGAGCAGAGCCTCAGAGCTGCACACAGTACCTGTGCAATATAGCTTAGTGTACAGAGATGTTATTTTTAGCTACAGTGGAACTGTGTTGCCTTTGATTTTAGATCTGTACACTGTTTTTCAAAACTGTTCACAGTTTTTACTTTTGACCTATAACCAAAATCATAGCTGATTTTTTTTTAGCCATTTTTAAATCCATACTGATTCCTACTCATTTATATGGCATAATGTCATATACACCAAGTGCAGGGAATCCAACTGCAGGCATCGAGATGTTCAACACTGAGTTTCATAAAACGAGGCCCAAAACACAAACCCAGTAAAACAGTCCCGTAACCGTACAACATCACAACCCGTCTCCCTGCCAACTCAGCGGGTCGTGTATAATTGCTGCCATGGCTGGTGTTTTTCAGCTGTCCAGGCTACAACTCAGCAAACCTCATCAAATAACCGTGTATATGAGGTAAGTCCATCCGTTCACTTCACATTTCTGTTTGTCTGATGAACAGGTATGAGCGTACGGCTTTCCACAGGCGGGTCCAAAGCCAGTCTTTACTTCTGAGTCAGTTTTTCAGCACAACACAGGGCATTTAAATCACAAGCCAGTCGCAATCTCTGAATCTCTTTCAGCTTCTTTACCTTTACATTTTACTTGTGCACACAGTTGTAATGGGAAATGTCACTTCATCATTCATTTCAGACATGTCTCCGCAGCACCTCATGTTGTAATATATTACACTATTATGAAATCAGAGCTCGTAGTCATAGTTCTGCAGTTATGCCAAAGATATTATCTTGTTGACTGCTATGCTGTAACTGAATAAGAAAGAACTTTGTCATACATTTTTTTATCATTTTTTACAGCCCTTTTTTGGAAATCTGTCGGAATCTATCCAGGTCATGTGCAGCCCAATGTCAGGCCTATAATTAGATTTTAAAACAGTAGAAATGAAAACATGTTACAGAAGCAGTACCAGCATGCATCACTGTAGCGGAAAAGCTGGACTTTGAACTGATAGTCCGAGGTTTGAGTTGTTGCAGGTTTGTCTTCAGCAAAGTCCTCTTCATCACCCAGTAGAGTAAAACAAACAAATGTCCGGTTATGTTTAACTTGAGTCATTTGCTAAACTTATAATGGAACATTGGTTTCTCTTCCTTGCAGACTTTAGACCCTCAAACCAGAGACAACGATGTCTACAGTTTCTCCGGGATGCCCAGAACTGGCTAATCCATCAAATTCCTGTGGTTCCAGTTCCTGTAGAGCTGGAATGAGCTGTATTCCCAATTGTATCTCCAGTCTCTGTGTATCAGCAGGTGCACCATTTTAGCCAGTGCAGCTGAGAAAAATGAATCATCTCTACTTTTTCAGTCACCCACAACATTTCTAACATTTCTACTCTGTTTAACAATGCTGGCTAAGTTTTGTTACGTAAAACATTTTGCTGTTTAAAGAAGAAATACAAGACAATCGTTGAGTTTAACATGTCTTTTGACTTTTTAATTCGATGACTAACATTGTCTGTTAACTGTCAAAGTGGTAGAAATTTGTTTAGTTGAAACTGAAAGAACTGCCAAAGAACAAATAAAGTCATATGAATGAAATTACACATTCTAATAAGTGTTTTTAAATCATATTTTGAGCCCATGATACTACTAAATAATGCCTCATAAATATGTCCTTAGGAATGTGGGCTGATTCATGTAAGTTTTTGTTCATTTAGGCTTTCAAACACTAAATGAATAATTTTAATAACATTTTAGGAAGTTAAACTCATGATTATTAATAATTATTATTCTAGGGTATTAGCATAATATAAAAATCATATGGGTCTGCATCATTTACTGTGAACTTACTTTACAACAATTCAAACGATTAAAAAGCAAACAATTACAGATTGATTTTCTCCTGGTTGTTATATAAAAGAACAACTATTTTGGTTCATTCCTTTCCTATTTTAAAAGCTTTGTTCCTGTTGGTGAATGTATCTAGAAAGCTCTGAAAAAAGCAACGAAACCAGAACACAAAAACATTTATGTTAATATTTACATAAAAGCATTCTTGGTATGAAGTTGTTGGTTAACGGAGAACACAGTCATTGCAAACACAGAGATGAAAAATGAAATGAAATTGCCACAATTAGCAGGTGACTTGTCAAAAAAGTGTATGAAAATGATGATGTTCAAATCTCAATAAAACAAGAATATACTCTACGGTATTTTCTTTACACATATTTGCTTTAAATAGTTTACTTTTAATACAACTGTACTGATGAAGACTAACTGGGAATATACAATTCTGATTATTCAAATTGTGTTCTTCAAAACATTAAAAAAGGACTGAAACTGCTAGGGAGGCTGAATGCCTCTTCCATTTTTCAGTGCACAATTTCTTAAATTTATGTAGTATGTTTCCACAGCTCTTTGTTATTTATTTGTATTTTCCAAAAGGAGCTAGTCTAGCTTGTCACAAGACAGTAAAACTGGTTTGTATAAAATATACAATTATTCATGTATACAGCACATGAAAAAATATAACATTGGATGATGCCTTTCATTGATTTTATCCAAGCTTATGTTTAAGACACCAACCCTGCACAAAAAAAATTTTCTCCATTTTTTAATATATATGTAAGGGTCAATATACAGTATACAGTGTTTTAAGATTCCCTGCCATAGTGCAAGATTTATTTAAACCTTTTAAGTCACTATGGAAATGTACCTCGCAGGTTTCTTTTACATATTTACTCTTTTGGCTCTTGCTTTGTCTCAGCTGAAGACTTGTAAGACACCTTGCTGGTGACCTTTCCAGACAGGCGGTACCTGACACCCCTCGTGTCCTTTCTCTGGACCAGTGGAACAGCTGAAGCCTCTGATCACCCATTGAGCTGAAACCCAAGCTGCCTGTATGGCTTCCTGTCCTGGCAGAGAGAGGCACAGAGACACAGACAGACACGTAGACCAGAGGCGAAGAAAAAGGGTCTCGAAGCAGAGGAGCATAAAACTCACCTTTTCAAATCTAATGTTTTTCTCTTTTTTTGCTCTGACTAATTTTTTGTTCCAGACTCCAATTCTGACCCATGTTGGAGCCACTTCTGTGGCATCTGGGGCCAGTTGGAGCAAAACCTGCTATAAGAGAAGCTTCATATAGAAGCAGAAGACAAAAGAATGCTCTTGTTCCTCTCACTCTCTCTGGCAGCCATGGCGGAGCAAGGTAAGAAAATTATTTTTGTTCTCATTATATTGTTATTATCCATATTATATTATATCATATTATTATGAATACTTTGTTCAAAACTATTTAATGGCTACTTTAAAAATAAACAAACAATGTTTCGTTTCTAATTATATTTGTCTAATGTTTGTGTGGAAGTAAATAGTTTTATAACTAATTTCTATAGACTAGTTAGAGGTTTAAGTATGATGGTCTTAATAAATGTTGAATTTGTATCACTTTGCTTTAGGATGATACATTTGCTATACCTTTCCATGTTCAAAGTATGTGGCTTCCTACTTAGAAATAAAAAGTCTCACTCCAGAACATTTTTCTTTTAATGCTGTTTTTAAGGAAAATGTTGTTCTTTTTCTTAAATATTTGAATATTTGGTATTAAATTGTGTACAAGGGTTTTATGATTGTGCTGTGCATTCAGTGCTTTCCAGCTCAAAAACTTCTGCAGTTCTCATGTTCAAAGTTTATGACAGTGGACCAGTGCTCTGTGACATGGCTCAACACCCTAAGTAAAATGTTTCCTTTTCCTTAACACCAAACACCAAGTTTAAATACTCCAGTTAACAGACATTACTCTGACATGTACCAGAACCCAGGTTCACAGAACAAAGTCTAACATGAAAGACAACACTGTTTCATTATACTTTAAGAAGAAGACCAAATTTTGCATTACTGTGTACATATAACAAAAAATCCACTTTCAAATGAAAAAATGTACCCAGAAAATCACATAGCTGATAATATACAGCTGTATATGATACATAAAATTAAATTCAGTTCAGTGGAAAGCAATTACATTCATCTACATTTATCTAGAAGACTCTTTTCTCCAAAGCGACACACAACCGAAGAATTGTTTTTAACTAAAAAAAATAAAATTGTAATGACTGTTTTCAGTCACTGTTTACTGCCCGTTCGCTGCCTGTCCCAGACAACACGGCCTGCTGCACCCTACCATGAAAAGAAGTAACTGCTTGTCCTTCATCTATATGTCTTTTCCTTTTCGAAGTTTTAGTGTAGACTATGTATCATTCGTGCACGGTTCTTCTAAAGAAGGAATGTTATTCATTTATTTTCATCACAGTTATTATGAAACATTTTATTGTTTAGGATGTTAGTATATGATTTCAACTGTACGGAATCATAAGTGAAATGATTCTTATCACTATGCACTGTAGAAGCAGCGCTGTGCTAAGATTAGCCCTTGTAGTTATAATTTTGTTAAAATTATACTAAAATTTGCTTTCTGAACGTCTCGTTGTTTCTGTCATTTCCAATTCCACTGTAGTACCCTTGACTAAGGTAAGAATACTCTGCCGAACAAATGGGGAATGACTATGAAACACTTCACATGAAAGCATCTAATAATAATAATTATTATAATAATTATAATAACAGGTAAGAATATTTTTGACCTTAATTTGTCAACTATATGGGGAGAGAATGACTGAGACCAGAATGTCGAGTGAAGACAGGAAGTGGTCTGAGAGAGAAGCTCACATGGTTCAGCTTGAATCTGTTAAATGCTCAATGAAAGTAATTTCATAAAAATGGTGAAAATTCATCTTATGATGCCTTTTCAATACTGGTGTTGCCTTTGAAAACAATTTCAGTATTATTTTTACATTATACAACGCATGAGCCTTCTCAGGATCGCAGCTGCAGCTAGTTTACCTTGTTAAACAATACAGTGTAATATATTTACTTCTTATGAGCATACCTAGCTTCTTATCCATAGGACCATACTGGACTTTTGTGGCAGAAATGAAAACCATTCACTGGGCCTGTTCCTTATTTTACAGCTTGTGGAGTGAAGAAAAGTGTAGCCAAAAAGGTCAAATTCATGCAATTTTGATGGTTGTTGGAAGCTAGTTCCACCACTGGGGGCCAACTGTGCAAAATGGAACATGCTGTGAAAAACCAAGGTACCCTGAACCACAGAGTCCCTGTCCCTTCAGGAATCTTGCACCAGAGCGAGAGGAAAAGGTTTCATCTTTGAACATTCATGAATACCACTGCTTACTATGGCATACACTGTGAAGATAGCTGCTTGTAGAACTGATGGAAACACTAATGTGATCACAATTTTCTTGAGGCGTTAGGATATCCAAAGTGTAGAAAAGGACCTCTTGAGTATGGGATCACCAAGAGGCCAGAGGCGGTGGACTGTGGTGGTCTTGCTGCGGTGTAGGGAATGATCAATGTGCAGATCCTTTGACCGTCTTGTAAGCTATAACCAGAGTCTTTAACTTCATATGTCTGGCTACAGGGAACCAAGCGAAACAATGTGGGGACACTCTGGCCAGCTGACAGCAAATCATGCAGCATTATTCTGCTTGGAGAGACGTTATTGCAGAGGTATGAAGACCAGATAGAAGGTAGTTGCACCAGTGCAAGCAGGACATCACCATGGCCTAGACTGGGTGCTCTGTAGAGTGTGTCTGAGGCTGTACTTCATTCATGCTGCAGCATGGTCTTGACATTCTAACTCTTTTATCTGTCTAAGTTGAGATGGAGAAGCTAGACTGCCAACGCATGATCGAACATGGCCACTGTGGCTCCACTCCTGTAACTTCGGGCCTTAGCTCCCATACAGAACTGCCTGCAACCTGACTAAATGGGACAGTCAAATCAAAATTTGACATAATGTTGTCAGCCACAAATGACTTTAAAGGCAAGAGACAGGAAACATCTGTGTCTAATTTATTTATGTTGCAAGTAAATTGGTAGGGTTGTGAGATAAAATGCTTTAAAAGGCCACAGGGGGGAATGTGTGGGCTGTCAAACCTTTCAACTGAACACAACTGAAAAATCATCCCCCAAAAACTAATGTAAATTTAATTTTGGGTTACAGATATATTACCCCCAAGATGACTATCAGAAATATTTAAAATGGTAAAATGTGTATAACCCAGTTTTTTTAGACTGGATGACTTGACTGTTGACTGCGTGTCTGCACTTCCTTTATTTAAGCGAAACAGCTATTTCAGCACAAGCCTTGATTGTCTTACAAATGTTCTATTTGCCTGACAATACAACTATTTTAATATTGAAATTCATCTTATCCAGTTTTCAGGGCATTTGTGGTGAACAGCTGAGACATCTGATCACGAGTCAAGCACACCCCTTCCCTACTGCAGTTTCCTCCCCAGACAAGGACAGAGAGCAAGAGGCAGACAGACAAAGACAAGGTAGGACACAGATCACCGGCTACAGTCTGAAAGGAGCATCGGATTCTCCTTACAAATCCTGTTTCTCTGCTTATCTGTTCCTCAATTGGGTTCCATACCATTTTAGGTCCAAGAAAATCAAGCCAGTACCAAAGAAGAGAATCACACTGGTGGTGTAGAAATGGAGAGACTGCTGTTCTTCTTGTGTCTCTGCCTCGCAGTCATGGCGGACAGTGGTGAGGAAATTGTCTCACAGAATTTAGACTTTTGTTGTTATTCCTATGCGTGGCCGTGTAATTATTTAAATGCTTAAAAACATTTCATGAACTTAATAGTTATTGTTGCAATACATCCAACTGTCTTTCTGGGATAGGCTCCAGACCACTGTAACCCTGCAAACAGCAAGTGGTTGGTGAAAAAGTGTGTTGGGGTTATAAAGGATTATTTCAGTTATACTTTCTTCTTGACTAATTTTATGGTAACATGCGTGGTAGGAATGGTTCACCTATAACTGATATATATTTGTATTTGAGAAGTTACATATGTATGTATGCACTGGAAATCATACAATTATGTGTTTTGAAGGCTTCTCAGAGTACACAGTGAGAACTGATGCCAGGCGTATTGTGTCATTAAAACGTGCTGAATATTTTGTAAATGTCATTACATAACATTGCATAAATAATATTTTTCTTCTATTTTAATCTGTACTACATATCCACGATTCATCACTTCAGTCCTTTTGAAAAGTGATGCATTAGAAAAAAATCAGATGAAGTAGTTATAGTATTTAACTGGGTGCGAAGGTGTGAAGTTATAATTGTGAATGAATTTCTTATGTTTTCTGTTCAGGGGATATAAGCTTCTGGAAAACCAGCGCTACCTTTACATGTCCAGAAGGAGGTGGAAAATTAATGCATGGAACCAAACAATTGACATCTAGCACTGACCTTATAACTTATACTTTGGAGTACACTGACGACACGAAAGGACAATATATATGTGAATATAAAAGTACTGACACAAAGAAATATCATTTTTATGTTAAGGGATATGGTGAGTACATTATTATTATCTTCAGGCCTTTTGTTTTTAAAATCTAAGAGAAAATTTATTTTCACTTTTTTTATAGAACAAGGCCTTTT
This sequence comes from Arapaima gigas, assembly GCA_900497675.1. Classification (NCBI taxonomy): domain Eukaryota; kingdom Metazoa; phylum Chordata; class Actinopteri; order Osteoglossiformes; family Osteoglossidae; genus Arapaima; species Arapaima gigas. The sequence continues at coordinate 469,137 of UFQX01000032.1, forward strand.
ACAAATGAATGATATTTTGAGTTCACAATGATTAAACCATGTTGCATGTTTATTCATCCTCTTTCCTGTTCAATCTCACCCATCAGTGTGTGAATCTTGCTATGAGCTGGATGGGAGTCTGTTGGCTGGGATCATCGTGGGAGACCTCCTAGTGACAGGGGGGATTGTCATCATCATCTACCTCTGGGCCCAGAGGAGATCTGCAGCAACCACTAGAGTCTGTAAGTTTTACCAGACAGGTGTCATTGGGCACAGCCTGCACACAGGCTCATACATACACACACTTCATGTCCCCAACACAAATTTGGTGAAATTCACTTGCCTCAAGTAAACTGTTGATTCTTAGATTGTGTTGAAGAGAGAATTAATGCTAGAGATGTAGTTTGTGTCAGTCAGTGGAGCAGAGCAAGAGCACTCCTTCAAATGGGTATGGTGGCACTGTGTTAACTGTTCCTTGGTGTTTTTCAGCTGCCGGCCGCTCGGCACCCCCCCGATCTGGTCCCCGTGGGCCTGCGGTGCCCAATCGTGACTACGAGGTACATACATCTGCACACCTTTCCATCCATCTGTTCTTATGAAGGACAAATTGATGTACGCGGTCATTTGCATGGGAAGCCACACTGAGCACTTACTGCTAATACCATTCTGTTGTCCACATTTAAGAGGGTGAAGAAGGGATAGTCAGAGAGTTTATTAAAGCTATTTACATACTTTCTTAACATTACTAGGGATATGTCCATTCTTCCCCCTTCAAATTTTGGCTATACCAACAACAATTTAAATAAATGTTTCACGTCTGTAATCTGTAACATACTGTAAAAGTCCAAAAAATAAACTTGGCGCTATTTAATGTTTGAGCCGATGAAGTGGATAATAAGAAAAGCAATTCAATTCTAACTTTACTCAGTTATAATTACTGTGACCACCATTATGTAGACTTTCATTATAATTTGAATTATTGCTAATTTATGCACAGTAGTTCCCAATTTTGAACAAGGGAGACACTCAGTCACTCAGTCAAGCACCACTTATCCTAACAGCAGCTCACAGTTTTCTAGAGCTGATCCCAGAAGCACATAGTGCTAGGCTAGGTAGGCTATGTCCCAGATGGGACACAAGTCTGTGGCAGGGTAAACAAATAAGGCAAAAAATTTATTTAACATCTATTTAAAGAAAACTAGAACTGGATGAGACCTGCAACAGACAAGTATCCTGTCCTCATGTCCTGTGTTTCCAGAATAGCCTCCAGACCAATGCGGAGTTGGACAACCAGTTATTGATAATGAAATAATAAATGAATTTGTGAAATTCATGACACAGAAAGTCAAAAAAAAAACTAACTAATGGATTTGTTTTAACTCATCTGATTTTGCTCTGTATGATGGACATCCGCAGCTACAACAGCAGCAAATGTTCAGTGGTTTGACTGGGTGGGCTATGAGGGTCATGGTGGTTTGGCGACAGTTTGACCTTGTTGCTCCTCAGTGTGTACATTACCAAATGCAGAAGTGTTAAAAAACATTACTTCTAGTCAATTGCATATGTTCTTTGAAATTATTTAAGAAAAAATATTCTGTTTCCTTTCATTTCAGCCTCTAAACCCTAGAACCCGAGAAAATGCCACATATGCTGTCCCTGGGATGAACAGAACTGGCTAATCCACGCAGTTCAAGGTCTCCTATGCAGCCTTGGACATCCAAGTCCTGGTGTGATTTTGTCTTTGACCTTCTTTCAACTTGACTACCCTAAGATGTTGTCCACAGACACTGAGGAAGCATAAGTCATTGGTTCTCTTTTGTTTACATAGAACCTGCCTACCATTCAGTTTTTCCTAAAGATTTTCACTATAGTTTATTTCTTTTTTAATTTTTTCATTTTAACTATTGCTTGTTGTTCACATTTAGGACATGTTCTAAACATCAGCCTACCTGATAACTGAATTAAATTTCATTGATTTTTCTATTTCTGGATGACTTCAGCGTAAATAGAGAAAATGAATTATACTTTATTGAAAGAGTCATCATAATGTTAGATTTTGATATTGCATACTGTTATGTAACATATAAAAAGCTTGTAAGTAGGACATTGTGTTTGGTTTAACGTTTTTACACATGTACACAAACAAATCCGTATCACATTTTATTTCCACACATATTTCAACAAGTATAAGCAAAATAAAATATATAATATTTTCGTTCTCTCCTCTCATAAGTTCCATAAGTTGGAGATGCTGTTTGTAACAGCGAAGCGGATAAATCTGGCAGGAAACTAAATATTAAGATGAAATGTCAGTTTCCGAAATTAAGATGGATAAATAGAAAAAAATTACTTTTGCAGTGTAGCCATTAATATTTCTATTAAATTAATGTCATGGTCAAATTACTTTCTTTTAAGAAAGCAAAAGTTAATTCATTGTTAAATGATATGAAGATCAAATAGTGCATTAAGTAAATAAATGTGTTGATACCACATTTTAAAAGTTGAATATATTAATATATATTGTTAATGCAGGCTTAAACCAAAGTATTCACTTTTATTATCTTTCACTTCTACTTGTTTTAGCTGCATAAATAAAATGCGTCCTGCCTATTTTATGTGAATAGAGCATTTCATTTCATAATGCTAGTTCAACAGTAAATGAGAATAATATAAAAAGTGACAGTATTGAAAATGTGGTAATGTTCATTAATTTACACCTAGTTAATATCTCTTTATATACTATTTCTAAAAATGTATTTTAACTAAACTCTTGTAAAGCAATCATGTTATTAAGGACAATTTGTATGTATGTATGTATGTATGTACTTGCAAGTAGTATAGAATAACTTGTAGGCCAGAGGTTGTTGTATTTTATTTGAATAAAATAAAATAGTAGTATGTTGCACAACATACTCTATAGAAACATGTTCATATCAAGCTGCACACAGTAAAGAACTTGTTCTAATACTAGAATCAATGCATGAGTCAATGTGCTTAAAAATAGATGTATGTAAACATCCTGCTGTCATATTTTCCATTTTGTGTTTTCTTTTTCTTTAAGCATAAAATGAGTATTTATTTAAAGTTTCAGTGCTAATAACGTCAGAGGAAACTGTGCTTGTGACAACATTATTGCTAATCTGGACAATCTGAATGTTTGGAAACAGCCACCGAGCCACATGGGCCTCTCTGTGAAGCCCTCACATGTATATCGCGGTGGAAACAACACATCAGTCTCTTTGTCTTGTGAATTTCTTCTGCCCTGGGCACACGCTGTGAAAAGGATGTATATGTTTACATATATACAGAGTTGCTGTCACATTTTACCCGTTGTTACCAGAAGTTTTTATTATGCGAGCAAAGCCAGGTTTTACAGAAAAAGGTCATTTCTTCAAATTTAGCTGGTACCTACCAGGGCATATTCATCACAGAATATCATCCTCCATCATATATACAGCTATTATTATTTATGTTTTGCATTATATTTCTATTTAATATTAGATGCCATCAAAAGAGGGTGATAACCAGTCTATTCAATGAAATATAAGACGTAAACATTTCCTTTGGTATAAAAAAAGTGTCTCTTCTCATATGCATATACATTTACATTTATTCATTTCATAGACATTTTTCTCCAAAGCAGCATACAACTGAGAAACAGATGAAGAGAAACAGATGCACACGACTGTCAAAATATAGTCACTTAGTCTGATATCATTATTTTTTCTAGCATAAAGAAAAGATAAGGACTACAAACATTTTGTTAACAGATCATGTACTGAAAGTTTATTAAGCAGAGACGAGGTCAGGAAAGAAGTAGGTCTGAAAGAGTTGTTTTTGAGTGCTTCTTGAATGTTGAGACATGTTCAGCAGTTCTGAAAGAGAGGGATCTCCTTCCACCACCGAGAACCTTCAGACTTGTGATTTTGGAGCTGTTGTGCGTGGGTCCACCAAGGGGCCAGACGTCAAGCACAGCAGTCTGACTGAGTTGTAGCAAGCAGTCGGGTCCTGCCCGTGTTGGTGAGCATATCCACTGATGGACTTGACTATCCCCCATGGCCAGAGTTTTGAACTGGATACAGACAGGATACCAGTGCAGTGAGATGATATGTAGGGGAGATATGTAGGAGCACTTTGGCAGGTCAAAGACAGCCTTGTGAAGCAGCATTCTGTATCAGCTGACGAGGATTGATGACAACATGTGGAGGGCCAGACAGCAGGGAGTTGCAGTAGTTCAGGTGGGATATCCCATGTATAAAGGACCAACCTCCTTTTACATTTTTAACGTAACATTTACCTTAAGAAAACTACCATAAATGGAGAAAAGTATAGGCTGCCTTCTCATGATTTCCTGAAAATCTGCTTGTAAATTAAAGTCTTGATAACTCTCCTTTATCATAATTCTAAATGGGAAAAATAAATTATGCATTCCTAGGCCACTAAAGCGTCTACTATTTTTTCCCTAAACGTGACTAAAACCACAAAGAAAATTCAAGGTCCAATCCAGGAATTCTGAATTACTCCAAACACCTTTAAATCCAGAGTTAAGATTCACATGTTCAAAACAGCTGATATTTAACACATTTACACACTACCTTTTTTCTCATGAATTTTCTTACTGTTATTTTTTTATTTTGTTTTGTTAGATCGTGCTTGCATGATGGTACGGGGTGCTGCCTCACAGCTCTTGCCCTGTAGCTTTGGATGTGGGTTTGAATGTAGCTTCATTTTTTTAAGTTTGCATGTGACTTCCTCCCACAGCCCGGAGACATGCATTTTAGGATTGGTGAACAGGTGACTTTAAATTCCCTTGCATATGTGTGTGTGTGTGTGTGTGTGTGTGTGTGTGTGTGTGTGTGTGTGTGTGTGTGTGTGTGTGTGTGTGTGTGAGTCGTTGCCATGCAGTGCACTAGTGTTTGAGTAATAGGTTGCAGTGCACCATGACTCTTAGGATGTTTATTGAAAATAATTAGGTATCGATTTTTTTTAATGGTATTTATTAAAAATTTCTTTGCTTCACACTTGCAATCCTTTTATCTTTATTTTTTGCTGCAAAAAGCTTTAAGAGGCTTTTTTTAAAGATGCAGTGTAAAATAAAGATTGTCATTATTATCACACAAACCAATGAGGCAGTTTTTGTAGTGGGATGTCGACGAGTTTCGGAAGGGTCAACATTTCTATCGAAACCTTTATTTCAGGAGAACCCCATCTGAGTGTCTGCCCGAACAATGCACAGTGACCTCCTTATAGCCAACTCGCTGTAGGTAAGGTTACAAAGAGAAGAATAACCAGACTGTGATAAACAGTCTGCGGAGAAGTACTAACAAGCAGTTTACTCAGGCAAGATGAAGTGCAGGATATGCATAAACTAAGGGAGGATAATGGGGTGCAAATGTTAATCCTGAAGGAATGTCCCTCAACATAAGTCCTTGAGTAACTGCAACCTGATCAGGTAAGACATTCCTGAAACATTTCCTTTCACATAATTACTGAAATAACTTGTAACATGTTAACACCACTCCGTAAAGCTATACATATGGCTTCATCTGCAATAAGTGAATCATAAACTAAGTCGTGCAAAGTTATTTATAATAATATTGCATTTCAAGTGAAATTTAAGCATTTTGACACTTCAACTTTTTAACTGATAGCCAAAGTTTTCCTTTGTCTTTTTGCTTTTTCAACTTATTTTTGTATTGTTTTAGCACTCATCATTATTAATACGCATGATAGATAGACAATCTTTCTGAGACATGCTCACAGGCAGGCCCACAGCTATGAGAAATGTGCAGATCATACCATGTGTGGGGTGAGCTGCTTGCCCAGCCTGTGCTCAACAGTGCCAGGGCAGGTATGGTGAATTGAAATTTCTTCTCTTGTAAGGTACCTATTGTAAGCACTAGCTGACAGCTCATTCTTCTGTGAATTTTAGAGTACAATTTACATGTGTTCACAAATGCTAGTTGGAATAATCTGAGCATTCAATTTGCGGTGGAAGGCTCTAGATTTTCATGCATGCTCCTGTAGGGCCGTAGTAAGACTGTGAAAAATGATACTCAAAATAAGATGGATTTAAAACAGTACAGTAAACTACAACTGGCTTTTTCATCATTTGGGCACACTGTTGACTAGTTGTATTCATTACATTATCATCACTATTACTTTTTAAAACTATTTATATAAAACCTGGGGAACAATGCCATGGTAAGAAACTGCAAAATACAGAAAAGTGGAAAAAGGGAAACACAGTTTTACTGCCCTGCAGGGAAGGAAGTCAAAGAGTTAAGTTTGCAGCTAAAAAAAATGTTGTGGCTCATAATCAACCTTATCTGATTATTTAGATATATTTTTTGTATCATATCCACTCAGTGTTGAAGGGAAGGAGTGTCACAACACTGTGGTTCGAAAGTGTATTTGCTGGGCGTATGTGCACGTGGGTGAGTACATTGGCTCTGTGTGTGTGTGTGTGTGTGTGTGTGTGTGTTGGTGGTGGCGGTGCTGATGGTAGAGTAGCGGAGGTGAGCAGGCTGAGGGGGGTTGGGGAAGTGCACTACACTGCAGGTTGCTTTCATAAGTCTCTCACTGCTTGGATGGGAAACCACAGCTTGTCAGCTGGGTGCAGAACAGTGGGCTCAAGGCAGCTGCGAGCAACCAGAGCTCAACCTGTTGCATCTGTTTAAGGGCGATTTTAGGGCATAGGCCAAACCTGTAGCTGAACTAAATAAGTGTTCAAACACATTTAGGAGTTTAAGTACAACAATGTAATTTTCTCACTAAGAAACATAAATGCTAGTAACATGAGTTATGTAATAAGGGGGTACAGGTAGTATAGTAGAGCTGCTGCATTCTACACGAAGAATTATGCTTGAACCCCAAAACCTGATGTAGTATTCTTGACCTAGGCACTTTGTCAGTTGCTGCGGTCAAAAATTAACCAGCTTTATAAATTGGTAAATCACTCTAAGCAGCTAAACACTGTAAGTCACTGGAGAAAAGCATAAGCTGAATGAACAAATAACTAAAAAACGATTATCATCATGGTACTGTGCTAAGGGGGCATCAAGTTCAGCAGCTCCTGTTTCATTATTCTCTTGTATGTGTAAATATGTTGACCTACTTATTTTTTAAACTTATCTACTTATTTGTAACTGTATTTTTATATATGTATATATCATATGGGTGTATTTATACTGTATATAGTATGTTACTGCAGTCAACTGGAATTTCCATCTGGGATTAATAAAATTTCTTTCAGTCATTCATTCATATCATACTAATAGTAGCAGTAGAGGTATTAAAGGTGTTGGTCCTTGAGTAAGATTGCTGAACTTCCTGCTTTTTTGTGTTCGTAGTCTTAAACTGTTAATACTTGTAAAACCCATAAATGAAGTTAATCTTCAATGAGATCAGGTTTTCCCCCAAATATGTTGTAATTAAGCTACATAATAATGTTCATTTTTATGTAAGCGTTTTTGAGATACTTAAACACTGGCTTTGAATTAATATTTTTTTCATTATATAGACAGAAAATGAACATTACTGCTTCAACATTGCAAGAGTTTTATGGTGTATTTTAGTTCTAAGAAAAAAATATCATGAATACTAAATCCTAATTTCAGCTAGTTTTGTAGGAATACAGGGTGGCTACAATTATTATTCATAGCAAAATATGATTGTTTTAAAACTATCTATTTATTAGATGTAAAAAAATTAAAGTACCCCTCTGAGATCCATTTTAAGACAATACCTTCTTCTAGAGCTGAGCTTATAAAATTTTCCATCGGTATCACACAAAACTGTTGACTACTGTAATTTGCCATATTAGCTCGACTATCATTTATTCACGTTCTGTGCACAATATAAATACCTTGTTAATGTATAGAAATGCGAAAAAGATGGTCTATATATTTTTTTTGGTGCAAGTTTATTTGTAATTCATATTTTTTACAAAAAATCATCACTACACATACTGTTAAACCAAGCAAGTCTCCATGCAACTCTCTTCATTATGCCCCTTTTGCGAGATCAGTTCGAATTTTAGCAAATCATTTAAAATATGGCTCTGCGAAGTTTCTATTTGTATCTCCAAATAGAAAGAAAGCATTCTTCTCTGCAAAAAGTAATTTAAAAACAAAAAAGTGCCAAGCAAAGCTTGTTTAAATGTTGCAGTTTCGTTAAGTTGACCTTCACACCTAAACTGTCAGCGGATTCGTATTCGTAAGTTAAAATTGCTCATAAACATCACATTGATAGAAATCATGGTTGATCTTCCTTAAAATGTGGAGCCACTATTGTCACCTAATCAGTAAAAGTTCCACTAATAACTACGTTGTTTTTAATCAGCTAATTTATTCCAGTTTTATAATGTTTATTTAGCATAACGTTGAATAAAATAAGTCCAAAGTCACAAAGAGGGAGAAACAAAAATATATAGCAGTAAAATTATCCTCACTTTACAAGTGTGCCCTATGGCAGCACAGGGGAAATAAAGAAAAAATTAAATTATTGTTGAACACAACACATAAAATACTGTTTCTCATTTCTAAAAATATAGTATACAGTTATAAACAGGAAAAAAATGAAAAGGAAAAGTGTGAATGAATAAGTGGAGTAAATCCCAAGGCACACCATTGGGTTGTGCGATTCTTTGACATCTGCTTGCTTCTGACCCTCGAACACGTGAAGGAGTCGTCGCAGTGCGAGGTCCACTGAGCCCCTGTGGAAGTCAGGCAAGTGACCGCCGCTCTATTTCCTATGAGGCTTTCTCTGCAGCTCACTGTATTGTTCTGAGTTGCCATGTGTCAAAGGCTGGGAACAGACAAGAGAGGGCACGGCGGTTTAATAAATCCTGCACCAAGACGGCCATTATCATGGTCTGCGGCTGTGGGAAATTTCATACCGTGTAGAGATCGTTCGCCTGGTTCCCCTGGTGAGCTAGTAGGGTCTGACGATCCGATGCTGGAAAAGGGGAGATACACAAATTAGTTATTTGAGGGGTGATTTTTTTTGAGGATGTTCAGCTCTTACCAAACATTTAGTGACGCTATCAAAGAGAGTGCAAATATAAGCAATGAATAAGTGTAAACAATTCAAAGCAAGAAAAAAAGTGGTGCGTTGGAATATTTCGCACGTTGTTAACTGTATTGTGAATTCAATTTTTATGCCTTATCGAGGCTGGAAAGTAACAGACTAATATTACATTTCCTATACTGTCATTTCCATTAATTTGCTGCTTCACCCCTAAATGACTGATGGTATTTTTATTTATACATATATTTTTACACGTCCATGTTGTGGCACACCGCTGTTATAGGGTGCTCCAGCACAGCAGAAAGCGAGGCTTCAGCTAACAGCCTTCAGGTTCATTTCCTCAACTACCTCCTGCTGCTGTGATGCTGCCTCCGTGAAACAATAAAACTTCAGCAGTAGCAAAAAAATATTGGTTGTCTCTTTCAACTTTACTGTTAAATAGAGAGATGGCTAAAGTGTCTGATCCACCAATTAAAATGAGACCTTGTTTGGCCTTTGGATGGCAGAGTAAGACCCGCTGTGGTATGTGAGAACCCCAGTAGGTGAAAGAACCCAACAGAAAATGTGTTGCAGCAGCTGGTCAGCTCACCTTTGCTGTTGCTGTAACTCCTGGGACTGGGCTGTGAGGCGATGAAGTAGACGGCCATTCCGATCAGGATGGTTACCAGAACATCCCCAGACACAATTCCCATCAATGTACTGGTTTCCAGCTTTATGCAGTTATCACACGCTTGGGAATGAACACACAGGGACACCATGAGGTGAAAGATGTGAGCCACAAGTGACAATCAAAGAGAGCAATTTCTTCACATTTAAGCCATTTTGGGCATTTTACAGAAATACTGACACTTAAATTTCAAAGCAAGAGGAATAAATATGATCAGAACTAAACTGTCAATTTTTAAGTAAGATTGCAAGGTTCAAAGCTATAACCTCCAGTTCCAGAGGTACTGACTCTAACCACTGCACCACATACTAAACAGTACTTGGGCAATGTGAAAGACTTCTTGAACAGCATTAAAAGTTAGCAATAAGTGGTTAACCTCGCTTAGCTCCAATTTCTCCTGCACAGGAGTTTGTGTATAAATACAGATGATTCTATAATCAAAACTGTGAAGACTAGTTTTAGTAATTTGTTAAAGCATCTGTTGTACCTTCCCACACAGACACATGCAAGCTCAATGCTACTCTAGCGGTGTGTTTCCACATCCTTTATCACAGCAACCATGATGAGCATTTTTACCACTTACTTCGAAATTTTACAAAAATTTTTTCACCGTCTTCATTAGAAGAATTTGCACATTTGTATTCTCCTGAATGTTCATCAGCATACTGCAGAGTTAGGGTATTATTGGATAATTCAAGCCCGTTTGGGTCAATCCAGTTTTTGCCTTTACAGATCAGTTTAATTTGGTCTTTTGCGAGCTCCTGTACCTGAATTATCAAGGTTTCTGTTAAAACAAGAACAAATACAGTAAACATCTCTTCCTTACTGACATGCAGGGAATGCTTCAAAACAGTATGAATACATGATGAGTTATTTATTCCTTGTTAAAATGTCCCTTATGCAGTGATTTAACACACTGATATACACTATGTGCAACCTGATGGCTATTATATGTTAGTGCTAAAATGACATCTTTATCTTTTACAGATTGCAACAAGTAAAATAGTAATTATGACAAGTTTCTGTTAATGTGTTGTGAATCAGTGGAACAACAATATCATGTGTTAAATGTTTGCATTTTCCCCCAGTTTGAATCCACATTTCTAACAAGAATGACACAGACTTCCAGTCAACAAGAATTGCATGACATTGTTGGTTAAGTAAATAATTTGGAGAATAAGTCACCTCACCTGGTGTTTTAAAAAACATTACGATAATAACAGTAAAATTTAAACATCCAAGACCACAGCTTGAGGAGTTTGGGCTCAACATCTGTGTGCCCATCTAATGTGCAGTTTCATATATATCACAAATAATTTAAGTATTATCAATGTTGCAAAGATTTTCTTTGCTCATTTGAAGCAGTGGTGAAGTTTTATTTTCAACTTTAGAATTCTTAAAATTGAAGATTCATCCCAGGGAGTGAAAATTAAATTATCATGGCACTAGCAGTAGGGACTCACTCCACCACTAGTGAATTTAGTGATCGGTTTTGGGTTTTACCTTGTTATTATCTGTTTGCCCAGGGTTCAGGTAAGATCATTCTCTGTTCAGATTTTTTTGTGTCATCCAAAAAGATTATTGCAAATAAAAATACAGCAAAATACCTGCTATGGCTCAAGGTGTCACATTACTGAAACTGATGAAAATTTGGCACCTTATCCTTATTGTTTCCCTGAGCTCTTTTGAAAAGGAACAAAAAAACTTACTTCTTTAACAAATGATGTACTAAATACTGTCTTGCTAAAGATATGGACTGTGTGAATATGAAACAAAGTAAGAGTTGGATTTTAGGACATTTAGAAATTTGTCAGAAGCATAAATGTATAGCTATAGACACAAAAGAAAAAAAAAGTGGATTTGCGGTTTTTGTCACTAAGGGAAAAATGAAGACTTCTGATCTTGAGATTGCACAATTATACTCAGAAAATTATTCAGGCAAACATTTTCTCAAAAAGACCTGTTTTCAAAGCTAGGAAACGTGAAACATTGAGAATGTTAATAATATTGATTTTGTAGGAACTAATCTCATTATCAGTGACTTTAAAACTCATGTATACTGAGACTAACACATTTAAACAAAAAAACTTTCACAGATTCCAACACAAACTATTGCAAGTAAAAAATAAACCCAAGATACTTGATATAGATACATCAGCTAATGTCATGCTCATGGTGTTGTTTTTTGAATATTTTTAAGTTTAAAAAATAATATATTTATATTGCAGTGAAGAAATATAGGTTTTAATATCAATTTTTTAAACAAACCATTTAAAATCAGTCTTCCCAATTCATAATATAGCACAAAGCATTTTTCTTTTTAAAAATTAAGTCATTATATATAAATTTTAAACTTTTTCCATTTTCTTTTGCAGTACGTTTTCATTAAAAAATTCTTACCAGGTAAAACCATCCTTGCGAACATCAACAGAAGCGTCAGATAGAAAGTTCTCATTTTTACAATTCCACCTCAGATCCTCAGTCAGTGTGGTAAATAATGTACACAAGGATTAGTTATAGCCTGTGAAATAAATCAGCAATAAATAAGTTAGAACAAAGGCTTCTTGGGGATTATTAGCAGCTCCCTTCGTCACCACCAAGTGGGCCTGGTGTATTCGGACGCCATTTTCTCTCCATCTTCCATTTTAGTTAAACAGCTCTGAGTTTCCTGTGTTCTTCTGCACCATTTTCTGCACACCTCCATATCACTGAGCCCATGTTCTCAGTATTTTTTCCAGTTACTCTGGCAGACAGGTTTTCATCAATAGCAAAGGTAAAAAAGTTAAACAAATACACGCCTCCAGCAAACTGACATGAAAACTGTTAGGAATTTTCTATGGACACAAAATAGTATTTTCATTACAAATCTGAGCTCCAATATAAAGAGTATAAAACCAAAAACGTCCAAAATAAGCTCACATAATTCACTTCTGTCAAATAAACATTAATTTGACCTCTTGATATAGCAACTTCAGGTCATAACTGCTTAACTACATGTTTGGTAACACTTTACAATTATGTACAACACTGAGTTTGAAGATGGTCGACACCTGCATTCACATCTTGTGCTCTTGTGCCAGTACCTACCTGCACTATTTATTATGTCTTTGCCTAAGCATTGAATCGGACATCACAAATGCACTCTTCGTGATGTGGCGGCATACATACCTTACTGTTCTGGTACCTTCTGATGGGATCTCCAGGAGCTGCAAGCCTGAGGGTGGCAGCAGGAGCAGCTCGCCCAGTACTCGTGAGCCGTCTTCTCTGAATCACTCACTTTGTGTGTTTGACAGCCCTGCTGGGGACTTGAAACCTGAGTAAGGTTATCCTGCCTCCTTCTGTACGCCTTTCTACATCCGGGGCTTCGTCTACTTTTCGGAAACGCACAGCACAGAAAAACAAGATGCATCTAAGAGGGGGGTGGGGCAGCAGAGGCCGACCAGGTTAGAGTTAGAGCTCCGCATCTACACCAGCCAAGCTTTAATGCTGTAATTCTCACCATGTGCCTACTCTTGCTCATTTTCATAGTCGTGTACTTTTCATCATCGTGATGGAATGGTTAAGGGTGAGGAGCACCTCCAATGAGATATGATGATTGAGACTTGTAACCACTGCTGCTTTAACCCGCCACACATCTGGCAAAAAGTCCTTGAGAAAATTGGAGAGAAGCTACAGAAAAACAAGAGGAGGCAACAAAGAGCTCCCACAAGCTGCTTCCTGCCAGGTAACGGTAGACCGCCATGACCTACAATGGGCACCTGCCTTTTCAAGGCACACTCATGCCCACAACGGCACAAGCACGATCACATACATCAACTGACAGATAAACAGGAGTCCAAACACATGCCCAGAGATTCAAACCGCCCCAATAAATGGTGAACAACATTCATGGGACACTATAAAAGGGCCTCACATGAACATCTAAACACAGTGAGGAAGAAAAAACACCCCACAGGGAATTCATACAGCTACTGCAGCACCACAAAAAACAGCCGTCGCCACCAGGAAGCTCCTCGCACTTGTTAGACACATGACTTTGTCAGGGCATAACAACCTTCTATGTGTTTCTGTTCCCCCGTGCTTTTTTACCCAACAGATTTTCACCTCCCAAGTCGACCTCATGGACACATTTCCCTCCAAAATTCTCATCATTCTTTCACCCCATCACTCAGCCATTTCATGTGGCATTTGCTTCTTTTATAGCACTACCTGCTGTGCACAGTAAATTCAGTCAACATCACTAACTGCTTGTCCAAGTTACAGTGGTCCAGAACCTACCCAAGTAGAACAGTATGCTAGGCTAGTTTGGGTTTATCCTTGGGCAGATTGCCAGTCTACCATAGTGTGGCAGGCAAACAATTAGACACAAACAGCAGTGATTTAGCCATATTTATTGAAGAATCTACATCATCAACCTGGTTATGTATTAATGCATTCACAGCATTCACATATGTATAGGAATACATTTTCACACAAGGTCATTCCCATGGTTATACAAAGAAGGTGTTCACGTGTGACATTCCACGTTTACACAGGAACCTTGGATATGTCGCTGAGAGAGAGCTGTGCTGACCTCAGAGTAAATATGTATATTGTTCCAGAAATAAACAGGTCAGTTAAGCATTCTTCTTTTCTTTGGATAACTGATTCCAAACTAGTCAGGGTGGGCTTTCTGTTTACCTATACCACTAAAATGAGACATGGACCCTGCACTCTCAGTTGCTGATAGAGACGGTGGGGACAGTGGGGACGGACAAACACTGAGTCTGTATGAGCAAGTACTACAGTTCTTTCCTGATAGCGCCCCCTTGTGTGGTACTGTTGCCACACAAATCTGGCCAATCCAGTCACCAGCTGAGGCACATGTCAATGCCTTGACAATACTTGACAAAAGATGTTGAACCATTATCGCAAAAAGGACTTGTGCTCATTGCTGACATTGTACCTTCCTTCCGGTCCAGGTCTCCACTGGTCCTCAGCCGCTGAGTGGTTGGCTGATAAGAAGGACAGCTGGAAATCCCGTTGAATGCTGAGAGACATCATGCGATGAGATATCAGAGCCAGATTTCATCACTGCTCATGCTGTTCACCTTGTAGATGTAGCCCACCATGGGGAACCGAGTAAAGCCTGGGGACAAAGAAAAAATAAAGACAAAGAAATATACAAATGCAGAGATTTGGGGCCGCAATTGAGCACATGTTCATATAAAGCAGTGAAGACATGTACCTCAGTAACTGATACCTTTACTTTACTGTGTTAATGTCTAAATTTAAAAGTACATTAAACTTAATTCACAATAAGTTGCCAGTTTATTATATACAATCCCCACCTTCACATAGCTTGTATATTCCAAGTCATACTTTAAGTGACTGCAGTGTATGGTGTAAATCTGGCAGACTAGGATGTCTATCATCAGTTAGTGTTCAACTGAGCATTGGAATGGGCAAAACAAGTTTCCTTAGTGACCCTGAATGTGGCATGATAGTTGGCACTAGGTGTGCAGGTTCTGAGGTTTACCAAGAATAATGCAAAAAGTACAAACCCCATTTCCAGAAAAGCTGGGACATTTTGTAAAATGCAATAAAAACAAAAATCTGATTTGTTAATTCTTTTGAACCTTTATTTAACTGACAAAAGTACAAAAAAATTACTTTTAATGTTTTGGCTGACCAACTTGATTGTATTTTGTAAATATAAACAACTGTAGAATTTGATGCCTGCAACACACTCAAAAAAAGTCGGGACAGGGGCAAAATAAGAGTGAAAAGTTCATAGAATATTCAAGTTACACCATTTTGAAACATTCCACAATAAGCAGGTGAAGTGGTAACAGGTGAGGGTATCATGATTGGGTATGAAAGGAGCATTCACCAAAGGCTCGGTCTTTGCAAGCAAAGATGGGTCATTGTTCACCACTTTGTGCCAAACTTCATGAGAGAATTGTCAAACAGTTCAAAAAGAACATTTCTCAATGCAACATTGCACAGAAATTGTCTTCCACCATCTACCATACATAATATTATGAAAAGATTCAGGGAATCCAGACAAATCTCAGTCCATGTAGGGCAAGACCCAAAACCACTTTTGAATGTGCATGACCTTCAAGCCTTTAGATGGCATTGCATGAGAAACCATCATGCTACTGTGATAAATATAGCTACATGGGCTCGAGAGTACTTCGGAAAACAGTTGTCACTTAACACAGTATCTTGCTGTGTCAAGAAATGCAACCTGAAACTGTATTACACAAGGAGAAAGCCATACATCAGTTCTATGCAGAACTGCCACCGAGTTCTCTGGGCCCACGCTCATTTCAGATGGTCCGAAAGACAGTGGAAACGTGTGCTGTGGTCAGATGAGTACGCGTTTCCACTTGTTTGCTGGAAAAACGGACGTCAAGTTCTCTGTGCCAAAAATGAAAGGGACCATCCAGACTTATCAGCGAAAGGTGCAAAAGCCAACATCTGTCATGGTATGGGGGTGCATCAGTGCCCACGGCTTGGGTGACTTGCATATGTGTGAAGGTAGAGACATATGAGACATATGCTGCCATCAAGGTGACGTCTTTTCCCAGAAAGTCCATGGTTATTTCAGCAAGACAATGCCAAGCCTCATTCTGCACATGCTACAACAGTGTGGCTTCATCGACACAGAGTGTGTGTGCTTGACTGGCTTGCCTGTAGTCCAGATCTATCTCCTATTGAAAATGTATGGCGCATCACGAAGAGGAGAATCAGACAATAGCGATCATGCACTGTTGAGCAGCTGAAGTCTTGTATCAAGCAAGAATGGGCAAAAATTCCACTTGAAAAACTGCAACAATTAGTATCCTCAGTTCCTAAATGATTAAAAAGTGTAATTAAAAGGAAAGGTGATGTAACACAGTGGTAAACATGCCTCTGTCCCATCTATTTTTGAGTGTGTTGCATGCATCAAATTCTAAATTTGTTTTTATTTACAAAATACAATTAAGTTGTTCAGTGAAAACATTGGAAATCTTTTCTTTGTACTTTTGTCAGTTATATAAAGGTTCAAGAGAATTAAAAAATCTCAGATTCCTGTTTTTATTGCATTTTACAAAATGTCCCAACTTATCCGGAAATGGGGTAAAAAAAGAAGCAGTGATCGGTGATCCTGCAAATGAAAAAAGCATGTGGATCAGAGGGGTCAAAGGAGAAGGGTAACAACAGGGCAACGAATGGGCCACAACCATATATCACACATCAGAATTCAACATTAGTGTGCAGAATGTCATCTCAGAACACACCACTTGTCAGACTTTGTATCAAAAGGGCTACAACAGCTGAGGACCATGTTGGGTGCCAATGTTGTCAGCAAAGAACAAGAGAGCATGTTTCTATCAGGTGGAAGCATCAAAACTGCACTGTTGAGGATCAGAAAAAAAAAAGTTGCTTGAAAGAATCCTGGTTCCTCTTAATTCATGCTGATGGAAAGATCAGAAACACGAGTCCAAGGACCAATCCTGCTTGGTGTTAACAGTAAAAGCCTGGGGTGGCAATATGATGGTGTGGAGAATGAATTTCCCTGGCACACATTAGGGCCCTGACGCTCACTGAAGAACACGTGAATGGCGCAGCATATCTGAACCCTTCATGGCTACAGATTATCCACACTCGGAGGGACACTTTTAACATGATAATGCACCATTTCACAAGGCACATGTCATCACAGAATGGTCCCAGGAACATGACAGCAAGTTTTCGTGGCCCTGCACAGTCTCTGAATTTCAACCCTAATTGAGCAACTTTGTTTAGAGGTGGAAATGGCTGCTCACAGCAACACAATCATTTCCTTATAGTATAACACACCAGCACAACACATCCATCATCTTGCTGGATTCATGCCATTCTGAAGGCCAAAGGAGGCACAACACACCACTAGGTAGATGTACCTAATAAAGCAGCAACTCAGGATATATTGCAGTGACACTAGTCAGTAACATCTCAGTCTGAGAACAAGCATGGCTATTTCATAGTGTTCTTCCCACATGAATAGGGCATTATCACTAATTCATTTGAATTATGGGGGATGCTTGACCTCAACCAACCTCGGGCTGCATAAGCGGCAGACAGGTCCTGATCATTGCTGTCTTCCTCTCCCTGCTTTGATGTTGCCCCTGTTGGACACATGAGAGTCTGTCTGAACATCACATTGCCATTACAGTGACTGGGTGAATGACAGCATGGTGCAGGCAGTCAGCCTCAATGCTCTTGTCTCAGTTATCAGGCTGTGGGCTTAGCAAAAATTCTTACCTCTGCAGAGGGTTTGGAGGTCATTGAGCTGTAGGTTTGAGGGTAGAGACATGTTCTCACGGGGCAGATGTACACTGTCTATCCAAACTGGGGGTGACTCACTGTAAAGTATCAAATAATCAAACATGATTTTAATAAAACCAAAATTAAACTGAGGTATTGCTCCAAGAGTCTTACCTCTTGGGTATGGTGATCTCCACTGGTTTCTCTGAAACAAACAAAAGCATTTCAGACTAACAATTTGGTTACTGGTACCACATTTCTACTGACCTAGTTCATTGCTCTCATCTCTTCTATCTTGCCTTTTCTTACCAATGTCTTTCACTTTGTTTTTATGGAGCAGAAAAAGCAGCAGGAGAGTAAAGATGAGGAGAGTCATAAAGCCCACAGCGCCCCCTGTCACAATCCCCAGCAATGGCACCTCCACGCGAGTCTGCAGGATTTCTGGACCAGGCAGCAGGGAGATGGAGAAAGGAGAAGGTTGCACATAGGAACAACAGCAACCCAATGATATGGCAACATGAATTCAAATGACCTGCAAGGGTGAGGTTGCTCTGAGCGTAACCCAAACTGTTGCTGGCCTTCACCGACACATTCCCAGAAAGGCTGCTTGCGCTCACATGGAGTGTGTGATTGGTCAACCAGGGGTAGCCATGGGAGTCCAGGATGAGGAAGTCAGATGTATTGGCCACCACATGACCAGTTTGGTCCACCCAGGTTATGGTTGCAGGGGGGTTCGATCGTACCAAGGCAAAGAGGACCAAGGATAATCCTGGGTCAGAGGTCTCACTGTAATGGGCGTTTACTCGCAAAATCTCTGGCTGGTCTATGCAGTCAGGGAAATGCAAAGAGAACAAAGAAAGAAGCATATTTTGCCAAAAACAGTAGAGTATACAACATGTAGGATATGAAAGACTGGACATATACATACCTTTTGGAATTTTGGATTTTGGAATTTACACTAGTTCCTGATATTACAAAAGATCAAGCCATGTTTTTGGAGATAAAAACATTTTCTAGTTTATTTTTAAATTTCCTTTTTGAAACTTTGTCTTACACAGAGTGAAAGCAACCCAGCTGACAGGTGGCAGTAAAACACACAGAGTAGAAGTCAAACATCAAGCCATCATTCTGTTCACCTCCACAGTATTTACAGCCCATTTCCTCTGTTCCTGAGTATCAGTGACCAGTAACAAAACGAAATACATTGCAAACGTTTAGAGGATTGAATAAGAACTGTAGGCATAATGTTTTTTATTTTCAGTCATTTTAAATTAATTCAGCTCAAAATTCCAAAAAATGAGTCTTACAACCAATTTTTATTTTCCTACAGCTATATCCAAAGGTTCTACAGAACCTAACCTGTAAATAAAGGACATATGGACTACTCAGCATTGATTTTGACTTAGAGGTCCAAGCAACTTTTGATTTAAAAACAAATCAAATTAAGAACAGACCTCCAGGTTGCGTTGCCCACAACTTGAACAGCCAGTTTTCCAGCATAATGTCACAAACTTCCTGACTCTTTGTATTATTAATTAGCATCTATTTTCTGTAATATCAAGGAATTTTGAATATCTCAAATCCATACACTCTGGTGGTGTTACCAGTGCGGTGGAGGGATAAGCTATATGTTCTGCAGACAAGGGCAAGGAGATGGGGGCACTCACACTGCACATTGAGGACCACGGTGGCATTATAGCTCTTTCCACTCTGGGGGTCTGCGACGCCACACACCAGCTCTCGGTCCCATTTCCTCGCATGAAGTGTGAACGTGCTGTTTGGCTTGAAACCCCTTTCCTGCTCCCTCCCTGTCTCTCGCGGCGTCAGCACCAACTGACTTGTTCTGTCACCTGAGGTTTGTGTTTGTCTCTCCCCGTTCAGGTACCAAGTGAGCAGTGGCGGCCTCTGGGGGGTCCAGCCCTCCGACTGGCACTTGAACTGCTGCGTTGCATTCTCTTTCAGTGTGACAGCAGAGTGCAATTTTCCATCAATCTTCGGAATGGGCTCAATTGCTTCTAGAGAGTTGTGTGGTTAAAATATGAAAACACCAATGAAAACTGAGTTGTATCACTCTCTGAAAGGTATTTAGATTTGGACAATGACACGTACAGATGAAAATGCAATCTACTGTGTGTGTTTGGAAGCCTCACCTGTTTGAACCCAGGTCCAGGTGTGCAGCAGTAATAGAGCAGTGCTGAGCCCCTGCTTCACACACACATACTGCATGGTGGCGCTGCGTCGCACAGCACAGTCACACTGACCTGCATATTCACAAACAGGCAGGAAAGAAGTGAGGGAACCGGAGACAGGCAGATGAGTAATGGGAGGGTGTACACACACACAAACACAAATATACACACACACTCAACGAAGCTTGCAGCAGAGAAACAGATGAAAGCAAGTGACAATCACCACCCACAGGTCAGGTACAAACACAAACACAAACACCAGTGTGTGATGATGCAGTCAAAAAGGTTTACTGCAGGGTGCGGGGCAGCCCTATGCAAGACAGCTCAGCAAAGCCTTTCTGAACAATTTATAGTCACTGGCTGATACCAAACCAAAACCAGAGGAGCGTTTCACAACATTCAGTTAGTCATTCTCTGCATGGAACAATTTAATGCCTCTGCAATTTAGCTGTCAAAACAAAACACTATATTCTCTGTATTAGTAGTCTTTCATTCTGCCACATTCCGGATATTGGAACCCCTCACTGATAATTACAGCCCTACAATGTGGCTGACAGTAATATTGTATCACAGACAGATGGATGTGCTTGTAAATAAATCCAAGACATACACAACTGTGTAATACTCAGTTTGAGTCTGCAAGGAAACACACACACACAGCTTTCCAGCAGTACCTTACCTGTGCCCAGTTTGCAGAAGGAAAGGTGTCACCTGCCTGCACCCCAGCATGTCGTCCGATCCAACCAACAGCCTGCTGCCAGACCCTCAACCCAACGCAGTTGCCCAGCTTTACAGGCTGACGCAGACACTCATGGTGTCACCACACATACGAGAGGGAGGGAAGGGGGTACAGCACCACCCCCCCATGACCCATAAATCACTACTGGATGACGGGAAGACACAAGAGATGAAGCCTGAGAAACCTCCTGCCAGGTTGTGCAAAGCCAGAAACCAGATGCACATGCTCTGCCCTTCACACAAACACACACACACATTGTGGATCTACTGCTTTGGTCTGCAGAACCACTGCAGTGCAGGTGTAAAGGCAGGCAGAAGCAGCTGCTCTCAGAGCTTCGTGGCACCAAAGAGTGATTTTGTTCTTGTAAAGGAACAAACATTCTTGCTGCACAAAATGTTCATATAAACCATCTCCTTGACGAAGTATCTGGTGATGATACAGTTTTTAATAATTTACCATAACTACATGGTTCCTTATACTGTTAAGAAGTTATTTTGACTATGAAGGTTTATTTTGAAAGTTGTACTTCAGAGCCTTCATTTGTCCAATTGCTCGTCAAACCAAGAATTATGGAATATCAAGGCACTTTCAGTGAAATTTGTTTTGCAGCCACTTTTCTTCCAAGCAACTTACATTTGGCTGATGCACTAAACTGCTCACAATTATTTACCCCTTTTTACACAGTTGGGTAATATTTACTGACTACATTCAGGTAAGTACCTTGATCAAACATATTACAGCCGCATAACTGAAACCAGAATCCTTTGATTATGAGGTGACTGTTCCAACCACTTTGCACCCCATCTTAATAGTAATTGAAATATTGTCACCGCAATAGTAAAAGAGCCAAATAATTAACATAACTTTCTTCTTACTTCTCTATTTCCATTACTATTTTAAGAGTACTCTGGGCAGTTACCACATATCAGAGGTGTGATTTGTTTGCATTTTTCTCCCAAGTGAGTTTACTTGTGCATACAACAATCATGTATGTACAGTGTTTATTTCAAACACACTGAGACAGAATATAGATTCAATGACATTTGTACTAAATAAACACATTAGCTAAAATCAAGCATTCGTGAAAGAACGGCCAAACAACCAGATCACCTGTCATAGCCACTTCATTGTATATACACACACTCCCCTTACAAACATCTTTAATATTTGGCACTCATTTTACACACATTTGTTTTTTCAATTATTTCTTTATTTATATATATTTATTTATTTTATTCATCTTAGTTTGGTTGGTACTTTTGTCATTGTTGTCGCACTTCAGTATATTTGTAGTTCAACAAACAAAAAAGAAAACAAAAGTCGGGGGGTGAAAACAGAAAAACATACAGAACAGGAACTGGGGTGGGAGGGGTGATCACAGGAGTTACTGCGAAACAGAAGGTTTACTCCTGTGATGGAGGGAGCTGATACAGAGCAACTGTAGGGCAGGAGGGGAGGAAAAGCCCTAGTGCTGAGAAGACACACACATATAGAATCCACTGTTTACAAAGCAGGGAGGAAAGCTGCTTTAAACACTCAACCTCCTCACCTACCCCCCCACCCGTTTAGGAAAAAAAAAAAAAAGACAACTGTCCATCCTACACTAATCTGCTGGCATCACCTCCCTGCTATGGTTACACACTGCACAGTTACCTATGATTGCTGCAGTTGTGTTGTCCCTGTCCTGGGGAGGGGGGGGGGCATCTCTTTGGCAGCCGTGCTCTTCCGTTTCTTAGCCAGGGACCCCCCCAACCCCCCACAGCTTGCCAAGAGCCGGAGAGGTCAGCGTGATGGTAGAATGGAGCTGGGGACCTTGTCCAGACAGTGCATTTATGCGTGATCGTGAGCACGCAGTCGAGCACATCTGGGGACAATGCCACAGCAACTATAGGATGAGAGAATCTGCCGCAGTCCTTTGGGGAACTTATGAGTTCATTTCCCACATCTGATGAGTTCAATTTGGATTTTTCCCCCCCAGAGTTCACCAATGAGTAAAGGAAAAAGACCATTAGATTGAGGAGAAGGGGATTCTGGGCACAGGAGGTTCAGGCTGGGCCTCAAATTCTTTCCACTCCTCGGTGCTTCTACTGATATGTTGGCACTTTGACTTCCTCGGGAATCGATTTGCAGAAAACCAACCGCCTGCTGATAAAATCCCCACCTGCCACTCCTCAACCAACAACCAGATGCAGCATCACCCCTGCAAACATCAATTATATAACAACAAACAACGATCATTGAAATGATAAGAACAACAACAATAACAGCAACAATTACACCCTCCTTTTCAAGTGTCTTGTAAGTTATGGTAGCAACAAAAGCAAGAACAATCATCACTATTATCTCATGAAGATAACTTTTCTTTTAAACTTTCCTTCCACCCCACTCATTAATGACTGCATCTCATTAACAAAACAAAAAGAAAAACTTCCATCCAAAAATACAAATAATATTAATATTATTAAAAAACCCTCTATCCTCAAAAAGAAACAAGTTTTTATATGAACAGACATGGCCACTGTGGTCTATAAATGGCGATGCCATACACAGTCTGGAGAGTAAGTTAGCCAAAAAACTACCCATAATGCCACGCAGGGTCACAGGAGGGGAGGAGGAGGGAGGGATTGGGCTTAAGAGGCAAGGCAGTGGAGGTGAGAGACCACAGAGGGGAAACAGACAGGAGGCAGGGAGAAAGGAGGAAGAAAAAGCTGGAACAGAGAGCAAGAGGGAGTAATTGCTTAAACCAAAAAAGTGCAGAATTACATAAGTCATTATAACAAAAATGTCCACTTTCTTTGCAACACAGAGAATGTTTTTTAATAATTATCATTATAATCATAATAACAATAAACTTCTTTTTTGTACGCAGAACAAGTAATAACAATAATAATAGTAACAATAATGATCATAATTCCTACATGAACATTAGCCATAAAAATGTATAAAAAAAAGATTAAGAAAAAGAATGACCAAACAAAATGAATGAAAAAGAACGTTCCGCTGTGCAGTCTCTGTGTCACTGGACTGCAGTAGCTTCTATTCTTGCAGGGTGACAGAGAGCCCCCCCCATGCCCCCAACCCCTGAGGCTTACCCCACCTAAACCATGCCATGAGCCTCGTGGAATGAGTCGCTCAAAGCCTGGGCCCCATAGGCTCTGAGCACACAGCTGGCTCCGCAGTGGTCCACTGGGATACGGTGGAGGCTGGGGGTAGGGGGGTGTCGTCGAAGCGCAAGCTTGGTGTGAATACTCTGAGGTGTGCTTGTCTGTCTGTGTCACTCCAAGTGCATGTGTATACAGGATGCTTTGTGTGTGCCATATGCGAGATACGGTTCTGTCAGTCTGTCAGTGTAGCATTTAAGCATGTTGCCGTGGTGACGGCCTGGGGCAGGGCCGGTTGTACCCAGGGCTTTGACTGGTTGGCAAAAATGGTGTGGTGCAGGGGGAAGGCATTGGGGTGGGAGTGGGAACAGAAGCTGAGCACAACATTCCCAACAGGTAGAGGAGGTGATGGAGAGAGGCAACGGCTATGCTGACATGGGGCAGCTGTATGGAATGCTGGGCCTGCATCTCCCCATTCGCCCCCCCCCCCCCCCCCCCCCCCCCCCCCCCCACGCGCTTTGATGCCCCCTCCAGAGGGCAGTAGCAGAACTGCAAAAAAAACACTCCCTGTTCGCCCTCTTCCATTCATTGNGATCCTTCCCCCCAGGACTGAGACAGCGCCCCCTCCAGACAGACAATGGCAGTTTGGCATGATGCTGCTCAACACAGGTGGCTGAAATGGACCTTTTATACACTAGAGGGTGCCCCTGAGGGAGAGAAACACACAGGTCAGTTTCAATGCAAATTTAATTTCTTAGGAAGCCACTACAAATTTGATGCATCTCAGTAATACATTTGTAGCTTGTAAACGGACAGTAAAATATTAAAAAGTCATGGTTCAAGGCTGTTCACTGCTATAAAATCTAGTTTCATTGGTACAGTTTATATCAACAAATGAAAACAGTAGCTTCCACTCAGTTTCATCCTAAACAACTGAATCCATTCATTCAGCTATACATGTTGGAATAGCCATTCACGTTAGGCATCCTACACAAGCGTACAAAAGCAGGGCCCCTTGGGGGACAAATTTAAATTAACTAAAATTGCTAACTAGAATAATCTGAACTTTGAGTATGGATTATTTTACCAAATTACATTAGAATTAACCCACAGTAACACTACTGATTAAATGAGAGCAGTTGTCCTGTACTTCCACATATTCATGGTAAAGGGACACTAACCTGTCAAACTGACCTGTGTTAGACTCCAGCCTGCTCCATGCTGTACTGCAGGTCAGGAGGCTTGTAGCTCTGGAGCATATCGCTGGTGCAGGAGGAGGGGTAGCAAGCAGCCGCATGGAGGTCACCCTCCACATCGCACACTGATAGAGGGGGACACAAGTCAGACCCACACATGGTCAAGCTGCTGTAGCTACTGCAGCACGTGTGAATGAGAGCGAGCGAACCTGAGTCCTCCCTGTTGTGCAGCTGCTGGCTTCCTGTAAGAGATGACTGGCTGAGGATGTCGGACATCCGGGCGGAACTCAGTGCCTTGCCGGCCAATAGGCTCATTCCACTCATGGGTTCAGCCTGATCCTGCAAAAGGAGGGAGGGAAGATAAGACCAACATAGGCAGAGGACTGGTGACCCCAATGTGTCGGCATAATGCAAGCAGATACTCACATAGGCATCGTCGCAGGTCTGGATGGTGTGATGCCGCTGCAGGGCCCCACGGGGTCGATATCCATCCCCTTGTGGTCCCCGGGTCACGTAGCCAATGCCATTATGGTCAGGCACCTCCATGACCTGCCCCGAGGGCATGCACTCAACATGATCACCCCCAGAGGACTCTGTGAACATAAGCAAACCGTAGTACCACCCCTAAAATTTAGTACTCAGTAACTTAGTACTGTCCTCGGTGCCACAATAATGATGTGCTCAACCCATTACCTGGAATGATCGCCTACATATCAAGTAAGTACAATCTCCTAAGTACAATCTCATAAAATGTTGGTATTTTCTCATAACAACATCACAGTCTGTGTATTTTGTATGTTTTCTGCTTTGAGGGGACTGAGTTTGCAACCTTCCAGCAGAGTACTAAGTCACTTAAACACATACAATGGAAGTTTGTCACTAAGTTGCTTTCGGAAAACGTTCCATTAACACATCATCTGTCGAAATCACCTGTGCTTCGATAAAGGTGTGTCTGTAACCGTTATTAAATGCACTTCTCTCTGGAGTAAGGCATCTACTAAATGAATAAAGTAAATGTTCTATGCAGTACTGCCATCTATTATACAGACAAGTCTCACCTCTGGCTGCAGTGCCACTGCGTAGGTATGGGTGCCTGTGAGGGGACTTGCTGTAGGGAGGGGAGGCCCGTGGACCTCCCAGCAACTCATGGCCCTCCCCACAGACCACAGCCTTGGTTAGAAGGCCCTCGTGGTAGCCGGGCGGCTCATCCTCCTCCATGCTCTCTGAGTGGGGCAGAGATGGAGGCGGGCACTCAGGGGGCCGGATCTGCAGCAGGTGATGGTAGTGTGTTGGAGCTGGTTGGCCAGGGGCCTCCAGGGACTCGCCCTGGTTAAGATGGCGCAACATGAGCAGCTCACTATAGTCCTGGGGGGCACTCTGGGCAGAGGGTGGTGCGGGTCGGGGGCTCTGCCGCTTCAGCAGAGCAGCCAAGTCTTGAGGGGGCAGCCGGGGATCGGCGTGACCACTGAGGGAGTGCCGAGGAGAGAGCAGGCCCTGCAGGGTGGGCGTTACATGTTGTGCAGGCCGGTATTCTGGCGGTGTGGGTGAGAGCAAGGCCTGCTGCAGTGCTGAGGGGCTACCGTAGCCTCCACTTGCAGCTGAGCCACCACTCGTCTGATAGGCCTCCAGCCCTGGCACTTTAAGGGAAGCAGCTTGTAGGTAGGGGTTGTTGTACCCTCCAACTACCCCGCCCCCAGAAGGCCCCCCCCCACTCTCGCCAAGCAAGTGAGGGTTGAATTGGGCTGGGTCATAGCCTGGGGTGTAGTGGAACCGGCTCAGGCTGCGACTGCAAGAGGAAAGGGTGGGGAAGAGAGTGACAACTGTCACCCCATGTCACTACTATCTATAGTACATAAAATCAAGAACCTCAAACACAAGACCAAACAATTTCCACACTGTAAAACAGGACATTCACCATAAATCTTGTCCCTGCTTACCACCTCATTCTACAGAACAAATGGCAGCCCTATGACTAATTATAATTATGTAATTTAGTGACAAATGTTTTTCTTTTTAAATAAACTTTCAAATATTTCTCATTTTACAGTGCCATAGGTTGGGAGGGTTCACTACAGACAATCTCAGTTGCACACACAATCTAATATGAAATGATGAAGGCATGGTACACAGTACTGTGTGGGAACAGAACGTGCAGAGGTACAGTTTGCTTTGTTGCTAGAATACTGGGTATTTTATTTCTTAAAAACAGCAAGGCAAAAATTTCATGAGGTCACTTACAGTCCTCTTCAAACATGAGACTTTTTGTGCAATTTCACAAGTACAGTACCAGTGTAAAGAATGAGTACACTTGCTGGACGCTTGCTTTTCCCACATTCAGCATCCAGCGAAGAAGTCTGATCAGGAAATGAACCACCATGTCTTTTCAGCTCATCTTTATTTAACAAAGATGTAAGACATGTGCAACTTGGTCTGATTTCACTGTTCTGTCCATTTTGGTCTCATGTTGGCAATTCCCAGGTCAAGTCACACTTTTCACTGGTACCTGCTATACAACTGCAAGCTCTGCTCATCTTTTCACCACCTGTCAGCAAACAGGCTCTAAACACAAGGATTCTGTATAACTGATGGTTGTCCACTAGTTTCACAGCACATTTCAACAAATTCGCAACATCTTAGCTGGCTGCTACCAACTGAGGTCAACATTCTTACACTTATGTTTCTGCCAATCAGTGCAGAGAGGCAAACAGCACAAAGCCATTTTGCGATAAAGTCATCAATTGCTGTCGCAGGGAGTTCAATTTGGTTTTTAAAATTTCTAGAAAATGTTCCGATTCTTTCAGTGGGATTCCCACGCTGGCTTAAATCACCAAAAAAACTGACCACCATAAACTGGCACAGAACTGCAACAACTACAACTCCAAGTATTCATTTAACCAACTGTACCTTTCTGAACACACCATAGATTCCATCACATGCCAAAGACTTCTGAATTATTTCAGGAAGTTTACAAAAATCATTAATGAAAGACATTACATGGTGGTTATCTTAATTTAAGTATAATGAAAAAAAATTAAATACAACAATCATTCACAGCAAAGAAGAAAAAAACATAACATTGTTTCTTATGCTAGGGCTGTACATGTATGGATACCAAAGTGACTGACACACACACACACACACACACACACACACACACACACACACACACACTTCAAAAAAAAAAGTGAAAAGGGGGATGATGGGGTAAGGGGCATGCATGTCAGGAGCCATGGCCCTAGGCCCCGGACAATCAGTCACCTGTGAGTCTCGGCACTGTCGGCGCTCAGCTGCTTCCCCAGCACCCTGTGGGGGCATGGCGTAGACAGGAAGCTTTGTCGTTGGGTTCCACCACCCAGCTCAGCCTCCTGTACCTGAATGGTCACCTGCTGCTGGGGCACTGCTTGGTTCATACCCACATTTCTGGGTAAGCCAGGCGGCTGCTGGGGGAGGGCCATACGGGGGAGGCTGGTAGGTGGGGGGCTCCCACTTGGGGTCTGGTACAGATTGGCACCATGCTGGTACTGCACTGAAGATGGCCCACCTTGGGAAATGCAAAGAGAAAGAATATGAGAAAATTAAGATTTTTCCCTGACAGTAATATGAAAATTAAACTAGAAAAGAGAAGAAAAACGCACCATGGCCCTGCATCATTCCTGAACTTCCAGGAGGGGGGCTCTGGTTGGCCTGTCTGAACAGATGATTGCTGGGATGCGTCGGGGGTGGGCTGGACGGCTGGATACGCAACCTGAAACAGTGTAAAAGTGATTCAAGGTCAAAACTGAGAAATGTTACACAAAGCCACCTGGTAAACACTTCACCAGTTAAGCAATATCTGGAGTTACACAATAATTAAAATGTACCATCATCTACTGTTTGTGTCCATCAGTGGGGCACTCAGTCTAAACTGATGGACATACCTCTGGAGCTGGTGGGTAAGGTGGCCTGGCTGGCTCTCTCCATGTCCTAGTGAAAGGGCCTGTTACAAGGTACAAGAGTGTGATCAGCTACTTAAGGAGCACAGTGGACAAACCGCATACATAGCAAAATGACCACATCTTAAGAAAACATTGATGGCTGCAGAAACCCTTTTATGCATAGAAAAGCCATTATTTTCTCAGGACATTCTTTTGCACCACAGGTCAACTGCATCTGCAACACAGTATTTTCATGAGTGAAAGAGGGTATTGCAGATTGTGTGTGGGTGTGTGTGGGTGTAAAGGAATGACAAGCTTGTGCAAAATCTGCTCCTCTTGCTGGTATACCCCAGAAAGTTCCACATGTGGGAGTGTGTGTGAATCATAACACACAACAGCGTGCGAGCAGCTGCACGGGAGCCACCTGGATCTGCTGGTGAAGGATCTGCTGCTCTTGCTGGTACAGGACATGCTGCTGCTGTGTGTGTTCCATAAGCTTCTCATCCTGCGGCGTGGCATACATCTTCTGCAGCTGCTCACATTCCTGAGGCACAAAGCAAGACAGTGTGAGAAAGACACACACACATGAAGGATACAGCATACACACAGATATACAGTGAGCAGATATGATGATTACACTATAATACAGCATAATACCTGGCTAATAGAACGGTATTTTGAAACTTATGCTGCCCATGCATCAAGGCTTGGTACTGGACTTTGTACTTTTCACATCACAAGATAAGCATACATTCAAGTAAATATTTTCACATCTGTGGTAAATGTGTAATTAACGTAATACAAATAGCACTGCATTAACAAACCATGTTTTCTGACTTCTATAACTTATGGGCTGAAATACAGAAGAGCATCCCAAAAAAATTCTACCCTTTAACCAAAGTGGTCCCATTGCCCAACAGTAAAAGGATGATAGAAGTGAGCAAGTTAGGTCTGCATTCTGCATTTCTGTTGTGTGAAACCTTAAGAACTCAGACACTGCCAAAACAGTAAAACTGACAATTTCACAGTAAGAGAAACAGCAAGTAGGACACAGTCCACTGGCTCTTTATGCTGCAAACTGTAAAACTGTCCTTTTTTTTTTTAAATAAAAGCATATGCCAGTGTACTGATTTTTAAGTTCACTGGTTTTGTAGTACAAAAACAATCTGCATTTATGTACAATCTGCATTTATGTACCCAGCCATTAACTGGTAGTTAAACATGCTCAAATAATATACATCTGAGGTAGTCAAATTGCTTTCAGTGGTTACATTTTGCATCTTGTGTGTGTGTGTGTGTGTGTGTGTGTGTGTGTGTGTGTGTGTGTGTGTGAGTGACTGTCAGTGAATGACAGTGGAAAATGTTGCATGTTTAAGAGAAGAATTGGTCAATAATCCACAATGTATAGGAGTTAGGAAAGCGTAAGTACATTTATTTTCAGTAATTTTCATTAATTTTAATGCAACTCAGAGTTTGTAGTTTTAACCTAATAGATAAATGAATCGTATTATTGAACTTTTGTTGACAGTGCAGACAATACAGTTGAAAGTTGCCAGAAGATATGAAATGATACGAAGATTTATGGGATGAATTAGTCACAAATCAGGACTACATAAGTAGTCTCGCGGCTGATCTTAGATCAGCTTCAGCCACAAACCTGCTTCAGTTGCCGAATGAGGCTGCTGTTCTCAAGGTGGGCCTTGAAGGCCTGGATGGTGGTGGCCCCATCAGAGAAGCGGCGCACTGGGGAGAACCTCTCCATGGGGAGGTGTAGAGTGTTGCAGTCCTTATAGCTGGACCTGCGCAGTGGGACATACACATACACGCAGACGCAAAAGCGGGCAGATGATCACGTACGCAAACACATGCACACAGACAAACACAGACACACGGACACAGGAGACCTTTTTACCATCTGTCGCACCAACCTACATTAACATTGTGTGCAAAAACACTGAGGAGCCACAGTCACTGGATCCTTGTACTGACAACACCATCACGTTCAAGAAGCATCGGTGAACAAACACAGGCCACACTTTTAAGGCAGGGAGTCGGAAGTGACCGTCCAAAACCAGGATGCATCAGTCTACCTTTGTGTCACGCAATATGACTGGGAGTGTGCCTCCACACCTAGGAGGTGAGGCCACAGTACCAACATGTCCACCTGCTGTTGTGTCACCCAGTGCTCCCCATGTTCCACAGTGATATTCTCTGAGTATGACTGAGATGTGAAGGAACTGCCTTGTGGGCGCTTGCCTAAGGGGAGCCCCCTCCCTGAGGGAGATTGTGGGCACCTTATCTGTCCCCTAGGTATGTGCCAGTGTGCCATGTCAGCTGGGTGGGGCCCCTCACCGGCTGTGCTGATCCGGGGCCCAGGGCCTCTGCCGGCCCCCCTGAGGCCTCTGCGTGTCTGGGGGAGGCTCAGTAGGCGCCGTGCTCATGGGTGCATGCATCGTGTGCCGCTTGGAGCTGTTCGCCAAGTATCTGAGCCGCAGGGAGGGAGACAGGAAGCAGTATTCACTGGTCAGCTCTCTGGCTGTGAAATGGGGCCTCACAAAAGGGCGCCAAAACTTATGGCAGTGCTATTCATGTGAAAACACCACCCCCAATCTAAAGCTGTTCCAGACAGGCCATAAATGCAGAAGCAAATTGAGGTAATTTGGAATAATTTGAAATAAGAGTTATTTCAGCCAAAGGAATACGTATGATTTTTCACCAAGCCAAAGCATAAAGGAAAAGAGGAACCACAGCAGTCTCCTGTGGCAGAAAGCAGTACTGCAGCCTCTGCACTCACTCCCAGTAACCCAGGCAACAGTTTCCACTTTTCTCACCCGATGCAGCCAAAGCCAGCAGATTGCAATCGCCCAGCATGGCACTCACCTTTGCACAGCCTCCTGGTCAGGCTCTCCATCTGACCCCTCCTCATCCACAGGAGCAACGGCTGCGATTGGATGCTAAGAGATAGGGGAAACAGGAAAACAGGGTGAGAAGGGCAAGATAAATCATATAAAAGACAAACACTTAAGCAATGGCATCCCGAAGAATATAGACACACACAACACACACTCACAGGGCTAGCGACAAGCGGAGACTGTCCGCGGGGCCTCAGAAGCTGCTGGGCATGCAGCTGGATATTGGCGCCCCCATCTGAGGCCCTTCTGCCCAGGGGCCCCATGCCATTGAGCAGCTGCAAGGTGGGGGGTTGCAGGAGACACTGCTCCTATATGCACAATAAGAAAGATGCCCTTTCAAAAACAGACTCCATCTAAAACACATTGGCACATTTATTAACAACACTGTAATTTATAGCACAACAAATATTTACAATTTTTACTAACATCTGGACTCATGATTGCAAGGTACAACATCCAAATCCCATCCCCAGCACTGCTGCTGTCCATCCCATTGGGCTGCCTAACCTTTAATAATCTGGCTGTGTAAATGGTCTTCAAACAAGTGCAAACTATTAAGCTGCTCTGGAAAATGTCACATCAAAACACACACAACCTCCATTATCCCTTTGCCAGTCCATGCTCCCTACCTTGTACTCCAGCTGTTGCGTGGGTTGCAGGTTCGGCGTGGGCACCAATGTGTGTGCATGGCCCACATTAGGGGCGAGAGGGGGGAAGGGTGGCTGAGGTACTGTGCGTAAGAATCCCGGGGCTAGTTTCTGTAGCTCTTCTGGGATGTCCTCCCTGGGAAGATGGAGAGCAATGACCTCAGTCACCGTGGGATTGCACATTCAGCACCAGTATTCAGGGCCTCAAGGCCAGTTAGCACAGTCAGTGTCCATCAGTCAGCACGCTGAGCACAGTCAACACAGAGGGTATGACATGAGGCATGAAAGAGCCCAAGTCTGCTTGCATGGTAAATAACTCTTTAATATCAGACATAACCAATCAACAGAACACAGGGCAGAGTGAAATAGGAGAGGAAACATACAGATGAAAGACAAAACAGAGAACAACACTTCACAGGGAAACAGAAAAACTATTGAACAGACAGACAGCTTTGAGAGTGGCCTGGTCAGTACCTGGGGTCGGGGACGCCCACCGTGTGGCGCCGCATGGACAGGTAGCGGGCCATCGCCTCTGGAGAAGGCTCCTCTCCCTCATCACTGTCTAGCGCCATGGTTCTGTCCGGCTGGGATGAGAAGTTAGTGTCAGACAGTAGAGGCAGAGACAGGTTGTGACTAAGGGTTTGAGATATACACTTTGGCTCAAGCCTTTTCCTGGTGATTATAATCATTAATACCACAAAAAGTGTGGAAACAGGAAAAAAAATGAGAAAACAACCTGGCATATGACCAATGTTTAATTATTATGCATATTGTAATACCTATAACAACCAAGATGCGTCTTAATGTGTAATTGTTTTTTGTGCACCAATATCCCTGTGGAATCCAGCTAACTAGATTGGAATATTCCCTGTTTTAATATAACGGCATCCCATCATAAAATCACAAATCCTATTTACTAACAATCTATTACTGCTTGTTAAAGCATTCTGGAAGTGTTTAAGGGCTTTCATTAGGTTTTTTAGATGCTGTCCCAAATTTTCTAAAAAATTGTTCGCCAAAAAAAAGACTGAAAAGTTTGTAATTGCCCAACATGTTAAAATAACCAAATTAGTCATCAGCAGTCCTCAGAAAACTATTTAGCTAGACTGGTTGTTTTACAACAAACCTGGAACTGTGGTCATTTCATCTGAGCACAGGAGTTTTGAAAGGGTCATTTTTACCTCGTGTAACATATTTATATAAGTTAAAGTATGCTATTTTTATTACCTATTTATACCAAAAAATAGAAAACAGCTCTACAAATGAAACAGTCAAAAATAAGAAACATTTTACTAAATCTTATGATTTCTTCCTAGTTCCCAATTTGCCTGGCTTGTGCTTTCTACAAGGGACTTTGTCAATAGTTTTTTATTTTTTAAGTTTAAGGACTCTTCACAGGAAATGGTATGAGAACTGTATTGAGATATTTAGCTACAGGCAGGGATGGGGTTTTTGTAGATGGTAACAAACCTCCACAATCTGGTTCTCTGGATTGATGAGCTGCACGTGAGGAACAGGCATGCTGACCGCATTACCCTGTTGATCCGTCTAGGGAAGAAGAAACGGGTTCCTGAGTAACATGGTTGACTTGGTGCTATAGCAACTGTATATCCTTCACTACTGATTGGCTGCTACCTGCACCGTATTGATGGAGTAGCCAATGGGACGGGGTGTGGGTGGGGAAATGCGCAGCGTCTTGTGCCTCTTGAGTCGGTCGCAGAGCAGACTGTAGATGGCATTGTAGTGATCGTAGGCATCTGTGTGCAGGGACTGGGAGAGAGACACGCATGTGAGAAATGCAGTTATTCCACCTCTCTATAGCATTACAGGTGAGCTGTAACATCAGTTCTTATGTGAGCTTACCTGAAGTGTGCGCTCACGGTCCAGACCCATGTCTGCCATGGCCATCAGCACCTGCTCGTTGATGAGTTCTGATTCCCGTTCTGACTTCACCTGCTCACACTCTGCTATCAGCTGAAGGGATGAAGGATTAGGGAAGAGCGATGAGGGTCAGGCAGGGGTGCAGAGAGGACAAGGGGGGGTGAGAGAAGTGGATGACAGCTGGGTAAGGGCCAGAGCAAGGAAGGGACACTTGAGAGCAGAGAATGGGGCTTGATGGGGAAAGTGTCCAGTCTGATATAAGAAAACTGATGCAGACATCAAACAAACAGCTTTGTGGGATCACTGCACTCGAGGGAAGTTCAACCATGACCTTTTAGAGGCACAGAGTCTGCAGACCCCCTACCTGGCCAGGAAGCAGGCCAACAAAAATAATTTAGATGTAAAATTCTAGTAAAACTATTACTGACTTTCTATTTGCTTAATATTTTCTCCAAAACAGCTTATAACGTTGGGTTAATATAATAAGCTACGTACAATGACTTACCTATTTATACAGATGGGTCATTTTTACTGTATTAATTTGTGGTAAGTATCTTGAAGTACCTTAAAACAGTCAAAACATATATGCCATGCTCTAAAATGAATGATCATTGGGACCTGCTCTCCTCATTAAGGTTGTACACAAAGGGGTCTGCGCAGGTGCACAGAATCAAACAGGAGCACGTGGTTCTAACAGGAACACGGGCATGGCTCACCCGTTCAAACTCCGGGTCCGGGTCACCCTGTTTCATCCATTTGTTCTTACAGATCTGCTCCATGGAGAGGCGCCGGCTGGGCTCCAGAACCAGCATGTGCCGGATCAGGTACTCGCAGTCTGACAGATGCGCACACGAACACACACACACACACAAACAGACAGTTATGCACTAATCACTCCAGCACACCAGAGAATGTAAACTGCACAAGCTTCATGTCACTGTGACCAGTGCAATCACAATAGTCAGCCAAGCATGTATTCAAAAACACATTTTTTATGTTTTTCCTTAATGCATTCTGCTGCCTGTTCAGAGCCCAGACTCTCTGACTCACAGTCAAGCCAAAAAGCTGGCAGGTGCTGAGACCACTGACACATCTAAAGAGAACTAAATACAGCTGTGCTTACAAAGCATCAGAGGAGCACAATTTTACTGATTATCCTTAAAACCCTTCAGTAATTGAAGGTAATGGAGGCCAGTAAAGCCTCTGTGACACTGACCTGATTATGTTTTATTTTTTTTTCATAGCAGTGACATTAAATGAGCTACAGTTTCAGCCAGCAAAAAAATTCAGCCTTTCAGCTGCATGGGAAAGTGTTTGGACTGATGGATATTAAATATGTAATTTGGGGAAGCAATCAATCAAAACTGAAAATATATGGCATATGTAGGTACAGGCAGGTAATCACTGGATTTACCAAAAGATTTTTGAAAAGTTTTAATAGATAACCCAGCGACAGCCCTTGCCATTAAAAGTAAATTTTTAATAAGTCAAAGTATTAATACCATGTTGAAACATTTCATAGTTTATGTAATACCATGTATAAACAAAAAATCTGTTAAATATTAATATTCAGCTAAAATAATTTTCAATGCGATAATTTTAAAAACATTACATGCTCTTTGGGCATTTCATGTTCAAAACTATCTGTAATTTATGAAATATGCTGCTGGCTCAAGTAAATAAAATAAAAATGATTTATAGGAATTATACAAATCTATAATATATTGTATATTGGGGCTGCAAACGGTAGCATGTCTGAGGCCTCACCTGTGGACATGAAGAAGGGAATGCGGAACTTGCCGCTCAGCACCCGGGCCCTCAGGTTCTGCAGGGTGCTGCCATCAAACGGCAGCGCACCACACACCAGCACGTATAGCACCACACCCAGGCTCTGCAGAGAGGATGGGGTTGCCAGCGGGAGGTGGATGTTTAGGAGGGTCATGGAAGGAAATGGGAGTGGGTGATTGAAGAGGTAGAAAGGCCAAAATACTCACCCAAATGTCCACCTTGGGCCCATCATACTCCTTGCCCTCAAAGAGCTCTGGAGCAGCATAGGGTGGACTTCCGCACCATGTCTTCAGCAGCTGACCAGGGGAGAAGATGTTGCTGAAGCCAAAATCTGTCATTCAAGGGTGGTGGGGCATGGAAACAGGAGGCAGAGAAAGGAGGAAGGTAAAAGTGACCCAACTTGAAACGAATCACGCTAGAACCCCCCAAACCAGGGGGATACACAGAAAGTCATGATGATAACAATACAGTGGTGCAAGATAAACACCTTTTAATAGTATCTGCATTACTATTGTAGATATTTATGCATTTTTATGCCGCTAACTCAAGTGACTTACAATATTTGGTTTGTACCCCAAGTTTCATACAATGATCTACCATTTCTATAACTGGGTAATACTTACTAGACTAATTCATGGTATATACAGTGATCAAGTGCAGCAAGAGCGATGATTAAAACCTGTAAACCTCAAATACAAAGCTACAGCTCTACCCATACCACTACCAGCTTCTGGCATTATTGACCAACAACACAAATTTACATTCATCAATCACTTCATTAGGAACATCTAAACACCTGCTCATTCACACAACCACCATAATTATCCAATCACCAAAAAGTCAGGCCACAACGCAATCTATAAAAACACACAGACACGGGTTAAGAGCTTCAGTGAATTTTCCCAGAATAATGAAGAAATGTGATTTGAGTGACTTTTCCTGTAGCATGGTTGTTGGTGGCAGACTGTGTGGTTTCAGTATTTCAGAAACTGAACTGCTGCACTTCTGGGATTTTCACCCCCAAAAATCTTCAGAATCTACAAAAAATGGTGCGAAAAACAAAAAACATCCAATGAACGGCAGTTCTGTGGGTGGAAATGCCTTGTTGATGAGGGAGGTCAGAGAAGAATGGCCAGATTGGTTTGAGCAAACAAAGGCTACAGTAACTCAAATAACCACTCTTTACAAAGAGTGGTGGGCAGAAAAGCTAATCTGAAGGCTTGATGCATCGAACCTTGAGATGGATTGGCAACAACAGCAGAAGACCAAGTTCCATTCCTGTCACCCAAAAACAAGAAGATGAGGCTACAGCGGGCACTGGCTCATCAAAACTGGACAGTTGAAGATTGGAAAAAATGTCACCTGGTCTGATGAATCTCGATTTCTGTTGCAGAATTCAGATGATAGGGTCAGGATTTGGCTTAAACTGCATGACACCACAGACACAACCTGCCTTGTTCAGCTCAGGGTGGTAGTGTAATGGTGTGGGGAATGTTTTCTTGACACACATTGGGCCCCATAACACCAATCAAGTTTCATTTGAATGCCACAGCCACAACCTGGCCACAATTTACACATCTCTTAATGGCTACTTCCAGCAAGAAGTACAAGCACAAGTCATCTCAAACTAGTTCCATGAATATGACAGTGAGTTCAGTGAACTTCACTGGCTTCCTCAGTCACCAGATCTAAATCCATCAAATCACCTTTGGGATGTGGCAAAACAGCAAACTGGCAGCATAAATGTGCAGCTGACAAATCTGCAGCAATTATGTGATGCAATCGTGTCAACATGGACCAGAATCTCCAATGAATGTTTTCAGCATCTTGTTGAATCACTGCCACAAAGAATTCAGGCTTTTCTGAGAGTAAAAGGGAGATCCTACTCAACATTAGAATGGTGTCCCTAATGAAGTGGCTAGTGAATTTATATTGATATATGTTTCTGAACAAAAACTTGTTTGTTTCCAGAAGACTACCTTCAGCATTTGCAACCCTACACCATTCTTCAAAAACTTATAATTTTCTAATCTTAAAAAACACACACACAATGGCCAAGTTTTTCCTTAGTCTTCCACCCTCAGCTCTCTCTGGTCCTTGCAAAAGCACCTGCTATCTTGATGTTGAGATTGTGGTCCAGCAGGAGGTTCTCAGCCTTGAGGTCACGGTGCACGATGTTGCGGCAGTGACAGAAGTAAACAGCCGCTACAATTTGCTTGAACTTCCGCCTTGCATCCTTCTCCGCCATGCGCCCATGTGCCACCAGGTGATCTAGAACCACATGAGGGACCAGTGGAAAGAGTGGGACAAAGACAGCCGCATTAAAAAATGGATAGTGCTAACAACATAAGAGTAGCAAATGATAAGGTTGCCCATTGGACTTTTAAATACAATTCTTTCCACACAATCAAAAGAAATGCAGACAATTTTATACTGAATATATTACACAGTAACACTATTCCTACAGAGAAGCTGAAACACAGCTTAATGCAGAACTTCTCACCAAAGATCTCCCCTCCACTGGCATATTCTGTCACCAGGTAGATGATCCTCTCTGTCTCCATGACCTACATGACATAGGATATGCATTATGAGACATGCAGACAGGAGGCACATGTGGGCAAGAGTTAAAATATGACCCAGTCGTGAGGATTCATCCATAAAACAACTTTGATGAGCTCTACTGTAAAGTACACCTGAATGGGTGGGTAAACCAGCAAATCATGGCTGGTTCTAAAGTGATTTTTTTCTTCTTCCCCATTTGAGCAATTGCTTATTAAAGCTTTCATTCAACTGCCCCTACACTGTTGCATTAAACTGTAGGGTGGAGAACCAGGGAGCGATTAGGCCAGAGATCCACAAGAGCAGCTTGTCAAATGCCTGAGTCAACATGAAAGTCTGGCAGGATGATACAACAAACGCGCACAGACACGAAAAAGTTCACTGCTGGCGGGAGCTGAACGGCTAGTCATCCCTGTTGGCAGATGACCTGACAGAATTTCCACCCAGATAGCATCACGCAGCCTGGAACATGATCGAGGTCTTCATTAAACCAATATGAGGACTTCACTTGCACCAAAGGCTTAGTTTCAGAAAACAGCACTATGGAAACAAATACAATTAAACAGGCAAGATTGATGCACATCCTGACAGACAGACTTACGAGCGAAGAGAGATATACTAAGTTGCTCACCTGAT
The DNA here is from genome assembly GCA_900497675.1 of Arapaima gigas. Classification (NCBI taxonomy): domain Eukaryota; kingdom Metazoa; phylum Chordata; class Actinopteri; order Osteoglossiformes; family Osteoglossidae; genus Arapaima; species Arapaima gigas. The sequence goes on from UFQX01000032.1 coordinate 508,655, forward strand.
AAAGGCGGATGATGTGCGGGTGTCTCAGCATTTTCATGATCTGCACCTCTCTGAAGATCTTTTTCAAGTTCTCCTCATCCAGCTGAGTTTTATCCACGATCTTGATGGCCACCTGTACCATAGAGATGATTTAAGATTCTTCAAAAGAGGTGTGAAATGTGTCCTTACCCCTTTTATAAATACTTCACCCAAAGTGAATGTATGTGCATGTGCAAGTGATTCCCCTGTGATGGGCTTGCATCCTGTCTAACACTCAATGCCTCCAGGACAGCCTCTGGTCCATGGAAACTTCCAACTGGATAAGGAATTACTCTGAATGAATGGATGGAGGATTGGTTCATCTCTCCCCACTTGAATAAAACACACTATAATATCTTCTGAAAGTATCCCCCCCCAATAATTGAAACACATCAGAATGAGAAACAAAGTCATATTAAAGTACGTTTAAATGGTACTTTTTTCCACTCCTGTAGAATTGTATATAATGTTAAGGTAAAATAAAGCATTTAGATGTCTTAAGAACTACATTAAAAATCTGAAAATTGTTTGTCAATTTCCATCACCCCTTAATACTTTGTACATAGTCCTTTAGCAGCAACTCCAACTGTGAGTCTTCATGGGTATCTCTCCATAAGATTTACATATTTAGATTTTGCAATTTTTGCCCATTTGTCAGTGCTTATTTGTTCCAATTCTGCAAATTAGGTGGAGAATGTCAGAGAATAGCAATTCTCGGATCATAAAAGTGATTTTCCATTGGATTCAAGTCTGGGCTCAACACAGCATAACAGGAAACAATCAATGGGAGGTGAATACTTCTAAATGTACTAGTCAATATCACCACAGAACAAAGTTTAATATTTCATTCAATAAATTCTAATTGTGTTTACCATCACTCATAGGAAGAAGGTGAGGGGAAGGTGGAGAGACAGTGACCCACAAAGGTGGTAATGAGTGTGCGGCTCTCTACCTCTAACTTGGTTATAGCACTGTGCTAAAAGCATCTTGACCACATTATGGAGAACAAAGACCACAAGGGTTTTGGAATAACCCAAAATGGCCCAGCTACAAGCTGCAAACTCGCACACCCATTTAATAACGTTTTCTGCAGCACCTCTCCATTTCCAGTGGTCAGACATCAGAGGAGCAGCAGCAGAGTGTTATCTCTGGTTTGTTTCACCTCACACCAGTGGGTGGGAGGCAGACAAAGAGAGGAAAAGACAGGGTGAAGAGGGGAAAGGAGGGATGCAAGAGAGACAATGAAAGGCAGTAAAAAGCAGGCTCACAGGGAAAAGAGCTATGGGAATAAAACTATTTCAACACAGAAAGCCCCGTGACAGTTTTATTGGGAGAGGAAGGGGAAATGAAATGGAATGGTCCGGGTAAAAGGGGAAAATAAAGTAAACTGAGGCACGTGAATGGGGTTCATACCATGCTCCCATAAATGTGAATATTATGAAATTACTTTGTACAGAACTAGTGAAAGGTTTCAGTGCCACTTGGTAGTATTTTTATGAACCTGGACAGAGAGTGAAAGAAAGAAACAACAACATTCCTACATATCTGGGAACTGCAGCAGACAATCTGAAAAGATATGGAACCTCATTTCCTCTTGAAAATTAGCCAAAAGCTGATCATAGAAGGGAGATAACAAAAACTAAAAACTTCTCACCTTACAAATATAATTAGGACAAAAGGATGATCAAGACTTCATTTATTGTACATTCAACATCACATTTAACACTAAGTCATAAGCAACACAAGTTTAATAATACAAGTATGTCCCCATTTTTTAAATTGAAAATTCAATGTATGATTTTTTTAACTACAAAGTTGATGATAAAAACTTTCAACTGAAAAACTCAAAATGGCTGAAAATAAAAACAACTCACTAAACTCAGTGCCATTTGTTGACCAATTCATCACATAAATCTGTGTAACATTTAGCATTTTGGTACTGATAACCAACACTCATGGACATGAGACAAATCCTGTAAAACACTGGGTGCTGAATTAAAAGTTTACTGACACTTGTCATGTACATACAGGTTGTGTTAGCTTCTTAATAAACAGAAATTTCATAAAATAAATTAAGAAAAAAGCTATTAAAAGTAGTGTAGGGGGGGGACCACATGAAAATCTGTAATTTGAATGTTCTTGATGCAAGGAGCCAGTGTATTCAAACTTTTTTAATCGGTAATGTATTTTGACAGAATAGTCTCACAGTTCTTTGGAATAAAACTTAGAACTTAGTACTAAAGTTATATTAACATCTATTTTCAATAAGCAAGCAGAAACACTCTTACCTCATTATCTCTCCCACATCTGTCTAACAAATTTCTGGTTAGAGCAGAGGCTGGATATTTAACAGGGAGCCTGCTAGTATGGTAGAAACTTGATTATCCACAACTTCAACACCAGTATATGTAGACACATGCATCAAGAATGTCACCTACCAAATGCTGGGTAACAGTCTGGCTAAAGCACTCATTGAACAGTTGTGTGATACCATGCTGTGTTTTAGAAGGTTTATTGCTGTACCCAGATATAGATAAATATCTCTTATAGTCACTGCTCAGACAAAAACAGCTTTTGTTTTCCATAAATTTTACTGCAGAATGATAAGAAACAAGATATACTTAGAACTGCACTTAATGCTATGAACAATCAACAGTGTGGCTGAGAGACATGTCAGTAGCAGCATAGGTGGGTGTGCTGCAAGATTAGCCTTCATCAGATTGTTAACGTGGCATCAGAAGCCATCACTAGTTGCCAGTGGTGGCATGACGGGGTAGAACTACATAGGCAGTGACACATTCTATGCATGGTGAGAGGCGAGGTCGGTGAGATAATGGGGTAAGGCTTATGAGATAGAATTCTATTTTTTATTTAAATGAAATAAAAGTTCTTTCCCATTTCACTTTCAATGGTTCTGCTCTTGCTGTGCAGAAAAACTGCAGGTGCAAAAAGGATATAAGTACTACAAGACCTGACCCAAGATCTGATTGTTTATTATGTACAAACAAATACTGATAGTTATCATCACTTAGTTACCATCTAAGTACTATGTAAGCACTATGTGTGTTTCCCATATGTATGTTGTTCATTGTATTAAGTTACTGTCTATGCAATAAAATATTTATCTCAGTTTGAAATTAAATTTATTTCTTCCACAACTGGTGTTGAGCGCATCTATATCACAAACGTTATCTCACTGCAGGTTAAGTTCAGTTTGTAAGAAAAAGTAAAGGCATCTAAAATCTGTCCTTAGGTCTACAATCACATGTTCCACCTTTGATCTTGAGAGAAAATGTGGGTAAACAGTCATATCTAGATTTTTTTGAGCACAACATGCCAAAGAGAAATATTCAAATATTATTATGACAACGGAAAATGGATGGATACATCATGCGACAAGACATGCAAGCACAAACGTGTACAACTGTGCATATGCATGTGCACACCTCATGCCAGATGTTGTGTATACAAATAAAAAAGGGTGAGCAAGAGGAGATTACATCATCACAGCTGGAATGCAAGCAACTGCTAATAATAGAATAACTTCAGCCAGGCCTGAAATAGTCTTTTGCATACAGACAAACAAACACACAAACCCACATTGCAGTCTCGAGCTGAGCACCATTAACCCTGGCTGGAGGGAGAGAGGTGAAATGTACAACACCGATCCCACTACACCAGCCCTGGGGGAGGTGGTAACAGTCTGTGCAAATACTGTGCAGCATTTATAGCCAAGATGGCAGGGGGTGCAGAAAATGTGCGTGCTTGGAAGGGTGGCATTCTCAGGAGACTGCTGGGGAAAACATCCCAACCCTAGCCATCTGAAAATATCTTGTAAAACTGCAGATGAAATGCAAACAATGGGAAACAATCACCCCTTGAGCCTGGAGCTTTTGTGACAGAAAGCCACAGAGGGTCATGATAAAACCCTGAAGCTAGAGGAACACACCCTGGATGGTGCTTCAGGAGTCATTCTCCATCAAGTCATACACAACAACCACCACCACTCATGGGCTCAGTCTCTGTTCACCATATTAACAACGTGTCCACAATGAACCAAGTCCATCATCCAAAAACTTTGAAATGAACTGAAAAATGCCATTACATTTCCATACATGTAACATACAGTACTGTGCAAAAGTCTTAGGCGTCTGTGGGAAAAATGCTATAAAGCAAGGATGGTTCCAAAAATAATGTCATGAATACTTATTAATCAATAAACCTTCTAAAAAGTGCAGTAGACAAAAAAAAAACCTCAGTCAAATCAATATTTGGTGTGACCACCCTTTGCCTTTAAAACAGCATCAATTCTCTTATGCAAACTTGCATGCAGTTTAAGGTAGAGGTTGGTAGGTTCTTCCAAACATTTTGAGGAACTGGCCACAGTTCTTCTGCAGACTTTGACTGTCTCTGCATGTCCTCCCAGACTGACTTGATCATGTTGAGATCAGGGCTCTGTGGGGACCATACCATCTGTTGCAGGATTCTTTCTTTTTGCTCAAGATAGCTGTGTATGACTGAGATTGGGTGTTTGAGGTCATTCTCAGGCTGCAGAATGAATTTGGGACCAAGCAGAAACCTCCCTGATGGTAGATAAGAATCTACCTGTACTTCTCAACAGACATTGAAGTTGCATGCCTAAGACTTTTGCACAGTACTGTATAAACCTTATATACAAGTTCCATATGTACCTATAAACCATTTGTTCCAGTGTCCTAATGCAAAAATTAAAGCTACTGTTCTAATTTTTTTTAAAAATCCAGTGGCACTCAGCTTTAGCTTTTTTGACAATGTGTTAAGTGAACGCACAATATATAACTCATTTTTATGATCACATAAATTACATGAGCATTCTATCTCCTGAAATAAAAATGCCATATCCTACCAAAACTGAAACCACATGATCATTGCCTACAACCCCTTAAAATTACTTACGTAAACAGGTATACATGGGCCACGTGTTCATGAAAGGCAGTTCCTACATCCAAAAACCAATTTATTAATTAATCTGAGGGCCATTCAAGGACAAATGGGACATAGTAAAGTGTACAATCCAAGGTATCACCCAGTGTTGGGCTTCCCAGAACACTACTGACGCTGAAAGTATTTGTATTGAGGCTAACTTGGAAGAGGTTTCCCAACTACTCATGGCATGCACTCAGCAGGCCACCATTACACTATCCACCCAACTGATCCATTTCTATGCAAATCAATTCCAAACAAGGAAATCGACACTGACTGCATCAACGCCAATAGCATGATATCTAAACACTGCACTCAATTCATGCTCGCAGCTACTCATCTCTTACCAACCAATTTGTCTCCAAGGGACCTGTTGTTACACGAACCCCTGGGAGAAGGTCACCCTGCTTTCTGCCACACGACAGGAACAGAGAGGTCATAGAAAATGTAAGATGATCAATAGCACTCAGCAGTGTTTGGCAAAAGCTCCTGTGGAGCGCTGTGGTAGTTCCTGTCAAGACTCCAGCCTTCCAGGCAGCCAGCCACGTAAAGAGGAAACACCCGCCAACGTTCTCACCCAAGACAACGGGTGGTTGGGGTCACAGTGTAAGCCACAGTGCCCAGCTGCCCTGACTGTGGCTGTCAAAATGACAAGAGCTACACCTACCTATAACAATAGGGTGGGGCCAATAAACATAACCTGAAGGTTTACAATTAATGTCTTGGGAGGAACACTGCTCTTATACCCTTAAGCAACATACTTTAGTTCATCTGTACAGCAAACACCCAGTTGCACACAGAAATAAAACAGTAAGTTGCTTTGGATAACTAAACAATAATAGCTGCAACATTGTGATTAACTCTTCGTCTGGCTCACACCTCACCAGAGTTGTCAGAAGTAACTGCAAAAGCACAAGGCATCAGTAAACACCACTAATCCTGTTTTGAATTTGATATATGGTATTTAAGAGGCTGATTCACCCCAGTGAAAACAGGGCCACTGTAATGACTCATCGATGAGTTGAATGCTACACGTATTCACGTTTGCACGGTTAACAAGGAAGTCAGCGGGTTATAGAAAAGTTTTGCCCTGGGAATGGACAACATATTCTTTGACCACATCAGCTCTAGTGAATCACATCAATGAAAAGAATTTGCATTTATTCATTTAGCTGACATTTTCCTCCAAAAAAACTTTCTAAGTTAATCTACTTACAGTTTAGCCATTTATACAGTTTAGCAGTTTTTACTGCATCAATTCAGGTTAAGTATCTTGATCAAGGGTACTCCAGCAGAAGGTAGGATTTGAAACTGGTTATATACTGTGGAAGACAGCAAATCTACCCACGATGTTACCTACTGCCTTCTATCTTAATGTTCAACATGGATGTTTAGGATTTTATTCTGTATAAAAAGCACTAAAATACAAGTGAGCATGTATACATCCAGGTGAGCTACAAAGACCTCTAAAGGACCTTTGTGGTTCCCCAAGGTCTCACTGTGCATCCTTAACAGACTCCAAAGCAACTGGATCATCACTGTTTTATTGCTTCCTATCTGATGAGGCAGCAGAACCAGGAAGGCCTTCAGGCGGCGAGTGACGTATTTAGTGACAAAAGGAACCAACACAAACAAAACCTGGAGACAACGATTCAGTGAACCAAGCTGAAACCATGATGGGGGGGGTGGTTGATGAGCTTGTATCGTCAAAGCAATCTTGGCACAATATTTGAAAACACATCCCAGGGAAGATAGCATCACACTGTCAACAAGGCCTATTCGGTTGACTGATCACAGTTGCATTTGGGTTGCAGGCCAGAGATGTACGCATTGTTTATCATGATAATGTTCAAACAAACAGCATGCCTTCAATTTACTAAAGAAAACTGCAAAGCTGGAAAGAATTCCCAGCTCTTTAACATCCCAATACTGAATAGAAAGCATTTATACATTAAGGAATATATTGATAAATTCACTGTAAACTTCACCTCTATTGACAACATCACTGCAACTGCTATCACTGTCATCCCCTACTGTCGAATCTAGTTTAAAAAAATCTAAGGGAAAGATCATGCCTGCTGCATTCAGACATTTCTAGCTTGTTGCTGGATAGGCTGTTTTTTCCCCCGGCTGAAACTGGAAATGATGCAGCAGCGTGAGAGCACACGGGAAGTCCCCCGCGAATGCATCCAAACAAACCGGAACGCGTGAGTCAGGTTGTGCCAATAGGCTGCTTTGCTTCGAAGGCCGTGTGGGTGCAGCGTGGGCACGGGTGGGCGTGTATGAGGGTGTGTTTGTGTTAGCCATGCATGCAGTTGCTAGTGTCAATGATCTACCGTGTGTTTTGCCTCCAAAGCTATACTGCATGGCAATCCTTCATAGAAGAAACCATTTTGTGTACACAAAGTACACAAGATACAAAAACACATTATGCACTTTGCTAAATGCAACTTTTGCTTGTGCCTCTTGAGGATTGCTTTATGTGCTGGAAATGATGTCATGAATGTTTTCAAAAAGATTATGTCACAACGTAAACAACTCACAAGACCCAGGTGGTTTTCAACTCTTACAACCGGAGTACATACACCACACTATGTCACACCAGTGAGTCCCAAAGTATGGGGTCCAGTTCCTTCCAAGAGGAACTACTTTGCATTAATTACAAAAATGACATAGTGGTAATTCACTGCACCACAACACAGAAGTACAACATAGACAGCAAAACAAATCATTTAAACCATATAAATACATTAGCAGGCAATATATTAATCTGGACAGATTTTTAGCATTATTAGTGGCATGGGAGCTAAAGCTGTCACCTTAAAAGACCAGGGTTTGAATGCCAACTCCTCCTGTAGCACCCTTGACTAAGGCATTTACCCTGAAAACAAACTGGACGTAAAGTAAAAAAAATACCAGCTGTATAAATCATTGCAAGTAGCTTAGTATATCCTAAACCACTTAGGAGAAAAGAATCAGCAAATGAGTAAAAAATTTGTTATTTTGAACGGGTGTGCAATTGGTTTCACAAGTAGGTGGTCTTAAAATATTTTGGTATTAATCAGCCATTCAAAAGTTTTAAGAAGCTCAATGTTGGACAAGAATCAGGCTTTACACCTCCAGGGAGAGAACAGCAAATGCTTTAATCCAACTAAGAAATAATACAGCAATTTAACATTCAGTCCTCAATCCGACCACTCTTCACAACCAATATCAGCATATCACCTTTGACATGACAGCAAAGGCAGCCTGTACGTATCCAATGAAACTATTCCATCCCATTTGATCATCTTACTTACAGTTTTAGTTTTGCAAATCACTCATTTTATAGAATCAGCAGAGGGACCCTTGTCTCCAAAAGACACGTTTACAACACCCTAGAAAATGCATTATTCAAAAACAGAAAGTAACAAGTAATTCAAATGTTTGAGTACCATTACTGTACAGAAAGAACAGGCTCACATGCATCTGAGGTCTCAACAACCAGTGAACATTACGCTACTCACAAAAATCTGGCCGTAGGAAAAGCAGTTGACTTGTATGTATATAAAAATAGAAAAACATTCCCATCGTTGTATCTTCCCTTTACAGTGCACAACTAACAGTACTGGCCAGGCAAGGAAAAGGCTAAATTACTTAGGCTGATTCTCCAATATAGTAATGAGTGCATTATTTTTAAAAATTCCACAAAAAATCCAGAGAAGTTCAGGACAGTACCCATTATAACACCACCGAGTTGCTTTACAGTAAGCAGAGAAATTAACAAAGGGAAAAAGGAACTAAAAATGACTGGTTCATGTGTAATGAAGGTATGTGCGTTTCATGTCTGTATGTGGTATGTTATTTGACTCAACAACGATACGAACTCCAACTGAAAGCTCACCTGCTAAACAAGCCCACCGAATGACAATGAAACAGCAGAAAGACGCAAAAGAAAAGAAGGGGGGGAAAAGAAACACACACAGGAGTTATCTAACACCGGTCGCCCAGCTGCCTCCCTATCACGAATCAGGGCCAGGCACAGAGAGAACGAGAGAGGGAGAGAGAGGAGCCTGCAATCTGGATGAAATAAAAAGGCACTGTGACTTTGCCTGCTAACGCAGACAAGCTGCGACACGTCGACCGCTGCCTCTAAATGGTACCCAAATGCAGAGACGGTTCCTTGCCGGCACTCAGAGGGGCTGCATTTGGGTATCTGTGCTGGAGGAGGGGGCATACAGATTACACGTGAACTGACAAGGTACAGCACAATGTCAGTGGCCCGCGACACATGTTGTCTCTTCCTCAGCAGACTGCTTTAGCCAGCGCCTGGATCCTACCCATAAGCCACTGCTCTCTGTCGGTTTAATTCCAACGAAGCTCCTTGGTCAAGGGCAGAACTGCAGCATACCAAAACCCCCCTGGTCCCAAGTGCTGCAGTCCACTCCCGTAACCTCCCAGCACCACTGCAAAACCCGAGCGGTCACACAATCAGCAGCATCACAGCCAACACTGTCTCAGCCAGAGAAATCTACAACTGTTTGTTTGTTTGTGGTGTGCTGCTGCGTGTGTTTTTGCTTTATGTCCCCAACCAGCTCAACACGAGAAATAAGGCCATCTGTATTTGCACATACCCTCAAAAAACAGTTGGCAGGAGAGTTAACATACAATGGGACTGCTCTCATTCAGCACTCATGGGGAGAAGAAAATCAACGTATCAAAGCAACACACACAAAAAAAAAATACAAAGTCACACAGAAGTGACTGCAGCAATTTTCCAATTGCTTACATGGCACCGACGAGCAGTCTAATTAACGCCGTTTCTGTCGGACGGCACCGTTTGCAGAAAGAATTAGCTTTGTGAAGCAACACAATAAAACTGCAGTTACATAACAGGCCAGAGCCGGACTTTGGATTTGCTTAACACTGCAAAAAAAATTGCTGCAATTATAATATGTAGCTCACACCAAAGACCTGATTACATACTATCACTTGAATTTGAAGGACCTTATTAAAAATCAGTAAAAGTACTGTGGGCTCAAATGATTCCCAGACACACTAATATTAATAACACCGCAGATATAATCACCATATCCTAGAATTTGTTTTCTTTTCTATTTATTTAGGCACTGGGGAAAATGGGGAATGGGCTTTGATGTGGAATGGGAAAGTAAGTTACAAGTCAATGATTCTGACACAGCACAACATACCAACTATCTGTCTGATCGCGCCAAAACATTTACATTCTTGCTAAACAATCCAGCTTTCCAAGCAACACCAGGCAGTTTTCTGTCATCATCCAGGAGACTTGCTTACTATTTACACTTAAATATGGTATTGAATACTTTTTGAAAAGTTAAGGAAGGCATTCCGGGTACAAAGCAGCAGACGTAACACAGGATTTGTCATCTGTCCAATCCTATCAGTGATCCGTAAGAGTTCTTACTAACACACAAATGCCCTATCCAGTTCTCCCCTCATGACCCCCTATAGCACACACACTTACTCTCACAATCTGCAACACACAGCACCCCGCGACCTCTGATTTCGTCAACATCCGTCCACCAGACACGGATCACAAGAAGACTGCTGCAAGTCGTGTCCAAGCCTTTCCCAGAAGTGACCTGTGAACGCTGGAAGCCAAGGACATCAACATCACACTCGTGTCCTTGTACCCACAAACACCATCTCCACCTGGTCTGAATGAGGCCAAACAAATATTCCGCATGGCAGATCAACGTCCTCACAAAAATTAAGAGGCTTTCTTCAGAACACTCTTACATAGCAACAGCAATGTTCCATCTGTTTGATCGCTTGTCGACTCCACCATCCTCCATCATAGCGGCAGGATGCAAATCACAAACACAACCCACTGTGAGGAATCCCAACACATATCCTTATCAGTACCTTGATTTACCATTTGCCTTCTCACGTTGACACCACAGTTGGATGACCTTTTGAGTTTTACTGTCCATGTTATACAGTTCTGGTCCTGTTGTGTGATGCTGGGAACATCTGCTGCCCTTCACTCCAGGTAACGGTGTTTCCTTAAGCCCTTATGGCCCTGTCCCCCTCCACTATCTTCTCCTTCTCCAGCCCCAGAGGGGCAGTCAAACCCTGTCCCTGAGTACTACACACTTAAACCTAGTAAGGATAACCTGGTAATCTGACCTGGCCAAAAGGGGGTCTACAGATGGGTCCTCTGCTGGTGAACTGTAGATCAGTGATGTCAGGGGAGGTGCGTGATTTGACTATTTGACCTCTGATGACACTAGCGATGTGGAGGTGGGAGTTCTAATTGATTAACAACAAGTTATAAACAAGTTCAGTTTATAAATGTATGTGTACTGTGTTTCTGTGCATGAGAGAGAGAGACAAGGTGAGAGAACTTGTCAAGCGTTGTTGGACGAGACCTAAAAAGACCACAAACTGGCTGGTGCATCACTCACTGTCTGCAAGCCATTAACAGCGCGCACACACGCACAGGCCCGGGCTGCAGACAGTGCAGCAATACACTAGACGCCCACGGTGAGCTGCATGGGGGTCTCAGTGTGAGCGCAAGCTGGGGGACCTTACAAGTTCTCTTAGCCCCCCCCCCCCACTCTACACACAAACACACACACACAGGTACACATAAAACATATGTAAGAAACTGAAAGGAGGGGAAGGACAGAGACGGAGCTGGACGGGCCATTTTAAACGGGTTTTACACCGCTTTCTGGCCAAGGTGATGCACCGTGCAGGGAGTCTACAGGGCAGGAGATCCGCAGACTCGCTACTTGAAGAAACCGCGGGAAAACGAGGCGAGAAGCACAGTTTTAAGGCGCCGGTGACCCTTCGGGATGCCGCTCTCCTGTCTGTTCCTCCGTCTGTGACGTTTCCCCATCGGCCTCCCCTCCGACAGCCAACACCGGCCGCCAGCGCTCGACCTCCCGGTCGACGAGCCGCCTCGCGGCAGCCCGGTGTACTCCATACCCTAGCGAGCGGCCCTGGCGCCGAACCGGGCTCGCGGCGCCCCTGCACTCAGCGCACAGGCCCAAGCGGCCGCCGCCGCGATGAAGCTAAACGAGGCGGCGACACGGCAGAGCGCCATACCGGGACGCCGGGGCTGTGACAGGCCGGATGAGAAGGCCCTCGACGGCACCCGCGCTCAGGGATCCTACCTTGGCTTTGGTGATGATGTGCGTAGCCAGTTTGACCACGGCGAAGTTCCCCTTGCCGATGGTCCGCTCGATTTCGTAGTAGCCCACCCGGGCTGGGGGGGGCCTTCTGGCCGGGAGGTGGCCGGAGCTGGCGATGCAGCCGGTGGCTGGGGCACCTCGACTGGTATGGCTGACCCCGGGAGAGGTCTGCGACCGGCTGGGAGCAACCATGCCTGCGGGGGCCGGGCGGCTAGAGTGCGTAATCCCGGCCGCTGTGGCTCCAGCTGCACCTCCACTCGACACAGCCGCCATCTTCTCTCCTCTCTGCGGGAACAACAAGCAGCCTCGCGGAGCGCGCAGCGCGGGCACGCCCCCGCCCCTGCGTCACTCGGCGAAGGTTGCTTCTCCGGAGCGCCCTCTCCAGGATGTTTCCATGGCGACAGCAGGCGTAACGATGACTTCATTGGCCCTTAACGCATATTGGGGTTGCCCTGGCAACAGAACTGCGCATCACCGTACCGTCTGACAAGCGAGATGAGCTTTGTCCCGCAGTGACAGCAGCGGGCTTTCAGCAATTTCGTCCCTTAGCAGTCCTCGCTGCCTTTACTTTCCCCGTCATGCCCCGCGTCTCTTGCTGGAGCGCATGCACCCTGCTGGTAGGAATTTTCGACTGCCGGGACTGCGCAGCGTGTAAACACGCAACAAGGTGATTGGGCCTTGCCGGCGCAGCGCGTGTTCAGGTACAGCGCAGAATGCGTCAGTTGCGTTTAATTTTTTACAGAGAGGACACAGCACGAGGACAAGCCCTAATAATAATAATAATAATAATAATAATACCCAAAACTTCAGTGTTGAAAAATATGGCAGGAAACAAGCATCCTCGGGATGCTATCAGCGCTATGTTACAATGAACCTGTTTAACTTAACTAAAACACACAGTCATATGCTGATATCTGCGGGAGTGTCACGTATCAAATACACATATAATAAGCTTCTAGCACACAATACAGCTGTGTAAACTGCCATTGTTGACATCTTAAACGTTAATCTTCAGATATGTGGAAATTTCCATGATACAGTGGTGTATCAATTTTTCAGGTATTGGGGGAACTAAAAATACTGCCAATAGTGCTCAAAGGATTTATAACTAACTAATAGGGTTGGCACTTTGGTCTTATTTGAACATTTTGGGGAGGCAGTCCTTCCCTTATTTTTGAGGTCTATACATGTATCTTTCCTCTCTCTCTCACAAGAAATAAAACTTAAAAAAAACAGCCAGTGAGTGGAAGTTCTGTGGGTAGAAACACCTTGTTGAGAGAGGTCAGAGGACAATGGCCAGACTAGTTTGCATTGACAGGAAGGCAACAGTAACTCAAATAACCACTTTTTACAACAGCAGTGGGCAGAAAAGCATCTTTGAATGCATGACACATTGAACCTTGAGCCAGATGGGTTAGAACAGCAGAAGTCCACATCAGGTTCCACTTCTGTTAGTCAAGAACAGCAAGCTAAGGCTACATTGGTGCACCAAAGCTGGACAGCCTACAGACTCAGCCTGCCTTGTGTAAACAGTTCAGTCTGCTGGTGGTGTAAAGGTGTGGAGAATGTTTTCTTGACACACATTGGGCCCCCTAAAACCAATCAATGCAATAATGCACCATGTCACAAAGCACATGTCATAAATTATATACAAGTACACACATTTCATACATATATATGCAGGCTTCATAGAAGTTTGCTTAGGGGACATACTTTTTCTTCAGTTTTAGTAGTAGTTATAATCATTGTTTTATTTATATTCTTATTACTAAGTTATGTCATTGACAATAAAATTGTGATTTTAGACAATGTAATTAAATTTTGTGCCATTATACTGCAGATGTCACTTATACTGCCTGTACATGAGCATATGTCAGTGTTTTGCCAACTTGGATTTCCAACTAATTAAGATTGACTTTAGTTAGTTTAAAAACTGAATTATGCATTTTTAAATTGAACTTTTCAACTGTTTTTGATAAAAACAAATCTATATGACAGTTGTGTGTGTGTGTGTGTGTGTATGTGTGTATTATATATATATATTATATGAATATATATATCAAAAATGTGATATAAATATAATGATACATTTTTGATATTTTGTGTATGTGGTTTTTGTCTTAAAATATTCTATTTAAATGCATCCTGAATTGTCCACTGCCTGATGGAATATAGAGTAATCTTTTGCTGTCAGACTACAGTTATATTTTACTGACTCATCAGACAATAGGTCAGTGTTAGGTAGCTGTTATGATTTCTGATTGAGTGTGATAGACATGTCAGAACGTCAGATTTTTAGCTCGTATCAAAAACAATGTGACTAGTGTATCACCTGAACATTGATTGTTTCAGTCTCCTTCCTGCACATGCAATTTAACTTTTGAATTAGTTACCTACTGTATTCAGAACTGGTCTATTTATTTTATTGTATAAATGGGTTAAATATCTGCAAGGTGCTTTGAATAAAAAAATTGCACTGTAGTGCAGTGGGCAGCACTGTTGCCTCACAGACTAAACATTGACATGAGTTCAAGTCTGATGCAGTCTGTGTGCAGTTTTCATGTATTAACTTGTTGCCATTTCGTACTACAGTCCATACTACTTGTGTTTCAAGGAAAATGGTGACTGTAAATAGTCCTTTTGTGTGTGTGTATGTGAGTGAATCCATGCATATGACTGTGCTGCAGCTGACTTGAATTCTGTCCAATGTATACCCTGCCTCATGCCCTGTGTTTCCAGGATAAGCTCTGGATCCCAATGACCCTGTACTGGATAAGCAGTTATTAATTATGGATGAATAGGTGGAAAAAGTAGCAACGTGGCAATAATACATAACATTTAAGTTCAGTCAAATGATCTTTTAAAATTTTTTCCTATTTTCTTTTGGCCTTGTATTCCAGAGTATATTCATTTGTGCTCTTAAATTGTATGTTGTTTTGGGAGGACTATATTGTAGCCATATCATCTTAGTGTGCTTTTTAAAGTGGTTTAAAAACGCAAAATTTAAAAAAATCAAAACTATTTTGATTAGGTCTCAGATCTTCTGTAAGCTTATATAAATAAATTATATAGTGAGTACTGTATAAGGTATGATAATGTACCTAATGTGATTTTTGATGTTTTTGATAAATATCTGATGTGATTTTGAATCTGCAGGTGCATACTCCTTCTCATAAGTTAATGATTTTTTTAAAAATAAGACTGCCAAAAGGCTGAAAAGAATAAACAGAAAGCAGGCTACCCTAAAATTTTTTAAACAAACATATATCCATTTTATAAATTCATCGTTTAATTATAACTTGAAAAATAAAGCAACATACAGTGTATTTAACTGTTTATGAGGATTGCACTGTCGTAATACAAAAGGACTTCTTTTACTTGTTTAGTAATTGCAGGCTATCTTTTGTAGCAATATGCGCATTTTGCAATTTTAATATTTCTATGAGATCTAGTTTCTTAAAAGATATTTGAAATCGATATTTTTAATTTCAACTGCATTAATCTAAATATTTTGGGAAATAAACGTTATGTTTCTCCCTTGGCGTAGAATGTAGGCAGAACTTCCTGCGCTGTGTGGAAACCGATTTGTAGGGTCGTGTGATTGACAGGCTGAAAGCGGAAGTTTCCCTGAGATTCGGGCTCGGTTGTGGTACCGAGAGGGAGAGAAAGCAGGAGATTGGAGGACGGATCCAACGTTACCCTTGGGTATCTAAAATACGGAAGATCTGCGATCTGTTCCCTGATCCCCGGGTTGGGTAGTTACGTGATCGCGCTTTGATATTTTTTTTGGCAAGTCGAGTGACGAGCGAAGAAGCAGAGAGGGAATTGAAAAGACTAAGGCAGTTTCGGCGCCACTCCTCAGCATCATCGGCCACGGTCTGAGCGTCTTCGCGGTAAGAACGCGCATCCGTGAGGCCAGCCGGCGAAACCCGTCAGATACCCGGGACTGCGTGTGAGGTTGTTGTGGGTGCCTTGGTGCGGTCCTTTCCCAGAGCGGATGAGCGGAGCGCGGCGAGCACTACGTGGGTGTCGCCTCGCCACTGTGGGAGTGGGAGTTAGGGTGGGGGTGGGGGTTGCTGTTGCCGTGCCCGTGCCCGTGCTCGTGCTCGTACTCGTGGCCGTGCCGTGGGAAAGCACTTTATCGATCTACCCCGTTTGCAGATTTCCGTCCCTGTCGAACTGAGGGCGTGTCCGTCGTGTGCTCGCGGGCAGCATGAGCGTGGACGAGCTGAACCCGGCGGCAATGCCCGAGCCCGTGGAGGACAACCGTGGGGACGCGCGCTGGATGTCTCAGGTGAGACAGACTGCACCCCCCCAATAATAATAATAATCATCATCATCATCGTCGTCGTCGTCGTCACACAACCCCACAACATGGCTACTGCAGCTGTTCTTCTACTTTCTGCTCTTCCCCCCGTGTCAGTACAGCAGTTATTTTTATAACTCATGACACAGTGATCATGTGAATACAGAGTTAACTGAAGCATCCAGATTTCCTTCCATCACATGACACTGGAGGTATTTTATTAATTCGCAGCTAACTGCTGTCGTTTATTCTATTGCTTCATTGGTAGTATTGTTAGTACCTAGTCAACTGAGCCTTAATTCCTGAGTTCAATTTTTCTGATGCTTCATTTGACAAATTTCAGTTAGAGACAGTGACAGGGGAGACCCCTAAAAGGCTGCCTTGCTTAACCCGCAATAACTTCTAGTACACTGTATGTATCCATTAGATGATAGTGTGGTGGTTAAGGGCTGCAGGACTGAAGGTTGTTGGTTCATTGTATTAGCAGTACCTTTTAGCAAGGTATATATCCTTAACTTCTTATGTAAAATAATCAGTAGTTTAGTTGGTAAAATTTTAAGTTGCTTTATGTAAAGAAAAACAGCAGCTTAGCAGTGATGTAATGTTATGTCATCTATGTGTGTGAATGTGTGCACCAAGAATGAGCAGAGTACTGGGTGCTAGGTTCTTATATGAATGTTATTAGACATGCAATTTTAGACTTAGAAGTGGAGATTCTAAGTCATTCATGGTGACCCACTATTTTGTTATTGTTATTAATAATCTTAATAAGACTGATACTTTTTCCAGAGCAATTGATAATGTAAGAATCATTTTTACAATGATTTATCCTTTTTGTATTGTATTATTTTTACTGTATCAGTTCATGATAAATACCTTGATCAGGTATATAAGAGGAGATGGATTTTGAACAGGAAACCTTCAGATTATAATGGAACAGACCTAACCACTACACCACCTGATGCCCTAGTAGTAAACATTTAGCAGTTGCTTTCAGATGTTTAGAAAGTTTACTGAAGGCAAATACAGTTGACCAATATGTGCACTTATTTGTGTGTTGCAGCACAACCGCTTTGTGCAGGAGTGTAAGGATGCTGAACCTGATGTGCTGTTTGTAGGTGATTCCATGGTGCAACTTATGCAGCAATATGAGGTGAGTATGTAGCATCCTTACCAAAGCAGTGTATGCACCAGCCAATGGTAGGCGGGTGTGAAATGTGCATTTTCTTGTACCCACTGTGAGCTGTGCCTCTCTCAGGTGTGGCGTGAGCTGTTCTCCCCCCTACATGCTCTCAACTTTGGCATCGCAGGGGACACCACTTGCAATGTTCTGTGGAGGCTGCAGAATGGGGAGCTGCAGAACATTAGACCCAAGGTGAGGAGGAAGATGGATGGAGAATATAACTAGTAAAATGGGGTATGAGTTTGTAAAAAATGAAACAAAGTTTGTGAAATGCTTCCATACATCTGAGAGGTGTAAATGGTGAAAATGATAAAAATGCATATTACAGTAGGGATAAATAAAGAGTAATAATCCAAAGAAAATAAAGTAGTAATGATAAACAAGTGATGGAAGATCTGTGTCTGATCCAGGGGAACCATGTCCCTCATTCTCTTTATTTACCCCCCCCCCCCCTCCAGGTGGTGGTGGTGTGGGTAGGAAACAACAACTACAACCACACAGCAGAGCAAGTGGCTGGAGGAATCATGGCCATCGTACAGCTGCTCATATCACAGCTGCCACAGGCTAAAGTGGTTGTTCTGGTGAGTCCTGAAAGCTGGACTTCCATGATTAAATCATTGCCCATAAATTTAAGCCAAGGAACTTCCTAAGGAATAGCATTCTGAATCACACTGTGAAAATACTCAAATCTGTGATGTACATCCTGTGTTCAATGGATTTTTTTGGCCAGGATTTAGACTGTTATATACCCAGAAAAGCCTATTTGTGATCCTGGAACTGAATGAAAACTTGAGTTTACATTGAGTTCCAGGAAAAAGTTATTGTTGAATTACTAGTTCTAGCCTAGAGTTGGAAGAGGGTATCTAAGTTTTGTTTGTCTCTAGATGAATAAATTGAATGATCTGTTTGTAATTAATGTAGTTTCAGATAAAAATTTGTGAGACTCCTTAAAAACTAGAGGCAAGAACAAAATAGGAATATCATATTCCATTGACATCTTAAAGGTGCCAAACTCATCTGCTGTTCTTTTAGCATGGAGCCTAATCTTAATTGTTAAATAGCTGGTAAATGACAAGGTATATAAATAGAGCAAAGTGTCAAATTTTAAGTAGTGAAAGTAGGGCTGCATTCTTGTGGTAAAGGACACAGCTTTTGTCTAAAGGTTGCTGGTTCAAATCCTTGGAGAGGTCCTGTGTTCCCTTTGAGCAAGATGTTTATCCCAAATTGCTTAAAATGTTGTAGTTAAGAGCTGTCAAGTCAATGTTGACTCGTGACTCTATGGATCATTGCCCTGAATTATGTCTGGTGTTCAGCCAGATGGCTAATCTTTGCAGGTTCTCTTTTGTGTTGGCCAAACAGTATGTCGTTTTCTAGTGATCTCTCTCTTTGCATGATGTGTCTGAAGTATGAAAGTTAAAGCCTTGTCATTTGGTCCTCCAGGGGTGACTTAGATTTGATCTTCTGTACAAAATATGCTTCTTTTGCAGGCAGTCCATGGTATACACAGTGTTTTCTGCTAACACCATACTTCAATGGTGTCAATTTTTTTCCTGTCCTGTTTCTTCATTGTCTAATTTTCACATCCATATCATGTAATTGAGAATACCATGGCTTGAATAAGTCGAATCTTTGTACACAAAGTTAGATGGCTGCACTTGAAAATTTGGTCCAGGTTCTTGATAGTTGCTTTGCCAAGAGCAATTCATTGTTAGATTTGTTGGCTGCTTGTTGTATCATTATTTTCCATTGATCCAAGTAGGCTGAAGTTGTCGAATGTTTATTTCATAAAAGAGTGAAATTTTCAACTTCACCAGTTGTCAGGATCTTTGTCTTCTTCACATTAAGGCATAAGCCCATTTTGCAACTGTTATCTTTGATTCTAATAAGCAGGTATTTCAGGTTGTCCTTGTCAGGAGTGTGGTATTGTTAGCTTAGTGTAAGTTGAGTCATTTCCTAATTTTGATACTTCGGCTTTTCTCTTATAATCCTACTTCATTAATGATGTGTTCTAAAATATACAACTGTTTAAATGGTCAAATACTGTATGGTACTTAGCCAACTAAGTAACAAATTATGATAACCAACTATACGAATGAGGAAAAATTGCAAGATTCTTTGCAGAAAAGCATAAGCTAAAAAACAGAATAATAATTTGTATAAAAAGAGTAGGTTAGAAGAAGAATAAAAACTAAGTACAAATAAATGAAAATGTTTGTGTATCACATCAATCTGTCACCACTTTTGTAGGTCAGTTTTATTGGCACCTCCTTGTGTAGTGTGTGTTGGTAAAAATGACTATGGTTTTACAGTCACAATCATGTGTCTCCATGTGCAGCTCTTAATCAGTCTCAATCAAAATCCACTTTTGTTTTGAGTTGTACATTGTTTTGGAGAGAAGCATCTGCAAAATGAATAAATCTTGTAGGATGAGGAAAAACATTGAGAGGTGTTTCAGTTGACTTTCTGTCTCTGAGCCCTTAGTTTTGAGAATTTTTCAGTAATTCCCCAGTTAGTGCTCAGAATGCAGTTTAAATTAGGTCATTTTAAGATACAATCTTATTCGATATACTTGAAATTACAAATAAAGTAGAGCAATAATGTACTTCTCCTTAGAATCACATAAATATTTTATTATTTATCTTTGTACAGGCATCATGTGATTTACACAGTCCCAATTTGTGTGTTTTCACTAGAACACAATTTGATTTTAAATACAATTACAGGTATCCCCCGCTTTTCAAAAGTTCACTTTACGCCACTTTGCTTTTACGAAAGACCTATATTAGTACCCATTTTCACTAACCAAAAGAAATCCGAAGAGGATTTTTGGTTTTATGAAAAAGGTGAAAAGTGAAAGTAGCGTTCAGGGTTAGTTTTGCAACGACAGCATGCACCCCAAGCAGTGAGAGTGGCGCTGCCAAATTCCTGCCCCAGGAACTACACTCAGCATCTCAGCATTAAGCCACCATAGCTTTGAACTGTGTCTGTGAGCATCTGTGCTTTATCTCGATTTATTTTGTGCATCGGTTAGCAAGATGTGTCCTAAGGTATCGGAAAAGCCTAAGAGAGCTTGTAAGGGTGTTATACTTAGTGTAAAACTGAATGTAATTAAGTGTTTAAATCGTGGTGAAGAAAATAGAAACATTGTCCATACGAACTTGCTTGCGTCTATCATTTATACTATTTATACGCAGAGAGAAAGAATCTTGAAAGCTGCCGAAGTTACTACTGGTTCTGCTAGCAGCAAAGTGGTCGTTTTTAGTCACCCTTTTAGGTTTTGTGTGTTATTTGGCATGCTTTGGTAGGTTATTTATACTCTCAAAAATTTTTCCCATATAAATTAATGGTAACTGCTTCTTCGCGTTTCGCCATTTCAGCTTATGAAAGGTTTCATAGGAACACACTACTTTCAGATAGCGGTGGAAACCTGTATTCGATTTACATGTTGATATGTTCAAGAAAAGGCAGAGTAAATGGAAAACATGTAAATTGAAACCGCTATTTCCATTCTTTGTTATGGGAAAAATAATTATGTTTCCCAGCCCATCTGAAACCCATCAGTACAACACGTGAAAAAGCATAAATTAGATACTGTGTGCCTATGAGTCTGCATGTGCCTAGTTATGTTAGATAATGGGCATTATGTATAACATGTGTTTATAGTTTTCATACACAGTTAACAACATTCTGCATTACTTAATAAAAGTTGACTTCTGCATTCTTCTGCTATGCAGTGCAAATCTTTAAAGCTTTCCTCAAGAACACAGGACCCCTGATAAACTTGGGTTTGTTTGTTACAAACATGAATAGACCTTTCATTGACATTGGACCATTATTGGACCTTATTACACTGGCCGGCATGATACTTATTCAAGTGTTTACGTGTTTGCATGTGCACATGTGTGGGTAAGAGGGTAAGATGGCAGTTCTTCTCCTCTTCAGCTTGTTGGTATCCTTGGTGTGTGTTTTATTACAATAACACAGACAAATGATACTACATTTTTAGAAAACTTTAAGGTTGATAAAAAAATGTTTGATGCATGTGTAAAATGGATGAAATAAAGGTGCTGGAACTGTCCCCTGTGGTGTGTGAGAAGGAACTGTTTGAGAGCATGCACCCGCAAATAATGTACATTCAGATAGGGAACTGAGGGCAAAGCACCTCATCTCCACAGGGCAGAGGTCAGAGTGTGTAGCGCAAACACCAGAGATGTACAAGATTGAGGATTAATATCAAAGAAAAGAGACCTGCAATGCCAGGTGCACCATAAGTATGTCTACAAATGTGTAGAAAGCTGAATTGTTTGTCTTTGTTTGTTCTTTATGCATATCTTTGTTTTTCAAGCCACAGACTTGAAATTTGGCACAGAGGTACTTCTCACCCTAAGTTAGGTTTTTGTAGTCACACATGTGCACGTACATTGCTGATGTGTGTCTCCTAGCAATTTCCAGCTGATTTGTCAAGATGAAGACAAATGGGCCACGCTCTCTCTCTCTCTCTCTCTCTCTCTCTCTCTCTCTCTCTCTCTCTCACTCTCTCATTCTCTCACAAACACACAACTTATGAGACTCAGAAGGATTTTCGCACTATGATATGCAAGCAGACTGCTATGCTCTCTTTCACGTACACACATGCACACACGCTTTATATACATGCTGATGAATTGTCTTGTGCCCTGAACACACTGCTGAACAGTTTGGTGAGTATATAATGTTTTATTAATTTTTACCTTTCCACTGCTTCACCTTTTTGACCCAGGCAGTGCCAGGTAACTCAGCTAGTGTGTTATAAAGTTACAGCATGAATGGTGTAATGAAATGGTGATAAATGATGCTGCGTTAAGCAGTGTACTATTATACTGGATGTACTGGGCAATATTGTCTTGCAGACCCCTCTCTCTATGTCACACTCTCTGTCTTTTAGGGTCTCCTGCCACGGGGAGAGCGACAGAATCCCCTTCGAGACAAGAATGCTGCAGTGAATGGGTTCCTGCGCTCCAGTCTGGCCCGTCTAAGTGCCGCCCAATTCCTTGATGTAGGAGCGGGCTTTGTGCACTCTGATGGCACCATCTCCACCAGGGACATGTTTGACTTCCTGCACCTGACCTCCAGTGGGTACTGGACGGTGGCCAAACCCTTGAGTGACCTGCTGCTGCAGCTGCTGGAAGAGACACCTGAGGAGAGACGTGCCTCACTTGTGTGAGGGCATGGTGAGGGGGCTACTGGATGTCAAGGTGCGAGGGGAGGGTATACATACACACACACGCATGCACGCACACACACACACACACACACACACACACACACACATACACACACACACTCATGAAGCAATATTAGCACTTTTACATAGAGGAAGGACTGAGTTAGATAGAAACTAGAAGATGCCTGAATTAAACCAGAGGGTTGAGAGAGACAAACACTATGAATGGTCTACAGGAGGGAGTGGAGCTAAAAATACTGTCACACTAAGACATCCTCTGTGTGAGGAAAGATGTGCCAAAAAGAGCACCCCTGGTGGTGGAGGACTGCACTTGAGTACTAAAGAATTAAGGAATTTCCACAGTACTGTTCTCTAAATTCAGAGAATATATATAAAATGGAAGTGGACTGCAAAGACCTCCAATGATTTTGGCAAGATTGTGAAAGAGTGGAATGTATAACCTTGGGGGTCAGTGACCTTGATGGCACAATACTAACAGTGTTAGTGTCTCCCTTACCCCACCTCCCACCAGCAACACTGAAGAGGGTCCAGACTGTAGTGTGTGATCAACCACCCCCCTCCCCTAAACCCCTAGCATCCCCCTCTCCTGCATTGCACTTACACATAGTCTTCAGTCAGCCCAAGTCTCTCTCAGTCCTGCTGTCCAGTTGTGTCTCAGTGCTGTTTAATGCCCACTTTAGTGTCCAAGCAGCTGATGCAGCGCCCCTGTCTACTACTTCTGTCTAAAGCCATTCACACCTTAGCTGTCATGCTCTTTGCATGCTGTGTGTGTGTGTGTTTATATGTGTGTGTGTCTTTCTGTGTGTTTGCATCTGCCGACATTTCACATTCCTAAGGACTGTGCCAGTGCGCTGCTGCAAGTAGGTATACATTTGTTCCAATATGGTAGAGATTACATTTGATTGGTTATGTACATACAGTATAAATATATATAAATAAATTAACCCTTAGCCCCCAGCTGTGATTTATGTTGTAGAGCATCCTGTTGTGTATTGTGAGGCTTGGGAAGTTGGGCCTGAGAGATGTGTGTTTACGAGAGTGCATCTTTGTCCACTACAGAGTCTATGTACTAGCTGGGCTTTTTCTTGTGTGCAGAAAAAATGCATTCCAATAAAGGACTATGGATATTAGTACTGTTAGTAGGAGTTTTTCTTTATTGCACATGATTTCTTGGAAGTTACTTGGGACTCTTTTCTGATGCTGTAACTGCTGATGTTCGCAATGAGTATGGTTTTCTTTCAATATACATAGAAGACTTGTTTTAGTGAAATTGTGTCCAGGACATTTGCAACCCTGGTGGGATAGTGATTTGGAAAATAGATTATGAAGTTCTTCCAGATCCTCCAGCACCCCATTTGGAGGTTACCATGCAGAATAAATGTTTATACAGTATGCTGCTTTTTAAGGTATTTTTCAAAGTTAATGTCATGGCTAATTTACAAATATCAGACTGTGGCAAAATAAGCTACATGTGAGATATTCCTTGAAGTACAATAATATTTCTGCAACACAAAGTTTGGGATCAAGACAACTGAATTATAGCAAGCATTTTATACTGTACTTATATTTTGTCAACTATAGTTCTAGATCCTGACAATCTTGTATTTTAACAATGTTGACTGTGTTATTTTGCAATAGCCTATTAAGACTACAGAAGAATTGGGAGGTCATTTTAAAAGATCTGTTGCATTGTTTATTATAGTATTCATCCAGTCACTAAAGGGACAGAAGGTAAAAACAGTCAGTTAATAAACAAGATAAACAAATGCACTTACTAGTGTATATAACCATTTGACTGAGCTATCTTTACATCTGTGTAGCAAAATCAGAAAAACTGAGTGCTTTGTTAGAATATGCTTTCACAAAAATTTAACAGAAGATATAATAAAAATTATTTTTCAAAAGTATATCCATGGATATAACTTAATGACTCATCCCATCCCAGGGCTGGCATGTGGCAGGGGGTCAGGTAAGAAAGAAGTAATAACTGTTCATCCAGGATATCTGCAGAAAAAAGCCCCCCCCCAAAAAAACATCTTATATGATTGCATGATCCACTCAAGTTGTAATTGGTTTTGATCATAAAAAGAATTTTGACTGGTGGTTTAACATTCTACTAAACTTTATGTCTATGGGCATCTACAGTACAACAAACAACTATGAAAATCTAGTGAGAGTTTGTATGGTAAATGTATTTAATTGGTTCAATGCCATATTTAGTAGTCCTAATTTGGGGTAAAATGCATATATGAGACCCCAACAATTGCAATAACAACAGTGCTTCAAGTCCTTATGAGCCCATGAGTACAACTGATAACATTCTAATAATTCTTTTTCCTAGGCCATGTGACCCCTTAGTAGCAAGATATGCAATGACAGAAAACACAGAAACCTGTTACAGTGGGAACCACTGTCATCTATAAATGCCCCTGGGATTCAGAACAGGAGGATAACCATAAAGGGCAGTTTTATATTTATAATGGCAAAGGTCGACAGAGATTTTAAGCTTTAACACCACTTCTACATGGTTAAGACGATAAAACAATGAGATGTTAGTTAAGACCGTATGGCTCATTCTAAATTTCAGAACTTTCACATTATTTGCCCTTTAGAGGCTATTTCTTGGTGACAGCTATTTCATTGACTATAAGCTTGTTTAACACTTAAACATTATTTGAAGAAAAAACTGAAAATGTCAAGTGCTAATAATGTATTCTTCACTCCAAAGCAAGTGGAGAAATGGCAACATCACTTATGAAAGCAGAGTTTCTGTTATCTAGATAATACTAACAGTGATATTTACTAGACAGTATATTTCAAGTAGTAATGTTCACATTGTTTTGCGGTATAAAATGGTCCAGGTATGCAATGTCGTGAGAGTTAAGTGCGTGAGGAGGGCGCTAATGAGTCGAAATATTGGAAAAAAATTGCAAATACAGTAATATTATTTTCACTGAACGTGTTCAGAGGGCCAAAGCAATAAGTGATATGCAACAAGTAATAAATAATAAATAATCTTAAGAACTTGCTATTTATTGAAGGATTAATGGTCTTAACAGATAAATTTCCAATCCAGTAGTTTAATACATCAAACCCTAGTCTTTATGTATTCTTATTTCCATTTTAGTACTTTACAGTATCTTTCAACACAAATTTTTTTTTACATCATTCAACTGTGTCTTCCATCAATTTAATCCAATTAAAAAAACATGGTTTGATATCTTTGCATCTGTATTAGTAGACCTGTGCTTGAAACAACCACTTTGAACTTCCACCCCAAATTAGAGGCAACCAAGATCTTTCATTTACGATTACAGAGAGACCTTAGGATCTGTGGGAATTTTTTTTTAATGAAGGAATTTCAAGTTTTGTATATCCTGTTATTTGTATTTTGAGTCTATCGTTGGTTAGTCTACTGATTCATTCCTCTTTTAGTTCATTTGGGGAAAAAACCAAATATGATATTATGAAAAGTAACTAGACTGTTCTTGAAGGGTGGTTCAAATGTCCTAGACTTTTAGACCTCAAATCAAATGTTCAAGATAACTTGGATTTAAGAGTATGCAGGAACTCAATTTAGTTCTAGATTCTGAATGATTTTTACCCAGTGTGGAACCTTTAATTTCTTTCTGTCCTGTGACTTTAAATGCACAAGGCTTACACCATTAGCTTATCTGTTTTCCACAAACAGGCCTTTGATTCATGGAAACTGAATTTTTCCCTCACATTATTTAAAACAATCAGTTTATGCTTTTAGGCTGTAAAATGTTACTTTTTGTCAGACTGGTTCAATCAGAACTTGTTTAAATTTCAGAATGATAATGGGGACACCTGTACTTACGACAAATTTGTTGTAAAATTAGGGTCAAATATTGCCAGGCAAGATAATATGAAAATTGTGACATGCATTCCCACAAATATTTATTTGTTTTTAAAACCCTTAATGATGTATAGCTGTTACTTGATATATTCTCCAACCTTATATTACAGAATTATTATCTCAGATATTCATCCACCATTATCATTAACTACTCATCCTGAGCAGGGTCAGGTCAGTCTCGAAAGCAATGGGCACCAGGGTATGAAAGTGCCCCTGGATGGGACACCAGTCCAGTGCAGTACTATCTCAGATATCAAATATGCCAGTTTGCTCATCAGAAAACCCGCTACCAATAGGATTGTTAGGACTGAAGGTCTGTTTTAAATGGACATTATAGTCATCCTTTAATCTTTACAAGAAGTTGTTAGTACCAAATAAATTTTTGGTACTGAATTAAATTCTCATTGATTTGCATCTCTTCTCTTCAAAAAATCACCTTGCTGAAAAGACGCCCTAAATTATTAACCTATTTTTTGACCAAGCTGTCACCATCCTTTGTTATTGATATACTTAGCTCTAGTATGTACCAGTTGTTGTTATACCTTTTCGTAACTTGAAAGGCTATTTAACGTGTTTGTTTATAATGTTTGCATTAATTAAAAAAACTCGTAGCATTTTAAACACCCAGAGAATAAGAAAGCGCTATTGTTGAATATTATATTTGTTTTTATAAGTACAAAGAATACGATGTGATGCCAGAGCTCCCCTTTGTGTATAGTATGCTGAAACTGGCTGATCTGTAATAGATTTCCTTAAACAGGTGGGGTGGTGATTTTGACATCTTTGCGTTTGCTTGCAGCACAGGAAAGGGCCACTGTATATGACGTCATTACCGAGGTTTGTGTTTCTTCCGCACCATAGAATGGGGCTTGTGTCGATGACGTCATCACGCAGCGTTGGTTTTGTTTACAGTGTTGGAAGGAGGGCGCTAGTGAGTGATACGGATTTAACCCTCTGCTGCGGTCTCTATCCGATTCAGTCCAAGTCGACAAAAACAAGGTAGCTGTTTCCTGAGAAGTGGTCGATATCTATTTATATTCCTACCGTTAAGCCGATGTTATGGGCGCTGTGGATGGTGATACGGGCACGAAATAAGCCTGGCACGAGGATGCGATGTTACCTGTCGATTTGACAGGTTTCGTGGCTCGGACTTGGGGGCATTCAGCCCGGATTTGGACTGACATCGGCCGGGATGCCTGTTTAACTTGAGGGCGATAAAGAGAAATATGTGACAGAAGTGTTGCTGATTTGGAAGTCGGACGGAGGGACACAAGCTGCAGAGCAAAGTCTGGCGCCGTGAGGATTGGAACCGGAGGTGCTTCTGGGCGGCAGGGAAAGTGTCCGGGACCCGGAACGTACGGTTACAACACGTAAAAATACATTGTGTTCTCAGAGAAACACAAGACTGAAATAAAATAAAACGGTCATGACTGTTGTTGTGTAGACCTAGGTGGCTTGGCCGTTTCGGAATAGCAGCTGTCAAGAGTCACGACGTCTGCCTTTAGAACGTTTGGAAACATAATAAACGTTTACCAAAATAATATCTCGTTTGACATGTTGCGGAGCTGTTGGAAGTCAAGGCATAAGTGCGGCCCTGGGCCCAGCGCGTCCCCGCTGCTGCGGCTCTGCGTGTGCCTGTGTCTGTGCGCGTGCGCTACGCGCCGGGGCTGTGCAGAGGGGCTCAGCGACACCAAGACCGTGGTACACAAGGATGCCGACTTCGACGTCACGTATAATGACACGGTGACCAACGACGTCCAGACCATCTACACCTTCAACCACACCGTGTCCAGGAACAAGGTGCACATCACACACACACACAAACACTGCAGAATTGTGACTGACCACTCAGTGAACTAATGACGTCAGTTCACTGGTTAAAGGCATCATGAGACATGCAGAACATTAGACTGCATGACATGGGTTTTAATACCATATGAGCTCTGCTCACATGGGTATCTGTGCAAAACTTGGTTAGTTGTGGTGTTAACTAGTGGACAAAATAGTTAACTGGTTGTTCTGCTTTTTTCCTGCGGCACCTGTGTGATGGTGATCGACCCCCCCCCCCCCCCCCCC
>UFQX01000032.1:544637-610894 GCA_900497675.1 Arapaima gigas
CCCCCCCCCCCCCCCCACATTCAATCATGCATTTTACTCCCTCACTTGTTAATTTGCACCAAAACACTGGCGTAATTGCTTCAAATGGAGATGCCAACCAAATTTGGCATGTTAATCTGTCCAATTATGTCTTCTATTTCTGTGTATGAGAACTAATCAGTATTGGAATGCCAGGGTTTTATAATATTTAAATATTTTCAGATGGTAATAGAAAAGCCATGTACGTAAATTTACCCTGAATTTACCCTCTCTTACTCTTATAAATCATCCTGAGGGCAACAAATGGAAATCCATGATCTTGCATCAGGGTTCCTCCTCTTAAAGCATATTTGCCATTGGTATCTGACCCTACAGGTTATGCTGTCTGTGTCTCTCTGTCTCAGAACAATCTCTGGACAGTGTGGGAAGGTGCAGGCAGGAATCCTTGAGCTCTGTAGAGGAGGATGACTACGACACCCTGGCTGACATCGACTCTGACAAGAACATTGTCCGCACAAAGGTCCTTTTGCCTCCAGCCCCATTCTTTCAATCCTTTCTGTGTACTCAAGTTAAATTTTTAGTAAAACTACCCTGTGGTTCCAAGTAGAACAGATTTTGGTAAGTGTTTGATGGTTGTGATGGTAATATTGGTACTAAGAAGTTTAAAATCTGAGGAGAATGTAATATCAGTAAGCAGATATGACACAGGAAGTTATTTTTACTGTTCTCATTCCCCAGTACTAAGAAACCAGAGCAGGTGAGCAAGGCTTTGGAAAAGTCAAATCTTTAAACCAGCAATCTGTGGAAATAAAATGTCCTGTTTTACCCATACAGAAGTTCCTGTGTGTGTCGGACCTGGCTCGAAAAGACAAGAGAGTCCTGAGTAAAAAATACCAAATTTACTTCTGGTGAGTCTATGCATTTGACGCACTCAGAGCCATGGTGTCCAGATTAGAGATCATGGCCCAGGATACAGAGCCAGAGTTGATATTTTTCAAAATTTTCTTATACCATGACAATCCAGGTGTCAGAGGTGGTGTTAATGTTAATACAGTCCGTTCTCCTGTATTGTGATAGTTGTGCTCTTATGAGATATTGTATTAGGCTCATTTATGTTGTAAACACAAGTTTCAATAGGGGAAAATGAGGTATGCAAAATACAGTAATACAGTAATCATTATCTATAAAAAAAATCAAAAGATGCAACACCTGCCAATAATATAATCTGTTTAATCTTAAACAGGACATGAAAATGATAAAAGAGTATGCCAGTTGTGACAGTTTCTTTTCCTTTTTCCAAAGGACTTTATAACATCCATCTCATCTTCTGGCATTACAGCTTTTTTATGATGCCCAAGAGCCCTTTTGGCTAAGAAAATGCTTCATTACACTCATAATATTAGCATACCATGTTTAACTAAATCAGACAATCTGTCAGTCAAAATGAAACACTAAATGCAACAAACCCATGATGAGATATTAAATTTTTTAAATGGGATTATGTTATTCCCAAATCGCATTTGCAAAGGATTAAGTTATTTAAGTAGTGTTCCTCTAGTTCTTCATTTGTATCCAAATTGCTTAATGAAAACACATGTTATTGCAGAACTGAGTGTCATATTGCTTGAGTCCCAGTACTGGGGTTTCATTTTTTCTCTTTATGCCTGTTACCAGGAACATTGCCACAATTGCAGTCTTCTATGCTCTCCCTGTGATCCAGCTGGTCATCACATACCAAACGGTATTCAGGACACCCCCCCCCCCAATTCCCCACCCTGCGTCAGATACACACATCCCAAATCTCTGAGAGATTTATGCATGACTGATCACTGCACCACACTCTGTCTAATGCACTCTGTTCTGCTGACTTAATTGCTTACAGGGACTTTTTAGATTGTAACCGAAAACACAAGTATGTTACTGGCACTTCCACATGGGTGTCAAACACAGTGCGTTGTTGACTGAGAAGCTTCTTTCTTTGTGACTGACAGGTGGTGAATGTGACAGGAAACCAAGACATCTGCTACTACAATTTCCTATGTGCTCATCCCCTGGGAGCATTGAGGTCAGCCACATACTTTTATTCATATAAGGGTTCTGTGTGCCAGTCCTCTGAGACCAAAATGTGTGTCATGTCTGCATTTGTCCTTGGCGGCCTCAACTCTGAGTCCAGATTATGTTGTTTACCCCACGGCTGATGCCAGTCCTACTTACAAACACGGGGAATGCTAACAGAATCACAAGAGTGATGCTGACTTGTCCACATCTACCTGCAGTGCCTTCAACAACATCCTCAGCAACCTGGGCTACGTGATGCTGGGTCTGCTGTTCTTACTCATCGTGCTGCAAAGGGACATTGTACACAAGCGTGCATTGCTGCGCAATGACCTGGCTGCACTGGTGAGTAGCCGGATTTCAAGGCATTAGTGCAGGGAAACTGGCCTTACTGGGGTTGCACCACCAAAGCACTTTCCAGCATGAGGTTAATGTGACAAGTGTACACATAGTTTATTGACTGACTTTGTTCCTATTCTGTTGGTTTAGATGATATCTTAAATGCCATGCTCAAGGTCTGTTTTGGGACATACCAGGAAAGTTCAAATTATAATTGCCCTCAAAAAGGTGGAATATGGTTTTGTTTGCTTTCTAATCCAAGAAGGAGCCCAGGTGAAGGCATATCTTTTCCTGGTTTGTTTTCAGGTGTACTAGTTATCTTTGGACCCTCAGACTACAGGTGAAAGAAATGTGCCATATATGAGGGTTAAACAATATGCATATGCCTATTTTTATTAATATTTTAATTGAACATTCAGAAGCCAAATATCTCATATACAGGTCATGGAAGGACCATCTTCTGATTATTATAGAAACACATTATAGGAAAACTGTATACATTAAAGCTGTTAAAATAAAAAATAGTTTGAATTTTTCAAAAAGTCTAGCTCTTCTTGCTGTTCTGCACAGTCTACAAGTCTATCACAACTCTTTTCTGACTTGTGTTTGTCATCAGTACAATCTCCACTTTAGCAGACTCTCATCCTGTCCTAATTCCCTCCATCCATTCCCTGCTGCAGGAGTGTGGCATCCCTAAGCACTTTGGACTGTTCTATGCCATGGGCACTGCCCTTATGATGGAAGGTCTACTGAGCGCCTGTTACCACGTCTGCCCCAATTACACCAACTTCCAGTTTGGTGAGGGTGCCGCAGTGTATATTTGTGCATATATGTACATGCAGAATATGTCATTGCTACACTGGACTGAATGCCTTTGAAAAGACTGAGCTTCCTTAATGAAGGGTACATGCACATGCATATTTAGAATTATGTAATTAATCCTGCATGCTGTGCATATGTAAATACTCATCTGAACCTTTGAACAGTTTAATGTTGTTTTTCAAAAAAAACAAAGACATAACTTTGTCAAAATAGAGTGAGGCAGTGCAGGCAATATTTGGGTTTGATTACGTGTGTGATTATATAATCAGCACCCTCTCATAGACCCAAAGCTTATTCATAAAATGACCTTGTGAATAGTTGCATTGATCTGGCTTATGAGAGACACAGAAAACAGCATTACATGCAGAAGACAAATCTGACAAATAAAATTATAGCAGTTGACTGAAATTTTTTTTCCCCCCAATTGTAAGACACCTCCTTCATGTACATGATTGCCGGGCTGTGCATGCTGAAGCTTTACCAGAAGAGACATCCCGATATCAATGCCAGTGCCTACACTGCCTATGCCTGCCTGGCAGCAGTCATCTTCTTCTCCGTGCTGGGAGTGGTGAGAGCAAAGGCCCCACTGACAAATGCTTGAGACAGGAACTGAGAAAGACAGACATGTAGACACAGTCAGCAGGGATACAACAGCACAGATTCACTAACTCTTAGTTAGATTCCGCAATAGACACAGCAGCAGACTACGTATGTACTGTGTACTCCATATTTGTCATACATATGCATGAATATGAAACAGATATGCACACAAATACATGTACAGCCTGCCTCACTTCCTTGCTGTACACAATCTCTCCTGCTCTTCAGGTGTTTGGGAAGGGCAACACAGTGTTTTGGATCGTCTTCTCCGTTATTCACATCATGGCGACACTGCTGCTCAGCATCCAACTGTACTACATGGGACGCTGGAGACTGGGTACAGCCTATGCTTGAGTGTGGTGCTTCAGTGTGCATGACTGTTTATTTATAATCTCATAATGTCTGCCTACAGCAGGGCAGCAATCTGCCAGTGAAGCATACACATTGTAGCATACTCAGTGCATGACTGTATGTGGTTTTTTTTTTTTCCTTTTTTCTCTCTAGATTCTGGGATCCTTCGTCGCATGCTGTATGTCATCTACACAGATTGCGTCCGACAATGTAGTGGGCCTATGTATATTGTGAGTCTCACAACCCCTTATTAGTATTTTAATCATGTAGTTTACAGACACAAATGTCACAGTGTACAAAGCCTCAGACTTTTAATCCAGGGTCTAGGGTTCAAGTCCACATGTGGCCTTTGTGTCATTTAATGCTAATCACAAGAGAGCAGTTGTAGTGCAGCAGCCCCAGAAAAGAGGTTGACATGGCCTTGTAAGCATATGCTGCTGGTTTCAGCCTTATTCTCTACTACTGGTGTAGTTCTCTTGAATATTACATATTATACTAGGCATAATATACAGACATGCTACAGTAAAAGTCTTTGCTGTATAAAAGGCTCATATACTATAAGTGGCTTTTCAGAAAAGCATTAGGTAAGCAACAAGTCTTGTCTTTCTTTGCCCACCACTTTCCTGTCCATTAGGATCGAATGGTTTTGCTGGTCATGGGAAACATAGTCAACTGGTCTCTGTGAGTATTTTCGATTACTCAGATTCTATTGTTTCTCAAAAGCGTCTATGAATTATTATATTTAAAAAAATAGATTACCTCTAATCTCTCAGCCATAATGTGGAGTGTGAGGCATTTTGCAGTATACTTGACAGCTTTACTGTCTGTACAGGGCTGCCTATGGACTGATTGAAAGACCCAACGACTTTGCATCTTACCTACTGGCTATTGCCATATGCAACCTGCTGCTCTACTTTGCCTTCTACATCATCATGAAGGTGAGAACTTTTGTGTATAAGCCGCTGATTGATAAACCTTCTTACAAAGATTGACCTGTAATTTGACATCTGCATTTGG
Source organism: Arapaima gigas (assembly GCA_900497675.1). Classification (NCBI taxonomy): domain Eukaryota; kingdom Metazoa; phylum Chordata; class Actinopteri; order Osteoglossiformes; family Osteoglossidae; genus Arapaima; species Arapaima gigas. Next base: position 549,801 of record UFQX01000032.1, read on the forward strand.
ATATTAGTAATCTCATGTGCAGCTGATCGTCTTTGTAGCACTACAGTTGTTCATTGTTTGGGTTCATGATCTTAATAGAGAATTGTACGACTGTTGTTGACAGAGAAAAAAAGGCTGACCTGATGCTGTTTTCCCAAAATTTCCCTCCATGTGTGCATTTGTGTTTGCAGCTTCGCAGTAATGAGCGCATCCAGTGCCTGGCCCTTGTGTGTATCATCTTCACTGCTGTTGTCTGGGGCTTTGCTCTCTTCTTCTTCTTCCAGGGACTGAGCACTTGGCAGGTAGGTTGCACACATATTGTGGTCCTGAACCCAACATCAGCCTCCAGCAAACAAAGTGTTCTGAACTGCATGTAATCAACTACCCACACCTTCAAACAACATTCATGATAGGGTTTATGATAACTGTCTACATCAGTGATCCACCATCCAACCTACTTCCTTTTTCCTCCTCTACCTGTAGAAAACTCCAGCTGAGTCCCGTGAACACAACCGGGACTGCATTCTACTGTCCTTCTTTGATGACCATGATATCTGGCACTTCCTGTCTTCCATTGCAATGTTCGGGTCCTTCTTGGTGAGTCAGTATATCATCGATCTCTACTAAGATACACATACAGGCTGGCAAGAATGAAACCACAATGCAGAGGATACTATGCAAATACTGGGGATTCTATGTGTATGTCAACTGGTTGTGTGTGTGTGTGTGTGAGGGTGTGAGTATAAACATCAGATATATACTACCCACATTTCATACAAAATCTGATACCTAACAACTAAATGCATTAAGTAGCAGTGATTACCAAGAAATACAATGTTCAATCAATATGGTTTCTTCAATGAGGACAATGAGTTTAACCATATACTCTGTTTCCTATTAATAAATCATTACATTACAGATGTGATTGTTACACACAACAGAGGTATTGTTGATATGCAGTTCAGAATGCTGTAGAGTCCTAGGCCTACACATAATGACACATCTCACACTATTTCTCTTAGGTTCTGCTGACTATGGATGACGATCTGGATACTGTGCAGAGAGACAAGATCTATGTATTTTGAAGGACATTATTTTCACCATGGCTAATTCCAGTTCAAGCTCTGGCATCAGCCAACAGGTAGCCTTGCTGACTGGATCGCTGGGGCTGTTATACTGCTTTATTTCTCACAGCCAATCAAAGAAAGAGAGAGCAGGAGTCACAGCCAATCAGAAAACTTGAAAGGCGGGACTCCATTCTCCGAACTAAGAACACTTGCCGTGCCAATCGGTGGCATCACTTAACAAAATTCCACTTCCTCGTGCCGCCTTTATTGATGTTAATGTGTTTACAATTGATGGTGATGGTAACAATGGTTATAATACTGATATTAATGTCACATCACATCTGAACTGACTTACTCTTATCTGTCAGGAATTGCAGAGCTTTCAGTGTGACTGTCTGCATGTGTGTGTGTATGTGTGTGTTTGTGTGTGCGTGATCAAGCTCTTTGTCCAGTGCGCCAGTGGCCTTCAGTGTTCTGATCAAATCTAAATCTGATTCCGTCCAGCACTATCCTGTTAAATGGGTACCGATCCCAGAAGTGATTGTATTTGACTAACATCTCTAGTTGCTCAGAACATATTTTGTACTGTATGGAGAAACAATGATTTTACAATGTAGGCCTTTATAAAGTTACCGAATAAAGATTTTCACTGACCTGTGTTTACTCACTTTTATTTGGAAATGAGTGCTATTTTGAAGTGTATTAATATGGGAGACATTCCCAGAGTGTTCATTGTTCAAAATTAATTGAAACAGTCCCCACGAACAACATTCTGCTGAATTAACAATATTTATAAAGGTATGTGCCATTTATGTCTTTTTGTAATTTCTGCCTTGATTCCTATGAAACTATACCGCATCTGTCTAGGTAGCTAACTAGCTAGCTAGCCAAGCTGGATAGTAGTAAGTGTGTACAGTGTATACTAGTTTGATTGATAGTACCTAACTAGATGGCAGTAAGCTTGTACAATTCATAGTTAGGTTGACCCTAGATCGATAGCCGGCTAGATAGGTTAACAGATACTTAACGTGCACAGTGCATATAAGCTAGCTCAATGGTAACTACCTAGATACTAGCTGACTTGTTCAATGTGTATTTGCTAGCTTGATGCTAGCTAGACTGTAGAATGCATAGGTACTTAAGAGCATAGGATAGCATCATGTGCTGCAGTGAACCACAAGATCAAGCCAAAACACGGATGACAGTATCAGAGAAAATAGTGAAACGGTTCCACAGAGCCCAGTGAAATGAGTGATGAGCGGCTCTTCAGAAGGAGGGTCTGGGTCAAAAGGTTTAGTGTAAAGTGGAAGCTGAGGAGACACTAAGCCATCCTGTATCTAAAAGGAATAAGAAATATATATAACCTTTTACTATAGGGATTGTATTTATAGTTTTGCATTAAAAATGTACATCTCCGTAAACTAGTTAAATTTTTTTGATGACATATATATAATTCCCAATTATCATCATAGTCCTAGTTATCATGGCTTAACTATGAAAATCCATAGATCACAACAAAACACCAACAACAAGATACGAGCTGAACTGAACACTTTTTTACTATCATTATGTCACTCTCCTTGGAAACTGTCAAAAATTGCCAGTGTTAACTACATTTCTTTTTTGTTTTTTTCCTTTGGGATCAGAATGGACATGCATTGACACATAGTGTCAAGCACCACCAAACTATCCCACTCGACAGTTATAATCTCTCCATTCATCATCTCTGACTTTATTAAAACTACTAATAGAAACCACTACAATAAATAATTAAAACCATCACGTAAAAAATAAAACTAGTTTATAAAACCCTAGTTTAAAACCAACAAATATTCACCATACATGATGGTAAAAATCTAAGAGTTAAAAACATACCCCAAGGCTCTAACTAAAAAGTTAAAGGAAACTTACCAGCAGACTCTACCACAGAAGATGGGTGGTCCCCTGACCTGTTCCATGGTGCTGCCGAACTCAACCTACCTTTGTGGGTGTTAAACACGTCTTCCCCTTTTAAATTAAAATTATTAAAGACCGACACAAAAATATAAACAAGGAACTAACAAACAAATGATAAATATAAACAGAAAAAAACCATACATTACACAATATATAAACACCCACCTCTGTGAAAAAACTAAACTACACCACCATAACTAAAATCTAAATATATATAAATAATGAATAAATAAATATAACAGCCAAAATATATGTGGCTGTCTAACACATACACCATATATATAAATAAATACTCTAAATATATAAAACTGAATAAATACGTAAAACCTTACACCTAACATAAAACATAAACACGCCAAAAAAGTAAACACATACACCAACCAAAAATAGGGGTCGCAGGTCCTTGTATGCGTAAACAGACGTGTTATTTACCCAGGTTGGAGAGGATGCCACAAAACCTCTTGAGGCTACAGCCAAAAGAGGCCTTTCCACCTCTCCTTGTCTTCTGTGTAGCCCCACTGCATGACATCCATCTCCATCCTAAAGTTGAGGTTGGCCTGAATTTTTGAAAACGGACGCCCAAGTCTGCCCCTGTTTGGACCAGCTGGCATCTTGTGTTCCAAAGTGTCTGCTTGGTCACACCCAGGCAGCCTCTGCCTTCTGAATGCCAGGGTTCTGCCCCTTCAAAACTTTGTCGTACGTCAATACCATCTGCGGTTCAATCTTTCTGCACAGGTGACTCACCAAGAGCCAGACCTCCTTCACCTGCTCGCAGTCCCAAAAAGTGTGAGTGAGGGTTTCCCTTTCACCACAACAGGTCCACAGACAGAGTGGGTGGCTGGACAGATGGTGCCTGTACAGTGTGTCCCTCAGTGGCAACTTACCCAAAAGGCAGCGGCAGTTCAGGTCCTGCAGGTAGTATCAAGCCCCTTGGGTTGAATCCTGGCCCATGTGCTGTTCTCAAGGCCCAGCAGAGTCCGAGTCCACCTTCTCTCCAACAGAGCCTAATTACAAGGTCCTGTGTTTGAGGAGGGTACTTACCTCAATCCCCGCTGCGGGGGCCCTGCCCCACTCGACAGCGTGCCTGTAATGAACAGGCCGGGTTTTGGCATTCGGGCAGGTCCAGGACTGCACCAGGTGACAAGTCAGATGGCCCAGCCAAAGACACACAAAGTGCTGATGGGGATGTTCCATCGGAGTGACCAGGCGATTACAAACCTGGGAAAAGAAGAGGCAATCCAGTTTCAACAGCATGTCTGGCACATCCCTTCCCTCCTCACATACTCGTACCTACCCCCCCAGACAAGATCGAAAATGTCCTTCCCAAGGCCTCTTCTCATAGAGAAGGGCAGGGGGGTACACCTGCGCTAAGTACAGCAACGTGGGGAGGATGTCCACCTTCACAGCCAAGGTCTTCCCTGTAAAGTAGAGGGGACCTGGCCCTCCACAATCCCATTTTCCATCTTGCCTTTGCTAAGCATTCCTCCCAGATTCTCCTGGCCATATCTTCAAAAACACACATTTCTGTATTGACTACATTTCAGGTCATTACAGCAGGGTATCTAGAATTAAATAGCTTTCAGCTAACAACAATCAAAAAAAAAAACCTCAGATTTTTTTTACCGGATCAGAATGGACATGCATTGACAATGTCAAGCACCACCAAACTGTCAGTTGACTGACAGTTATAATTTCACCATTTATCATCTCCGACTTTGTAAAAAATACCAGTAAAATACCAATAAAACCACACCAAGAAATAATTGATCCTGTCATGTAAAAAATTAAAACTAGATTATAAAACCCGAGTTTCAAACCAACCAATATTGATAATACATGACAGAGAAATCTAAAACAGTTAAAAACCATAACCCAAGGCTCTAGCTAAAAGATTAAAGGAAACTTACCAGCAGCTTCCACCACAGAAGAAGGGCGGTCCCCTGGCCTGTTCCAGGGTACTGCCAACCTCAACTTATCTTCGTGGGTGTTAAACACATCTTCCCCTTTTAAATTAAAATTATTGAGGATGCAAAACAAAGAATGAACAGTCCACCAAGTGATATAAATAAAGGTATGCAAAAAATGTAAACCTATATATAGAGACACAAAAACCATACATTATATAAACAGCCACCCCAGTGAATCACTAACCTACACTAAAAAACTAAATATACATAAATGAATAAATAGATACATACATAAATAAATAAATCTATAAACAGCCAAAATATATATGGCCAGCACATACACCATATGTAAAGACAAGAAAATAAATACTAAAATTATACAACTAAATACATAAAAGTGAACAAATACATAAAACACCACTCCTAACATAAAACATGTACACACACTAAAAGGGGCACATACACTGACCCATAAGCAGAGGTCACACATGATAATAAACGTTAATAACTGCAAAAATGACAGGTAAAGCGTCACTGAGAAGTAAATTTTATATTCTTTCACAAATACTACACTGTCACCGTTCACCGCTGACGTCCTTCTACCACGCGCTGCAACCCACATGCGGACACAACATGACCGGTCCACGGTTGGACAAACTGAGGCACTTCATTTGTCTATAGTTGACTTTATTTAAGAAGCTAAAATGTATTTAATACATTTTTAATGCTAAAATGCATGTACATATTCATACTTTTTTCTTGTTCCCACTGAATAAATAGACAACAGTGCGGTAGAAAACAGGAAAACCAGGGAAAGATCAGAACACGAACAAACGACGAACAAACGAGTACAAACAAGACCAGTGATGACACCGCCTAACTGCTAACCATAATTGTTAGTTTATTAACTTTTTTACACACATTAATTTATTAATATATTGTGGTGTTATGTACGTGTTTTAATAGTTGAAGGGACAAGACGAGAAAACAGCCACTAAAGGTAGGTTAGCGCCCTGGGGACCGTCTGCCGGAACTGCCGGTTAAGTTTCTCCTGACGGGTTTACAGTGTACAGCGCGAGGTGCGGATTTTAACGGTTTTATAGACATCCGTCAAACGGCGTTGCATTTGTTTTTAATCGATTTCATTGCAAGACCATGTTTTATTGATGCAGAACGGTTTTAATTATTTACTGTCTTAAATAAAGAATTGTAATATAATAGACGAAAGTGATGGAGATTTTTTTGATTGTCGTGTTTGAACAGCCAGGATAAATAAGCGGGAATTTTTTGGAGATTTGCGGCGTACTGCGAAAAATTGCAGACGACGCGCGTATGTAAAGAAAACTTTTGAAAAAGATTAGTAAGTCATAAATGAAAAAAAAAATATTAATCTATTTTATCATTTACTACCAGACATACACACAGAAATGTATTATATAATACAGTAAAGAATTAGGGGAGCCTAGAGGTATTCACGGTTTTCCGCTTTCGCGGGGGTCTTGCGCCCCTAACCCCCGCGACTACCGACGGAAGACTATTTCCGTAACATTAACAGCATAAAAAAACACGAATAAGGGGAGTTAAGATTTCGACTGTATTTAACAGTCACTGCCTGTTCTCAACCATAGTAGTTACACTACCATGACTTCTCCGCTATGTGAAGCAACCGCAACTTAACACTCTCAACCCCCCCCACTCTAGCCTTGATCAAATTTTATCTTTCTTTATAACCACAATTTCAGTCTCCTTGGAGACCGTCAAAAATTGCCAGTGCCGACTATATTTCAAGTCGTCACGGCGGGGTATTGGGATTAGTTTTCAATTAGCAATAATCGCGCCTCGGATTAACCTCATAGGCTACGATACTGCCACTGCGCAAAGCTGACGTGGAACCTCCACGCGCTGCAGCCCACATGCGGACACGAGACGACCGCTCGACGGTGTGACCAACTGAGGTGCTTTGTCCGCCTATATTTGAGTCTATATCAGAAAATAAACCAATTTTATTTCAATATTTATGTTAAACTCGATATACACGATAAGTTTTCTCTTTTTAAATGTGCATCACGACCTATGCAATGCAATGCATGTCGGGTAATTCAAATTTAGGAAGCCTTTGTGTCAGCGGCGAATGATGTCGTTTGCTGACGAATTTATATATTTACAATCTAGAGCTGTTTCTTCTGAATAAAAACATTGATGTTTTGTTTGAGCTTTTTTATATAGTTTGCAACTTATTTAAGTATCTAAAAGATATTCTTTTGACTTTCAAGAAGTTCCTGTTTCGAAAGTGCTTCTCTGGAACACATGTTAACACTTGGCCTTACAACAACTGAGCCTGGATCGGGTGTCTTGTGCGCCATTCGGTGGTTAAAGGGGGGACTGGCAGAGTTTTGGCCGATCCTAGATCAGTTCTTCACGGCATAATGCGGTTGTGGGGAAGGACTGAGCTAAAAACGAAAGCAGCTGCGCTATATAACTTCAGCAATTTTATGTTAAATATTGCTTTCAAATCTCAGGTGTGTTGTCCTCGGGTAAATTATGATGAAAAGGTGTATTCGACGGCCGGACCATTATTTTAATCCTGCAATACTTCCTTCGGTACAGATGAGTTTATTTTTGCGCCGCAGCTGCCTTGGAGTAAATATAGTTTTTTTTTTCTATTCTAAGTTGTTATTTCTAACATTGCAACCAGACTCACTGGCATACAACCAACTTAAACGTTACTATTCTTTATTCAGTGTAGTGTTTCAAATAAAGACTTTTAAAATAATAGACGGAAGCGATGGAGTTTTTAATTGTCGTGTTTGAACAGTTTGTATTGCCAGACGCTTTGTGGTTTGGAATGTCCAGTGTGATCCATTTGGGGTATTTCCGCAGCAGAAAAAAGAGAACCAATGTGAAATAGTATATAAAAGTTCAAGTGAAGGAAGTTCAAATTCGACTGCATGCCTGAATAACTCAGTTGCATTTCAAGCAAAAGGAATCAATATTTGTTTACATTTCCCCTGCTCTTGTATGAAAATAATTCAGTGTTGCATTAACTGTGTTTTTGTAATCATTTAGTGAAGATTTTGCTCTAACTTTTGTTAAGGGTTTGAACAGTTTGGTTTAGCTTTATTATATACAGCAATGTTTTATGTATTGTAGTATCTGCTATTCAAGGGCGCCCTCTAGAACTAGGCAGCACTACTAGTAGGGCTTGTTTCTGGTCCTTTTTTAAAAGCTAGACATTTTACAACCGATCAAACCCCTTACCAGAATGACCAGAGATGATCTATGTGTTGTGATTATGGCAGGAAGAAGCTGTTGCCAGTATGAGATGTTTCCAATCATAGCTTTTTCTGTTTGCAGGTATTGGAGAAGCTGAGTGGAGTACAGCAGGTGAAACTGTACACTGTAATTCCATGTCCTTCTGTTGCCCTGAACCTGTTTATTGACAGAAGCAAGTCAAACACGGAAAAATCCCAACCAGAACAATCTTTGTCCTTTTCTCCCTTTGCTTGAGAGAAATCAGAAATGGTGAACTATTATTTCATTCTTCTCATCCAGGCTAAACTGCACCAGTCTCCCTATGTAGGGGGGGTTCTTCATCTGTGAGAGAGCAGACCTGTCCGAAGGATGTATTTGGTAAGAATGAGGAGCACAGAAACATTACACACAGCTACAGAAACAGCAACTTGTTACAGCTGAGGGAAGGTACCAGCAAGATTGAGGATGATAATGTGAAGCAGTGAGTAATGGAACCAGCCGTTGTGGTGTCCTGTGGAATAAAGCATCTGTAAGTTGGATTGGAAATATGTGTTTTAACTATAACATTTAAGTTGACATTTGTTGCTGTTTTCCCTGAGTGAAGAACACAGCTGGTGACTATATTATAAAATTTGCCTCATGCACGCTTCCATTTTTGCTTACAAATAACACAATTATTCTGTAATTGACTAAAATATCAATTCTGGTTTCTGTACATTAAGCAGCTTTCAATTTAAAATGTGATTGGAAACAATGTGTGTTGAACTTCCTGTGCTCTTAATGGCATTTTTGTCCCATCAATCATCTCTCTCTCTTACATAAGAGAATGATGATGTTGGTTCTTGTTTATAAAATTATTTGCTTAATAAAAATTCATTTCTACCAATGTGCTGGTGGGTGTTTGGTAAAGTTAAAAGTGCTCCACTGCAACTGGTTTTGGAGAAAAGTGAGTACAGTATACAGTATGGTATTGTAATTCACACACCTCTATTTAGTCACATGATGGAATTACATGACAGGCTACTTTGGGCTTGGGTGTGTGACAAAATGTGTTAATGGACATGTTGCTGTATAGTGTGCACAGGAAAAGTGTATCAGGTGTGACATACATGCTGGAGTCCCTCCTGTGTCCCTCCAACCACCTTTTGTTACTCTCAATCAGATCCTGGACTCGCTGGCTGTCCACTTCTGCTAGTTTTGGCAGTGTAGAGAACAGGCAGCGAGACAGCTCTCTGAAACACACACGCACAGGACACGCAGATACACCATAGTCTTGCTGCTCAGTGGTCTTAAACCTGGCACCACGTTGCAGTGTTTATAGGAAAATACCAGTGGAATAACGTTACCTGGCTGGTGTGTGTCCAGAGTACGCCGAATCCATCACTGTGTTTTCCACATGTCTGTCTGGAAAAGGAAGGGCACAGTCAGCTCAGGTGAGACACTAATATGTACTGGACACGACTGTAGTTGCAGAAAGAGATTATGCCTTTGAGTTGATACTATTGAAAGAGTTCCGTTTGCCAGTTAATACATTACTTTTTGAAACAAAATAAGTATAATTGATATCGTTTTGGGATTTTTTTCACATTTTTATGTTTTATTTCCTTCAAATTCAGTTGCTGTGGAACTCATATGTACAACGTATTTCCCTCTTACTGTCACTGACAAAACATGGAAGGGTCAAACACACACCTTTCCTGAGATGGCTTTAAGAGGAGACATAACACTCATAGGAGGGCAATATATTTCCACCCACAGTCCTGTAGGCACCGAAGCTGACAGTACCAGCAAACATCCTAGCCATGTCGCCCACCCATTGGAACATAGACCAGGGTGTGAAGCCTGAGCTCGCAACTTGTGGGACACAGTGAGTCCCTGAACATACCAGGAAGGATCTTGTTCCACTGGCTGCTAAGCATCTCCTTCAGATTCTTGGAGGGAGCAGGTGGGCCTGAGACACAGGATACACCGTGGCAGACAGAATGGTGGACAGGTGAGGGAAGAGAGGTGTAAGAGGGCTGAGCAAGGGGCAGAACAGGAGCTTGTCTCTGAGCCAAGCAGTCCAAGGCCCCCAACATGCTGTTTAGTTGGCCTGATAAGTACTGCACAAACTCAGTCAACTGCTGCAGTTCTGCTGCCAGCGTGGGCTGAGAGCCTGGAGGGGGACAGGGGCAGAAAGAGAAAGAGACAGGATATGGATCATGTTTTTATAACTACTAGATGTGTATTTATGGAAAAAATATTTTTGTCAAAACTGAACTTTTCCCTGTGAAGACATCAAAAATAGTTGCAGAATCTGAAGAGTTCTAAAGAACTTTCTCTCTTCACTTTCTGAAAGAGACTGTAAAGTGGTGTTGCCTTCATGAGTCTAACAGGCATCTACAGTTTTTTTTTGCTCACAGCTCTGGACTGGCTGATACTACCTCTGATAGCACTTGTATGTTTGCGGGTTTCAATTCAACTTAAACTGTTCAGTCTCTAACCTCTGCTGCTATGGGTCTCAGTGTTGCTCTGATGGGATTTGTTGACAGGCTGTTTTATGCTCTCACTGCACTTCAGGCTGCTGCATTTACAGACCACAATTACAAAAGACAAGTAGACACACATACACAAAGCAATAAAATCTTTTTTTCATGTAAAACCCAAATTTGAAGACCCGCAAACCAGGTTTGTTTACATGCAGAAACTTATACTGTGTTAAATGAAGGTGATGACATAATACCTGCAAACAGAAAAAGTTATGATTGGAAAGTAAAATACCAGGTAACATGAATCATTATTTGTCTTAGTGCACACTGCAGCAAGTTCAGATATTTCAAAGGATAAGATACTGTAGCTGAGAAGTTGGGAAGAATGTAAAATTTCAGGTACACTGAAGTTCATCCTACCAGACAGTGCAGAACCACCCTAGGAATCACTCAGTGAATTTAATTTGCGGGTAACAAACTCCATTAAGACTAGCTTCTCTTTGGTTAGATCAAATATAAGTTAAATTATAGGTGCATTTTATTGGAAAAGCTGATGGTGGAGTTCTTGTCAATGGAAATTTTGTTCGTTTACTTTCAGCAGTCCAAGTTTCATAAAACTTTTATAGAATGTGGAAAAATATTTTCTATAACATGAATTTACATCTATTTCCCAGAACATTTTATAATTTGACATTTTCTTGTTAACATGCAGTACTCTGTTACCCAATATTTTGGTTCAGTTGTTCCAAGTGGTCTTGCAAAAACTTCACTTTGTTCTCCAACCGAGAGGAGAGTTTTTCCTCTCTCAACCTCCAGCCCTCTTCTCTCGCCTGGTCCCTCTCTTTCCGCACTCTTTCTACCTCTTCCCAGAAATGGCTCCTCTCGACCTGAGCACCATCTCTCTCTTGTAGAAGGCAGGAGAACATCTACACACAAATACATGCAGGTATTCATGAGGATGACATGCCAGTTACTAATGCCGATGATGTTTTGTAAGCTACGGTGTAAAAAAGGGGGAAATCTTTACTTCTTTTTCTCTTTGCATCTCCTTTGCTTCATCACCCAGTCGCTGCCTTATCAATTTTAGATCTTCTACCTGTAGAGAAAAGTAAGAGTTGTGGCATATACTCTGCTGAGGACTCACAGAACTATCCTGCTGTGTCACTCTTACCCAGACTGGCTATTGTTTCCATTGTGCAGTACCTGGGCATGCAGCGCTGCAGTCTGGGCCTTTAGCTCTTTGGATTTGAGCTCCAGCTGCTGACCCTGTTCCTTAAGCTCAGCCTCCTGATGGACAGAAAGGGCAGGCCTCCACAGCTCTGTCATGTAAAACTAGAGACATTAAACTGCTCATTCTTTCATTATTGAGTTGTACTTTCTACACATGCAGTAGCAGGTATGGAAACAAATAATAATGAACAAGGGGATAGCACAGTGGTTGGAGCCATTGCCTACAGATTATTAATTGTCCAGAATCTAAAGTTAAACCATAAATTATCTGAGCTTTTACTAATTTTGGAGATAACAAAGAAAGCTGAAAGTGGCCAGAAACTGATGAACACTAAACATGTTTACGAGATGTCAACTTGTAGGACTGGATAACTTGAAATTACTTTATACATTTATTCTCTTTTATTTAATGAAATTTATGTAACATTTAATTTCATTGTAGTCAGAATTTAATAAAATTGGCAACAATGGGATGGTGTCTATTACAGAATGGACCCTGTCACTCACCCTTTGTTTCTGGGATAGGCTTCAGACAACTCTTTTCTGGACAAGTGGTTATTGGCAATAAATGGATGGATGAGACTGTTAAAATATCCTTTAATTATTTTATCATTAACTGAGGATTTTATAGAACCTAAGCTGTAAATAAAAGGAAGACTGTCTGTATTATACAGCTTCCATTGACTGTGACTTTGTGAATTTTTACACTTATAAATAAGTTATGAACCATATGGCCAGTTTTTATAAATTGGGGTTTGAATCTTCTAGTATGACTGCATGTTGTTTGCAAAAAAAATAAACAGACAGTTCTGTTGTGGTTCGTTTTCTGATCTCTTGCACACACTGCTTTCCTTTCCTGACCTTCAGAATCTGCTCCTGGCACATTTTCTGCAGCTTCAACTCCAGCTGCACATGCAAGTCCTCTTGGTGGGAGCTGTGGGCAGCCAGCAGCCGCCTCCTTTCTTCTTGTACAACCGAAAGGAGCTTCTCTCTCTGTTGGAGGGTCCCCACATATGGCATTTTAGAGTTATCCCTTGATCCTAAAAATATGTACTAACCACAATACAAATACACAGTCCATACAAGCACAAGGATATACATCGTGTTATGAACATACAAATTATACATTTTCAAAAATACAATCCTTTCCCAGCTTATTTTTTAAAGGCATTTATTAAAAACTTTTTATTTTGATGTTTCTTTGCTAAAGGTGCAGGATAGTGCATCCAGATAGAACAGACACTCAAATAGGACTGTGGGGTGAAAGGAGAGGGAAGGATTGGGCAGCTTCACACATAGATTTCACAGACTATTTTTATTTTTAATTTATTATGGCTTTTACAATAACTAGCAAATAAAACCAGCAAATAAAATGGAGGTAAATATTTGTGTGGTTATGCTGGGCAAGCTTGAGTAAACCTGATGCTTACATATTTGTGTATGTGACAATTTCTTCCTCCTTGCTAGTTTTATTATTTAACATGGAAATAATGTAAGCTGGGAAACTTCTAATTCATTCTCCCATGTCAATCCTCCATTACACTCTCCTTTCGCTACTAGACTGTGGCATCCGATGAGGAACACGACCCACTGAGCGGGAGGTTGCAGAGAGGAGTTATTTTAAAGTGTGTCTGACATATTTGTTCAGGTTACCAAATGATACTGAAATAAACTGGTGCTCATGTTGTTTCTTGAATAGAGGGACACTGACACTGTGTGTTATGAGTTGTTGATGAAAACAGTAAAAATAAGTCTTACAGCAAATTTTCAATTAATTGTAGCGTTAATGTTTTACATCTGAAAACGGTGAAAAAACAAAGGATTAATCTGTATTATTAAAATTTTATTGACTGTAATGTAGTGGGAGGACCTTGGAGTAAATCAGTTACTATCTGACTTCTGGTCCTAACTGTAGTCACAGGTTGAGGTGTTTAATGCACACACAGACAGGGAGGACTTCTGGGCAGGCGACATTTCCAACACTGAGATGTTTTAAGAGATGATTGTTGCATTATTTTCAGCATTAACACTCCACTCTCACCTCAACTAGGTGATTCTCCCTGATGGACTTGAGCTCGCGGTGGTGTTCCTCTTTCAGGACCTCCAGCATCTGCTTGTGCTCCCCCTGCACCTCCTGTCTCACCTTCTGTAACAAACCTCCCAGCTGGGCAAGCAAGAGGGAGATGCATTCTGTAAGCGGGGCATGGACAGGTATGGACAGGAACAGACAGGCTTCTTGTCCATGGTGGAGGGTCTTAAATTCACACAGATTTCCCACAGTCAATACCATTGATCATCTGTCTTTTAGGTCAGTGTGAAGATGAATTCACAGACTAAGCCCTGAACACAGGCCAGCTGACAGCGTAAATTGTTTCTGCTTACCTCTGATCTGAGAGCTTCAACGTGCTCCTCTCTCTCCCTCTGCAAGCGGTGCCTCTCAGCCTCCAGCAGGTCCTTGTTCTCCTGCCTTAGTGCCTCCAGGTCTGCCTTTCTTCTCTCCTCCAGCTTCCCCTTCTCCACCTTCCACTCTGCTTCAGTCACAGCCCTTAACTCCTTCAGCTGGCCCTTGTTCTCCTCCCTGAAGGAATTACACACACACAGTCGAAGAAAAACAGGTGCAGAAAGACAACGTTTCCATAATCACACATACAGACATAAATGCTTGTGCACAAATCCGTAAAACTGTGGGGCTCACATTTCTCTCAAAGAGGTTAATAGTTTCAAAGTGTTAGCATGTTTAATGTATGTCTTTACTCACTGGACTCTGTTTTCCTTCTCCTTTTGCAGAATCTCCACCTCCTCCTCCTGTTTCCTCAGGTTCTTATGCAAGGACCACTGGCTCTCCTGTAGCTCCTTATCCCTCTCTGCTGTGATCTGTGTCTCAGTCTCCTGCTCCAGTCTCAGTTGCTCCTCAGAGGCAGGGAAGGGGTTCCATGCAAGATGTCCCTTGGCAAACTGTAGCCCCTTCCCCTGGCTAACACTACCCATTTCCACGGCTGTTTGGGGCCATGAGTGAGCAAAGTCCTGGAACATAAGAATTAAATTTATACTTGATGATTGTTACTTAATTTTAATACAGACACATATATAAGTCAGAGTGGAAAAAAAAATAGAGTAACTAGTATACAGTTGGACAGAGAGGACTGGAGACTGGACTTGGGTACCTGGGATGGTAGTTCAGTGCTGTGGTTGACTGAGAGCATCACCTCCTGCAGCTCTTGCAACTCTGACTCAATCTTCTCCCCAGGAGAAACACCTCTGGCTTTGATGGCCTTGCCTCCCTGAAAAGGCAGGGTAAGAGACAAGTGTTCTGCATCTGCCATCAGGGCCGCTGTGTCCGTCAGTCTGTGTCTGTGTAGCCTTGGGGGTCACACGGTCTGTGCAGCTGCCAGCCAGTTCACAAGTCAAAGCACCATACCTCTTCTTCAGAGAATTTGTCCTCTTCATTATTAAACTCATACCCCTCTTGGCTCAATGTGCTTAGAGTGGAGCTCAGGCAATGGACCAAAGCCCTCCGATTACAGTAAAGGAAGCAGGAAGGCGACAAAATGAGACCAATAAGTGATTTCAATTCTTACAATGGGAAAAAAAAGTGCGGACAAATGCAGCAATAGTCCGATTTGTTGTCTCATGGCATCCAATAATTTTTCTGACACAGTTAATTAATTAAAATGATTAATCAGTTGATGGTCCTGTAAGTAAAAATATTTTCAAATTAACAGCCCATCTGCAGAAGCAAGTGGACATCACTCACATTCAGTGGAGTCCCAGGGGACTCCAATACCTCTGACCCGCAACGTGAGCCATGGTGGGAGGGGAAGTGTGCATCACCCCAGAGTGTAGGAAGAGGGGGAAGAGACCGCAGAGGGAGAAGGGGCCCAAGGGCTGGGGCCACAAGCTGAGTGAGACATAAAGAGAAATCACTGCATCCTTTATTTTTTTAAAAAATTTTTTCACTGCATCCTTTATAATACAATAAACCATCTGATGTGGCTAGTGACATCGCCACAAGTGGGATACAGACAGGCTGGGTACCTGGGAGTGTGGAACAGGGTTGTGGTTAGCTGGGAGGGCCACCACTTCCAGCTCTGTCTCCATCTTATCCAGGGGTGCCACCTCACTGGCTTCGATGGCCTGGACTTCTGGCTTCATCCTCTCCAGCCAAGAAGCTACCTCACTAGTTTCACTGTCCTAAAAAAAGCAGGATGATCAACCAAGGCCTTGTGTGTGGACCAACAATTTCACAAACACCATCATCAGAGCTCATCTTTTGTCCTGTTCGGCAAAACTGCCTGTACTGCAACTCTACCACAATATTTGAACCGTAAATGGCTTATTGGCAATTTCTGTTTATGTCTATGTTGATCGCTTCAGTGCCATGTGGTCTGTACAGCTGCCAGCCATTTTCAGTCATACTATGTGAGGACAACTCAGGGCACCTTCTTGAGGTTAGACCCTACCTCATACAGCAGACCTCCACCCATGGGGTCTAGGTCTAGGTTCTCCAGCTGGGGCAGTTTACTCCTCAGAGGCCATAGATTTTATTACCCCTCTTTACAGATAACAGACACTTTCCTGATGCATAGGAGCCCACCTCCTCTTTAGAGAATTTGTCCTCCACATCGACAAACTTGGACAAGGAAGGAGACACACAGTCCTCTTGGCTCAGTCCGACCGGACTGCAGCGTTGACTGGAATCTGGAGCCTCGGAGTTAAAATAAACAAAGTAGGTGAGTGATAGAATGAGAAAGATTTTTAAACCATTATTGTTAGTATGTACAAAATATTTTAAAAGTCATCCATTAACTGTCTTGGATTAATTTTCATTTATTCATTACCAATTGCCGCATAACCTAGTCCAAGGTTGTGCGGAGCCTTTCCCAGAAGCCTAGAGTGCCTGGTAGGGGTACCTGGAGTGTCACCCAGCATTCATGTTTCATTTATTTTGCTGTCTAAAAAAACATACAGTATGGTGCAAAAGTCTTAGACGCCTGTGGGAAAAATGCTATAAAGCGAGGATGGTTCCAAAAATAATGCCATGAATACTTATTAATCAATAAACCTTCTAAAAAGTGCAGTAGACAAAAAAACCTCAGTCAGATCAATATTTGGTGGGACCACCCTTTGCCTTCAAAACAGCATCAATTCTCTTATGCAAACTTGCATGCAGTTTAAGGTAGAGGTTGGTAGGTTCTTCCAAACATTTTGAGGAACTGGCCACAGTTCTTCTGCAGACTTTGACTGTCTCTGCATGTCCTCCCAGACTGACTTGATCATGTGGAGATCAGGACTCTGTGGGGACCATACCATCTGTTGCAGGATTCCTTCTTTTTGCTCAAGATAGTTCTGTATGACTGACATTGGGTGTTTGAGGTCATTCTCAGGCTGCAGAATGAATTTGGGATCAAGCAGAAACTTCCCTGATGGTAGATAAGAATCTAGCTGTACTTCTCAACAGACATTGAAGTTGCATGCCTAAGACTTTTGCACAGTACTGCATATTTCAAATGAAGAGTCCATCTGCATGAGTGACTTTACATCACTCACTTTCAGTGCTGTCTTGAGAGGATCCAGGGCCGCTGAGCTGCAGGACAAGCCATGGTGGGAAGGGGGAGTTACAAATTTCTCACCCCATGGAGACTGCAGTGGGGGAAGGGACTGCATGGCAAGCTGGGACTGCAGTGGGGACAAGGACTGTAGAGGGGGTAGGGACCGCAGAGGAGGAAGGGGCCCTGTTGGGGCCTGGAGGGATTCAACGGCTGAATGCACAGGCTGAGGGAGACAGAAACAGAAATCCCTGCATCTATCTAGAGAGCTTTATTGTGATGTGAGTAAATTTTTAGGTAATTAAAACGTAATATTTGACATGTCTGATGACTTAACCAAAACTGTCTGCTGAATGACAAATGAAGCACTTACACACTGAACCCCAAAGAAAGTGTCCACCGCTATGACATATACACTGTTGACATCACCAGACTCCTTAGAATGAATCTAAACCTGTCATTGAATTTACAGTGGTCAAGTGCTCCGTTTGAGGTCCAGCCACAATGTCCAGACATTTCATGTCTAAAAACAAGAGTGTCAGACAGCATAGTGCATATTTACTGCTGGGTTACTGAAGGAATTCTTATCACTTTGTCCCTTCTTCCCCTTCTTTTCTTTAACTTTCATCCCTTTCTTGTTACACGGTAAGCCACAGGACTGCTCCTGAACCGCCAGCTCTTGGTAATACTTTTTGGAGGGGTGAACAACAGTAGACTTTAATTTGGAGAAGTTGAAGTAATAAATCTTTTGTTTTGTCCAGGCTGCAAAACAAGACAGAAAGAGGACTGCTTGTTTAACCCAGAACCTACAAGTGGAAGAAAGCCAATGTGCAGGAATAGAAAACATGCAGATCACAGCCTATACAGTGAATCAGAAATGTGTGCAATAGCTGAGTTTAGTTCCACACAGAAGAAAGTATATGGTTTAGCACTCATGCAGAAGGTACATGTGAAAAACAGCTGTGTGAAGGGGCAGTGGAGCTGAACTTGCTCACTGGAGCTTCTCCGGGGCAAGCGTGTGACCAGGACCACGGCCAATGTCCCGGGTATATTCTTGGGTACCTGGTGGAGGGAAGAGAATGAAATGAAGCACTAAGTATCAGCAGCAGACAATTCCTCAACTACAGGAGTGATCTTACTTACTTGACATTAAGCACTATTTGTACACAAAGTGTCAACAAGACTCAAATAATAACATATCTTTGCTTCTGTCACTTTTCATAGTGTAGTATTTCTCAACAGGAACATTTGAT
This sequence comes from Arapaima gigas, assembly GCA_900497675.1. Taxonomy (NCBI): domain Eukaryota; kingdom Metazoa; phylum Chordata; class Actinopteri; order Osteoglossiformes; family Osteoglossidae; genus Arapaima; species Arapaima gigas. Next base: position 568,459 of record UFQX01000032.1, read on the forward strand.
ATCCTCTTTTTTAAGTTCAAGTACACTAGCTCTTATGGACAGTTGAGGCTAGAAGTCTGTTCATATATCATTATTCATTTTGTTACCTGGCCTCTCCCATCATGCATTGCTAGTATACACTATTGTAGATGTTCTGCAGAAAAGGGGATCTCCAATTTCTTAGTATAAGGTGAAGCTCACCTTCCCACATTGGGGGTTAAACCCATAATCCTAGCCACTTGACCATATGGGAACCCTTGTTTCTGTAGCTTCCCTGACTAACCACCAAGATGGCCACTTTTCTCCAGTCAGAGCCCCGTTATCACCACTGTCCCATTTATAGTTCTACACATTACTTTTGTAGTAGTACTCGCTTCGACCACTAGGGACGCTAGAATATCATCAAATTCACTTTATCAACTCAATTACTCATCGCGATTCTTTATATTGCTACTTCTAACAGTCAGAACCAGTAGATGCGAGCTGTAAACACTGTGGACGTGAGGTCAATGAATATTTTCCCACATTCCGACTGCACATGTTTGGGGCACAATTTACTGCCCACTACTGGCGGGGCGCGTAAAGGGATCAGGACTTCGGCGACAACAGCGTCATTTGACCACCAGAGGCCGCCATCCCCTCCATTCCGATCACCCGAGTGGCCTGCTGTAACCGCAAGAGTTTGACCCGCTCAGTAGTATTTTCCTTCATGTTCGCTCACTAATCCTGAATGTTTCGTCCTGTATCGGCCAACATTCGTTTACAATGTGAAGAAAATTCAAAATAAACTTAAAATAACAAGTTTCAAAGTTCTTAAAACACTGGCTCCCCGTTTTTATTATTATTTTCTGTCATCCGAAAATTATTAGGGGTAAAAATACGTGAACATTTCATAGAACCAGCTGTTCACCTTCTTCAGACGGAATGCAACCCTCCTTCAGAGAATCAACCCAGTCAGGAGAACCGCTTCCAGCAGCTCTGAATTTGAACAAGTTGATAGTTACAGTTACTGGCGTAGAACAACTTTATAAAACAAACTTTATTAATAATCCAGTCTTAAACACTTAGTATTTTTCACTCTCTTTAGAGTGAAGATAATCCCCAACATTTAATTCGTCCTGAAGGGCCGTGTCTTCCATACCTACAAATTAAATTTTTGTACATTTTATTAAAGCTGAAATTAGTCGAGTCCACACACATTAATATTTCATGAGACTAAAGGATAGATCTAAAACAATACTATTTTTCAGCTGCTGCAGTCAGCAAAGTGAAACTGCTCAATGTTCTCACCCCAGACCGTAACGAACTGGTGTCTGTACGCTGTCTTTTGCGACACCTAGCGGCGAGTCCCTCTTATTTATAAACCCTGCATCTGTCGCATTTCTGCCAAACGTGGCAAAACATATAAAAACGCCGTTTTCTGTAGCCCCTGAAGACGCACTAAATTGGTATGTGGCCACGAAAAATTGTTTAATCTGCCTTAAAACAGAAAGAAAAACGACCAACCTTTGTTGAGCAAGTTTAGGCTGTCTAGTAAAGATCTTGTCTGTGGACAACACGCAAAATTATTGAGGTCGCTAATGTTCAGAAATTCTCATTGCGTCTACCCCATTCTGACGTAATAATGTATACTTGCATTGCCGCGGCAACAAACATTGTGACGTCACAGCGTTACTGATACTGTAACCGAGGCTGATTGGATGGTATTCAGGTAAAGAACTTTAGGGAGTTAATATGAGCCACAATACTGATGGAAATTTTAAAAAGCACGGAAATAAAAAGGAATTTGATGCTCATTTTAAACTTGATTGATAGTTGCATTTTTAATTTATGGAAGGATGTAGATAGAACCTCAACATCAACTCCAAAGGAAGCAAGACGAACTCTAAAACTCTGCTCCTACCGCACCTTCTCCAGAACAAGACAGCACAAAATCACTTCAATTCAGTTTATTTTGATATAGTGTCTTAGCAAGTGTCAGAATGCTGAACAGCAGAACTCATACAGTTGACTGAAATGACAATGACATTAAAAAAACATAGCGGGCAGTTTCCTAATGTGCTCATCAGAAAATAAAACATCTGAAAATGAAAGAAAAGAAAAGAACTTGCAGACTGATGTGCAGGTATTCTTAGTGAAAGACTTTACAGACATGTTGACAATACCAAAGTAAAGTTTGGTTTTTATTAAAGGTTTTAATTGTTTTTCATTCTTATTTTTTAATGTTTTATTTCATAACAATAACCTACATCCATTGGGACAATGTTTTGTCAAGAAAGGCACTTGGATCCAATGAAGGGGCCGTGACAGCCAGGTGCAGGACCTGAAGTGGCACTGCTTTCTTGGAGAGCTGCTGCTAACAGAGGTACTGCGCTCAAGTAATTCATTTAAATCCTCTTTGGATTTCTCCTCATAACCGGTCTGATCAAGAAGTCCTCTCCCACCAATTTTTATTTAGAAAATTTGGATTATTCCCTCCTGTTTTGTAGTGAGTGTGAAATGTGTTAATGATGCACTAGATCTACAGTCTCAGTTCCTTCAGTTACAAAAATAAAGAAATACAAGCAATCTTATAGAGCATTTCCTATTTATTTTAAATATAGTCAGTTTTTACGGAACTAAACTCACAAATATATTGAGGAACATCTGCATTACTTAGCTTTTCCTGATTGTCACTTTGTGGGAAAAATGACTTGGAACTTTTGAACAAGAATTTCAAGCTTCAGTCACAGCTGTGTTCATAGTGTTGTCCCAGTGCGCTCTTATAACATTATTGTAAGAAAGAGCTTATTTTCTGGGGGGGCAAAGCATATATAATTATTCTGTAGTTCCATTGTTTTAAATACTTTGCTTTACTTGTGTTACTGCATCACTGTTCCAACTATCTGTAGCTTGGTGGTTATTGAGCCATGATGACTGGTGTGTGGATAACAGTACAACACAGTACAATACTATACAATACAATTACACCTCAAATAACTGCTCCAGTTGTCACAGGCAAACTTGAGTTGCTTCAAGATCACATAAGCACAGATTGAAAATGTGCAAAGGAAACTGACAAATGAGGAAAGTCTAAAAGAAATCTCTGTTCATTTGTATTGCTTTGAGGTAGTTGTAGTTATTTATCTTAAGACATTAAATGAACATGGAAATGCCAGAGTTATGTTTAACAATACATTCAGTAGATGTTGAGCTGTGCTGCTCTTGGATCCTCCATTCTTGTCATCAAAGTTTGTCTGAATAAAATCAGAACTTGTGCACCTTTATTTGGTTCGTTTCGTACAGGTTAAACTGCAGCAGTCCACTCAGAGACGGGGAGCTGTCCATCCGTGAGAGCACTCGCCTGTATAAAGGAAGCGTAACATACGAATGGGGGTACAGAGACACAGTACGCTACTACAAACATCAGATTAAAATGCGTGAGAAAAAATGCCACTGAGACAACGTTATTTGGACTGGTCATTAATGACAATACTTTGGGCTCTGGTGTAAAAATTGTGTAATTTCAACTGGAAGTATCATTTGATCTTATTGTTACACTTAGTGTGAGCTGAGTTTTCTTGCGGTCGCTAGGCTCTAAATCAAGATCACACCCGGTAAAGAAGCTATCAGAGAAACCAGCTGATGTACAGTTTGAATACTTTCAAATCAGTTATTCTAAAATTATTCTATGAATCACCAAAATATCAAATGTGCTGCCTATGCATAAACCAGCATTTAATTCCAAATGCGAGTAAAAACAAAAGCCATTGTGATGACCTTCATGTGCTCTTAAGGCCATTTCTGTCAAACCGATCACTTCAGCAGAGCGGGATCATATTAGTGGTTATAAGTAACTCACATAATCAAAACTCATTGACAACCCTGGATGAATGTGGTGCCTCACAAGATGTGTTTCTCTTATTAGTGGTACCAATTCAGCCTGTTTTAGACACCAAGTTGAATGACATCATCTGCAGAAAGGTGTGAAACAATGTACCTTCTGCCCCATTCAGATCCATCTATGAACTAGAATATACTGTCAGAAATGCCTTTACAGAAAGCATGATGTAATTTCCCTTCATATGGTTACTTTTTGTCCTCTTCTTTTCCCCCAACTTCTCCATGCATTAGTCTTTTTGAGAGAATTTGATCTTCTCATCATGTATGCCAAGTAGAACTTGTCTCATCAGCCGTGCTTCCCATGAGAGTTCTGGTCTGATTTGATCTAAGACCCATCTGTTTTTCTGCCTGTCTGTGGAGTCTGTAAAAGTCACCTCTATGGTTGAAAGGAGTTTTTAAGTTTTTTTGTTTTTTGGTGTTCAGCTATCACATCTATATAGCATTATAAAATTGAAGAATTCAATCATCGTTTTTGAAGACACATTGGAAACTTTTAGGGTCCTTTGCAGACCTTTCACAGTAGCCCTGCAAACTTGTAGTCCTATGTCATACTGCCTGTGATCAACTTCTACGCGTCATGTGCTGCACCCCAGCTGACCAGCACCCAGCACGTCCCAGCACATCTGATCCCAGTCTTTTAATCATTCGGTTGTTCCAGGCTTCAAAAAGGAGAGCTTAGGAGCAGCGCAAGTCATCGCCCATCATGCCCTGTTCTAGTATTCCTGCTCCCTGTACAACCTTGTGATTTGCTTTCTAAGAATTCACCAAGTCTTCCAAGTCTCCTTGTTTCTTCACACTCCTGCTCACAAATCCACTACATAGACTCTGGACCAAACACTTTTGCACTTTTTACTTCGTAAATAAAACGCCACACCTAAAGTTCACAAATATTGACGACTCTGAGTGTTGGTGACACCATGTCTTCACCACTGAAATTAAGTTTACCGCTACTCCAGTTGTCACGATTGACTTTCTTCAGATTTAGTCTTAGTCCAGTTTTCTTCCTCTCTGCTGACCTTTGAAAATAAAATGTTAAGGTCTTCATTCTCTCCTGTTATATGTTGTACGATTAGCATATTGGAAATTGTTCATGTTCCTTTCACCAGTTTTTGAAACCACTTTTCTCTTCTAGTCCAGCATCTCAAAATGTATTTAACTAGAAGTATGTAGCTTTTCTTTCACTCATTTGCCATCTTCACCATTGAGTCTCTCCCTGATTTGCTACCTGTCACCTCTTGTCCAGTGTCACGTTTTTCACCGGGACATCAAATGTCTTGGAACTCGTACTTTTTTATCGTTCCACATTCCAACATAGTCGCCAGAATCAAACACTTTGCCGTAAAGGTACTCTGTAGCTGCTCGATCGACCATCACCCAACATCAGCGATGCTCCTTGTTCCTCTTTTCTAAATCTTGCTGTACATCAGACGGTCCTCCTCCCTTGTCTACCTACAGTCTACGTTAAACAGGACACTTGTCCTATATTACTCCAGTAATAATTATCCTGGTTTACAAGCGGGTAAGTCACTTTGAATTACTGAGTGCACAAACCAAATAATATGCCAACTTGGCATATTTGACTATTTGTCAAATAAAATAATGAAAAAAAAAATCACATTTTCAACAAACCAGCTGCTTCTAGTCTCATGGTTGAACTACATGGCAGACTATTGCAGGGCAGGGATGTGTGTGTCTTAAAGTGTGTGCTCACCGACATGCTGGGGAAAGTGTGTACAGGCATAATGTATAAGATGCAGGACTCATCGCACTATAACATACATGTTGGAGTTTCTCCTGCAGCTCTGCAGCCACCTTCTGTTGCTCTCAATCAGATGCTGAACTCTCTGGCTGTCCAACTCTGCCAAGGTGGGCAGTGTGGTGCACATGTAGTGAAATGGTTCACTGGAACACACACAAACACACAGATGCCGTGCAATTGTGTCCCGTCGTATTACTCCTAACAGGCACCACATTCGGCGGTTTTCTGACTGTTATAGAGCTGCAGTGTTTATAGAAGAATGCAGGTGGAGCAACATTACCTGGCTGGTGTGTGTCCAGAGTATGCCGAATGCATCACTCTGTTTTCCACATGTCTGTCTGGCAAAGAAAGAACACAGTCAGCTCAGGTGAGACACTAACATATACTGGACATGATTCTACCTGCAGAAAGAGATGTAGATAATCTTCCTCTTATGTCCTTTTAAGATACATTGAGCTTGAGCTTGTGCTATTCAGGGAGTTCCCCTTACCACTGAATGTATTACTTTTTTGAAAAAAAAAAAACAAATTCCTTTTTTCAATTTTTTTGTCTTTATTTCTTTATTTGTTCTTTATTTCCTGATGTGGTTTAAGCGGAGACAAAATGCTGGTAAGAGAGTGATATATTTCCACCCACAGTCCTCTAGGCACCAAGTGCATAGTCGCAATAAGGGGTAGACATCTCCAGCCTTTTCAAAAACTGAAGGGAACACAGGCCAGATTGTGCAACTTGGGCCTCATCCTCACAGATGTGGCACAGTGAGCCCTTTTACGTACCAGAATGGTGGACAGGTGAGGGAAGGGAGGTGTAAGAGGGCTGAGCAGGGGGCAGAACAGGAGCTTGTCTCTGAGCCAAGCAGTCCAAAGCCCCCAACACGCTGTTTAGTTGGTCCAATATGTGCTGCACAGACTCAGTCAACTGCTGCAGCTCTACTGCCAGTTTTGGCTGAGATCCTGGAGGGGGACGGGGTAGAAAGAGACAAGGAGGCAGGTAACCAGAAAGAGTATATATGTAATACACATTTATAAATACAGCTATAGAAAAAATACAGTTAAAAATGTCATTTTTCGAATTATAACAGAAATCTACTCTACTACGACTTCAACAGCAGTTGCAGAACTTCCCCTTTCTCAACTTTCTGAAGGGGACTTGACTCTGGTTCGACTTTCCTCCTTAGTGTGTCAAAGGTGTTTCTACTGTCACACTCATTGACTGTGTTACCTGTTCCTCCGGCAGTTAATCTATGTTTTGGGGTTCAGTTCATTGTAAAGTGTTAGAACCTCTGTCTCTAACCTGTGCTGTTGTGGACCTCAGTGTTGCTCAGACTGGATTTGTAGACAGGCTGCCTCGTGGGGCCACTGCAATTTCAGTCCACAGTCACAAAACACAAAGGAATCGTATTATTTCTCTAGATGCAAAAACCGAGTTTGAATTCCAGCATAGTTAAAGTGCTTACAAAGATGCAGGGACATGCTGAGAGTATTCAGAAAATATATGCTGGGTTACATAAAGATACAACATCATAGTTCCTTCTGTTTGGTATATAATGTAATGCATAACAGTGAATCAGTATTACTCTCGCGAGAACCGGGGCTCATGCTCACGATACTGATCATGCTGCAAGTTCCAAGGTTTAACTGTGAAGAACCTCAGATATCATGGTGATTCTGAGCTATTAAAGAATCTGAGCGTGAATTCAATTTGAATGCAACAAATCTTGTTTGTTTCTACTCTTAGTATGACTGACCCTAAGTTGAACTGCAAACACATTTGGTTGGAAGAGCCCATTTTGTGAAGCTCACTATTAAAGCAGATTTTGTATTATTTGCATTTTGTCCGGAAGATTTGTTTTAAAAAAGAAAAGTTAGACTGAATAATGATTATACTTTTTGTAAAAGTGTAATTTGAGCCTGCAGATTATTTAAAAATAATTTTGCACAATTATGCTCATTATGTGATGGTGGTGAAGTGGGTAGAAAACCAGGGTACCCTGGCAGCCAGTGAGCTGTACAGTATTCAGTGTGATTCACTAGCAGACCAGTCTGCTGTACTGTTTTACCTGACTCCATGGCTCAGTTGTTCCAAGTGCTCTTGCAAAACCTCCACTTTGTTCTCCAACTGAAGTTTTTCATCTTTCAGCTTCTGGACCTGCTGTCTTTCCTGGTTGCTCTCTTCCCGCACTCTTTCAATCTCGTCCTGCAGATGGTCACGCTCTGTCCGAGCGCTGTCTCTCTCTTGCAGAAGGCAGGACAGAGTCTGTAGACAGACGCACCCATAACACACAGAGGTATGCTGGTGATGTATTTCAAACAATAGTGCTAAAAAAACTTGACCATCTTCACCTCCTTTTCTCTCTGCATCTCCTTTTCTTCATCACCCAGCTGTTGCCTCCTCATTTTCAGATCTTCTACCTGTAGAGAAAAGTAAGAGTTGTGGCACATACTCTGCTGAAGACTCACAGAACCATCCTGCTGCGTCACTCCTACCCAGACTGGGTACTGTTACCACGGTGCAGTACCTGGGCATGCAGTGCTGCAGTCTCAGCCTTCAGCTCCTTGAATTTGATCTCCAGTTGCTGACCCTGCTCCTTAAGCTCAGACTCCTGCTGGACAGAAAGCACAGGCCTCCAGAACTCTGTCGTGTGAAACCAAAAACATTAAGCCTCATTTCTTTCTTGCTGATGTTGCTTTTACTATAGATGAAGCAGATACTATGGAATCACTTACACATCTTAAAATGAAATCAAAGCAATCTAGCCACATCCAGCTCACCAATTCATATTTCCATTCACATCCGTGACAAAACCCTGCTTCATGTTCAGGTTTTTGTTTTGTCACACTAAAACTTGTGAAATTGAGTTTTGCATCTACTAATATGATTGCATGTTATCTGCAAAACAAACAGGCAAATCTTTTTATTTGCTTTCAGGAAATGCTTATTGTTGTCTATCCAAGGACTGAATTTCCTAAAGTGTCTCTTACAGAAGAGGATCCGCGAGGGTATATTTGGCTGTGTTTGCAGCTATTTGTCTGAGTGACACTTTGAGCGTGATCTCTTGCACACCCTCCTCCCCTCTCCTGACCTTGAATGTCTGCTCCTGATGCATTTGCTGTAGCTTCAGGTCCAGCTGCACCTGCAAGTCCTCCTGATGGGAGTTGTGTGCAGCCAGCAACCGCCTCCTCTCTTCTTGTAGACCTGAGAGGAGCTTCTCTCTCTGTCAGCAAAGACAACACAGGGCTTTTTAGGGTCACCCTTTGATCCTAAAGTAGGTCTTAAGACTGAGGAGGTCAGCAACAGTGCAAAAACAACTACGTAAACACAAGAACGTATAAACTTTGCACACACAGACAGGGAGGACCTCTGGCCTGGGCGACACATCCATCACTGAGATGTTTTAAGGGATGTTAAATTATTTTCAGCATTAAAAATCCACTCTCACCTCAACTAGGTGATTCTCCCTGATGGACTTGAGCTCACAATGGTGCTCCTCTCTCAGAAGCTCCAGCATCTGCTTGTGCTCCCCCTGTATCTCCTGTCTCATCTCCTGTAACAAACCTCCCACCTGGGCAAGCAAGAGGGAGATGCATTCTGTAAGGGTGGGCATGGACAGGTATGGACAGGAACAGAGTTCTTTTCCAGGGTGGAGGGTCTTAAATTCACACAGATTTCCCACAGTCAATACCATCAATCATCTGTCTCTTAGGTCAGCGTGAAGATGAATTCACAGACTAAACCCTGAACACAGGCCAGCTGACAACGTAAATGGTTTCTGTTTACCTCTGATCTGAGAGCTTCAAGCTGCTCCTCTCTCTCCCTCTGCAAGCGGTGCCTCTCGACCTCCAGTAGGTCATTGTTCTCCTGCCTTAGTGCCTCCAGGTCTGCCTTCCTCCTATCCTCCAGCTTCTCCTTCTCCACCTTAAACTCTGCTTCAGATGTGGTCCTTAATTCCTGCAGCTTGGCTTCCAGCTCCTCCCTGGAAGAATTAAACACACATAGAATCATATACAGTCACACAGAGTCAGCGAGATACAGGTACAGGTTGCATCGGGAACTGTAATGGGCAAACACCTTCCAACACTCAGATTTTTCACACAGAATCAGTAGACCACATGGGGTCATGTTGCTCCTAAAGAGAGGATGGTTTTTAACCTGAGTTTCTGTTGCTGGGCCTCCTTCTCCTGCAGGACAGACTCCTGTAACTTCTTCAAGCAGCACTGTGACTCCCTCCTCAGTGTCTCCTCTTCCTGCTTCTCCTTGTCCTGCAGTTGCTGCTTCAGGGTCCTGACACGGGAAACAGAGGGGCAACACACAAGTCCTCCTTCTGCTCCTTACGGGAAATAACAGCTGTACTGGCCTCCTTTCCATTAAAAACTCCAGATTCATTCCTGAACATCTGCTGAAGTGAATTTATGTGGCGAAAACTCTTCACTACCAGTAATTTCAATGGAAAAAGTGATGTTTTGAGACCCAAATGGTACAAACTGCAAACATGCAAAATTGTTGCTTTATCTCTTAAGTGTAAAGTCGAATTCAAAACCACATTCAAGTACAAAACCTCAAACTGTTATTATTATTGTTGTTGTTATCTACTTGTAAAGTATCACTTGTTATATATGAACATTAAACCAAACCACACTGCTATCTGTAATTGAATCGCCTTTCAATTCTGTGTTCTGTCTGCTCACCAAATTCTCTCCTCCTTTTCCTTTTGCAGTCTCTGCAACTCCTCCTCCTCCTCCACCCTGGGAGAATTAAACAGAGTCACATAGAGTCATGGAGAGACACTGTGCAGAAGGGACAAAAAGACAGCGTTGGATAAATAGGGACCTATATATTATAAGACACCTGCATGGGAAGGGAGGAAGGGGACAGTAGTGTCTCACAGGGATGGTCTCTAACCTGAGTTTCTGCTGATGGGTCTCCTTCTCTTGCAGGACAGACTCCTGTAACTTCTTCAAGTGGAGTTGTGACTCTCGTTTCAGTTTCTCCTTCTCCTGCACCTCCTCTGCCTGCAGTTGCTGCTTCAGGGCTCTGACGCGGGACACAGAAGATCAGCATAAAAACCCAGGGTCCTCTTTCAGTTCCTCCGAGAAACAGCCGTACAAGGACCTTTTGCCTGTACAACTTTTGGTTCTAATCAGAATGCGCATAAGGAGAGATGTGTGTGTTTTTAAGAGCGGCTTCAAAACTTTTAAAGTGTTGGTGTGTTCAGTATTTATCTGTCTCTTCTTACTGGACTCTCTCCTCCTTCTCCTTTTGCAGAATCTGCACCTCCTCCTTCTCCTGTTTCCTCAGGTTCTCCTGCAGGGACTGCAGGCTCTCCTGTAGATCCTTCTCCCTCTCCAGCTTGACCTCCTGCCCCGGTCTTAGCTGTTCAGGGTGGGGGCTCCATGTCATAGCCCCCAGGATAATTCTACCCTCGTTCACCTCTGGCTTGGTGCTTGAGGCAAAGGAGTCCTAGAAGACAACAGTTTATAGCTGGTACTGTGTACCATTGAGGACCAGCCTCCTTCAAACACTGACAGGACCACCCTAAAAATTCTATGAACTAAGCAACTGTACAACAACAGTAACAAAGAACAGACAAGAACACAAGACCCAAAATTTTCTTTATTTTCACCTGAATCTTTGTTTGCATCTTCTCCTCCAGAGTTGTTGTTTTGCTGACCTTACAGTGTCTGCTGGTGTCACTGTTCTGCAGATTCGGTTTCATGTGCTTCTTCATCTTTCTGTCCTGAACATGAAACATGAATAAAACATTCGACATGGCTAAAGTTCTCCATAAGTGTGTGACAGGGATAAACATTGCCGGAATCAAAAACTGAGCACTTACACACGAAAGTCCAAAGTGGGTGGAAATGCTATGACATGTATGGATCTCTGCTGAGACTGCAGCAGATTTCTGAAAGACTCCCTAAGTAAACATGTTGTTGACATTACAGTGGTGGCAGCCTTTAGACATACGATTCAAGTGGTCAGGTGCTCATTTGTGGTTCAACCATAACATCCACGCTCTTCAAGTCCAAATAAAATAAAAGTCAGACAGGTCACACTGCTCACTTACTGCAGAGGCATTGAAGGTGTCCTTGCCATTTGGTACCTTCTTCCCCTTCTTTTCATAAATTACTTTCTTCCCTTTCTTGGAGGGGATGCTATTGGACTTTACACATTCCCGCTCCTGGACCACCTTCTGACGGTAGAACTCTATGCAGGGATCACCCCAGGTGGATTCGCCTGTGCAGTGGTTAAAGAAATACATCTCCCCTGCTGCATCCTCACTGTGGAGGGAAAGGGAAGAGGGAGTCACTTCTGGCACCCAGAGGAAAAAACAGAAAGGAACCAGTGAGAAGCAACACATAGCATGTTAGGGGACCTTCTGTATAGCAGATGAAGAGTTTGTCCAACAAGAGGGAGTTCAGTGCCATATAGTAATAATAAACATGAGCCCATATGAGTGAAGTGCATGTGCAAACAGCTGTAATCCAGTGTGAAAGGGACGTGGACGTGGACTTGTTCACCGTGGCTTCCACTCGGCGGGCAGTGGGGCCAGCAGACCCTCCCGTGCCAACCACATGAGCTCTGGCTCCTCATCAGGATCAATGCCAATGTCCCGAGCAAACTCCTGGATATCTGATGGAGGAAGGTGAATGACCCAAAACACTATTTCCATTACTGAACTTCAGGGACGTTCCTAAATGTGTGACGGAGATCAGGCAAGAAAAGGTTTTTCACGTCTTTCTAAGCTTTCTACAAACTTCTCCAAGTCCTGTTCCTAAATGCAAGATAGTACCACTCAAAAACATGGAACGTCTCCCATAAGATGCCTTAGGACTTAGCGCTGTGTCATGTATAGTTTGGAAGAGTCATATGTCCCCCAACAATGAGCTGGACTGTTTATACCATTCACATTGCTTGGCATTTTCACTTTTCCCTCCTCTACCTTCTTCAGAAGGAATGTAATCCTCATCATTTGCCAGAGTAAGGGTGTCTTCCTCCTGGAGAGCTTCCGTGTCTGAGAAAAAGATTTGTTTTGTGCAACTTTATTAAAGCACATTTGTTTTGGACACTTCATGACATTTATGGGGCTGTCAAATCCACGTGAATCACCAGGAAATACAAGCTGAAGTCACATCTGCCATCTCTGCCGGCCAGTAACACATATGTAACAAAAGGAAGGAAAGCTGTGCCTGTTTTTCAGCTGCTGCACAGGACACTCTGAGTTATACTTAGTAAATGGTGGCGTGAAAGTCTGCAGCGAGCGCCGAACAAACCCCCGTGTGGACAGAGTCGCTGCTTCCCACTTACATACACGTGTATCTCAGTTTCCCGCCACACCGTTTCCAACCTGTCGACAGCGCAGGGAAATGCGCCAGAAAGGATAACTGAATAACACTTGTGAAAAAAAGAGCGATTAATCTAACCTTTCTTGGGCAGGTTTGGACTGTCTGGTAATGACATTCGGGCAGAGAAGTCAGATCTTGTCTGCGGACAACGCGCACAACGTCTGTTATCTTTCAAAATTGCTTTTGGCGCCTATATCACAACGTTCCTCGCAATGTTTACATCCGTTGTCTTGGCAACAGCCAGTGTGACGTTTTGCCGTAAACCTCGGTTGCTGTGGTAACAGCGGGTGCATCCCGTGAGACCTCGCTGACGCCGACTGACTGAAACGCGTCCAACTCACCCCCACTGTGTTTACAGCGCGCGTGCGGCGCTTGTGACGTTTGTAGGACGTTTATAGGATGAATCGGCGATCATGCAGCATTTAACAGGAGTTTGTTGTAGCCAGGGTGTGGTTATTTCCATTCATGTTAAATTTGTTTTTATGTGGCTCGAAGTTCATTTGAAAAATCTTAACAGGTAATTTATTTATTATAGTTATACCCTAGACTTTTACAGAACCTAACTTGTAAATAGGTCTTGACAGTACTGTGTTATTGTGTTTTTATTTATTATGCAGACAGTAAAGAAAGCTGAAACAAACCAGACGAATGCTGGACGTGCTGTATATGGTGAGTCCTTCACCAGTCAAGATAGTTTGTAAAGATTTTATATTTAGTAATTTTAACATTCACTTATTCACGCACTAGAGATGACGTCATGTGTTGAGCACGTTTGGGCGGGTCAATTTTAAACGAGTTTTAAATTAAGTTAATAAATTGAGTTAATAAATTTGAAAGTGATAGAAATATGAAAAAAATTATGCTTTGTACTATACTATGTACTGGCGTCCTGTGTAGTGTGTAGCCCACCTCATGCTCTGTGAAAATCTACATGAAACAACAGGTTGCTGAATTTCGATGGATAGCAGTTTTACAGTGTTTCATAGCTTTATATTTATTGTAACTTTGAGATTTTACAGAATTTAACATACCAATTACTGACATTCCCTGACAGTCTTGTACAGGTTGTCCTGTCCTTCCCCAAAGCGTATAAACAAGCTGCTAATCCGGGAAACCATTTGTTAGAGGCAGATATTTATACTAAACCAGCAGCTCTCTTTCTCTGCTGCAGTTCCAATGTTGATGCCTAAAATCATCCCCATTTCTAAGTTAAGGACAGTTAACTACATGGGGTTTATTTGTTACTTTGCTGATATCATGTAGGAAACGGAACTCATCTTTACAGCAGGAATAACAGTTTAAAAAAAAAACACTTACTTTATATCCCTAGTACCAAAACATTTCTAGTGGGTTCTATATAGCTTAAAGACTTAAGGGGAGCACAGGTTGAGCTCAATGACAGTATGAATGAGCTTTTTTTTAGCTAACATTTTAATTTACACTGTTTAGGATTTAAGTTTCCGTTGAATTGGTCACTCAAAATAACCTACAATGTGTGATGGAACCCTGAGGTAGGCTGGCATCCCGTCTGGTGTGAACCACGAGCAGCCGTGTGCCCTGTGTGCCCAGGATTGGCCCTGGACCACCACAACCATGACTTGAACCATTGATTCAATAGTAAGAGTGAAAGTGATATTTACTGTATTTTAAAGTAAACAAATACATTGAGATCACACACATTTGAAATGACCGCAAACCGTGTGTGGGGTTTATTTTGGATCAAAGTAAGAATAGAGATGAGACTAGTACCCTGAATTTTAACATTGTTTCAGTACAGGCTGGATTAGGTGGAAAGATTAAAGTAAATAATTTCTTTTAAAATTAAAAGTGTGTCAGGTGTGTTTCCCTTTATCACTATCCGCTGCTGCGTTTCCAAACCTGATCACACGACGGGGAACAAATGTAATTCTTTGGCAAAGTTTAGGAAGAAGACAGGAGATTCGTGGAAACACTTTTAGTTTTGACCTCTTGTGGGCGCTGCTGCACTTTCTGAGATTAACAAAATCACAAACGTTTTCTCCTGCAGTCCTCCCTCCCGGCAGTGACATGAATAATTCATGATGACTTAATATTCTTGTCAACAGTGTGTGTGAAGCAATGTGTGTTCATAGTTTTAGAAAGACAGGAGTGCTGTTTGTCGGCGCAAACCGACCTGAGGTTATCTGCAACAAGCGGATTTCATAGCGGATCTGAGCTAGTTTGACAACGTTAATATAGAACTAGTCAGAGATCAGTCTAAACGCGCATTTCTGGTATGTCAGCTCCTACATGGTCTTTGGTGGATCTGTGGTGATGTCCAGTCAATAAACCACATTGTTATTGACTGCACACTTTTCAGGCTCCCTGTCTGTTGTGCTGCCTTACACATTGTGCCCTGGGTGGTCTGCGACTATGATTTAAACTGGCTGAGACCCAGTGTGGAGAGAGAAGGCTCCCAATAAGCAGAAAGTACAACATGCAAGTGAAATCATCATTAATGAAATCATTAATTCCCGAATTAATGAAATCAGCAACCTTGATGTTACAATCCTATTTCTTTAAGCTCTTCTGGTAGCCCTAATAGATAGACAGATAGATAGATAGATAGATAGATTAGAATCTTGTTAGATTAGATTACAGTATATTGTTAAGCATTTTCACAGCAATTGCCTTGATAATTTGTAATAACTGATTCTAAGAAACATGCAGAGGGCCTCAGGGTAAAAGGTGGGGAAAATGTGTTGTATGTTATTGAAGTTACTTTTCACCGTCACTTAATGACACATATTGTAAATGCTTACAGAAAAATGTAGTATCTGTTTTCATAATTGTGGTATCCTGACCAGCTATGTGGTGGTCTGGAGCTTATCCTGGAATCAGTATGAAGTTATATCCTGGGTGGGATGTCAGTCCATCGCCAGGTGGTCACCCACAGTAGGCAATTTAGAGACCAAATTAACCTGAAACATATGACTGGACTGTGGGTGGAAATCAGGGCACCTGGAGGGAAGCATGCAGACTGAGCTAAATTCAAACCCTTGCTTTCAGCCCGGACCTGAGGCTGAAAAGTGCCACAGTGGTTCTGCTGTTGAACCCTTCAGTGTGATACTTGTGAATTGCTTCATTTAAAATATTCAGTTGAGAATTCATAAAGCTGTAAAAGCGAAAGTACGGGGCACTAAACCATCCACCACGCAAATAATAATGCATGTCTGCAGTGTAGAAGGTGTAAAATTGCAGCAGCTCAGGATGTGTGCGATTCTGCCAGCTTCTCTGCCTCCTCCATTTGGCATGCTGGCTGTACCTCATTACCCCACTGACCTCTCCAACACCCTTGGAGAACCCGCAGGGGTGCTTTCCTGATCCTTGCAGAGGCCTCGCACATATGCCAGGTTAAAGCGGCATTCTGTGGCACGCGGGGAGAACCACAGACAGAAGAAGCATGCAGCACACAGGGGAGAGAACTGAAGATGGAGAGCTGCACAACTCATTCAGCATTTTAAGTGCCTGGCGTTGGCTGGCTGCCAAAAGACTAAAAATGGCGTTATCTGCCTCCGGGAGCCAGTGCTGTTGTGGGGAGCAAATCCACAGATAGCGGTGTTACAGCTGGCTCCCTGCGGCAAATTTATCAATGAACACTCAGGTGATGTACAATAATTACTGTATTAGCGCTGCAGATGTGTTCTCCTCGAACAAGGAGCTTACTGAAGGTGCTATAAGAAGTCAAAACAGTATATTGCATAAATGTAGCCTAAAAACTCCACATGTGCAAGCATACAAACTAATTTAGTTATAACTGGTAATAGTCAATAAATACAGAAAACGGTCTATTTGATGGCTACCAATCATTCTAAATATTTTCCAATTTTTAAAAAACATCAGTTATGACAATTATTCAAACAGCTACAAGAGCGCTGTAGCAATACAGCACTATAGGAGGTAGGGTTAGTCGCGGTATTAGTGTACTATGATAATGCCGTTAACTGAAGTATTTGAGTGTGTGAGTCACTTTTACAGTGAGGCCCCACCAATGTCTTTAGCGGCGCTGTGTGTAATGAACATTTGATGTTAAGTGATCTTCGTTCGTTCAGAAGATTAAGGCTTGAATACGACTCGGTCATTGCTTCAAGAGTAACGCACGCATTTATACACTATATTTAGCCAGAAAATAGTCAGACTGACTACACTGAGACAAAATCCTTCATACATATAGTTGTAAGCCACCGAATCAATTGTTTAGTGTCCAGACCCTGTTGTATAAGTAATGAGTGTGTATGCGATTATTCTGCTCCCATGTGTTGCCATATATCATCATGTAGTCTGCTGACTGCACTGTGCACCATGAGCCAACAGAAACTACATTTCTTTCTTTCTTGTAAATCTGTATAAAAGTGCAGAATAACAATAGAGTGAATGTGGATACATCGCATGTGCTTTGGTAACAACTGTATAGAAGTGTAATGGCTGTGGTGCAGGTAGTGGTGCAAAAAAGTAATTCAGGACATAAAATGGAAGGAAACAAACTTCTACCAGCACTCTCCTCTGAAAACTCTCAGACCATTTAGTTTTGGGTCACAGACCTTTATTTACAAAGTACATTCATAAATAGGCAAATTGTTGCATTTACATAATTTCCAGCTGTGAGATAACTGGCTGAACACAGGTACAATGCAGTGGGGTGCAGAGTGTTCTCCATGGCCTGCAGTTTTTAAGCAAACTGGGCCAGGCTCAGGCCCAGGCAGTCCATTCCGTGGGTCCAGTCCATGAAAGCTATGGCACACTCACTGAAGTCTGCAGGCCAAAGAGAAGAAACATCACCTCAGAAAATGGGAGGAGCTCAGACAATGGGAAAAAAGTACCTGAGCTTCGGTCAGGGTTTTGCCTTAGATTTCCACTGAATATTTCAGAGCACATTGCACTGAAATGGGCAACAGCAGCAGGTGATGAGAGATGGCAGGAGGTGGATGGGACCATCTTGTCCTCAGACTGTGGTCATGACTTTGAGTGAGCCTGTGCGGAATCGCAGAATTTTTTTCTTGAGCGCGTGAGAGGCTTTGATCTTTACGAACGCCTTGGGCTGCATGGATGCTCCCGGTGGGATGGGAGGTGAAGGCAGGGCCTGCTGAGGGGTCAGCTGCTGAGGCCACACCAGGCCCCCGCTTTCATCTGAGTCAGTAGACAAGGAACTTGATCCTGGGGAGTCGGCCTCACTCAGGCTGGATTCGGTGTCTCCGGGCCTGGCCACGCTGTAACCCTCTTCCGGTCGACACAGAGGTGCGCGTTCTAAGTACTCACCTCGGTGATGAGGAAGGACCACCCCATGAGTGTAAAGGCCAGGAGGAGGAGGAGGGTGTGGCTTACGAGAGCGCCTCGAAGGATGGCAGTCTTGGAGGTCTGTCTCGTCCTGACTGAGCTCCTGGGTAGAACGCCAGCGCCGGGGCCCTGCGCTGACTGGCTGGGGCCGTCTTGGTCGGCTGTGGCTCCCCCTCCCCCAGTCACGCTCCACAGTGCTGTACTTACGTTCGCCGGCGCCTCGCTGGCCCAACAGACTATTTTCCGACTGGGAGCGGGAGGCCTTTCGGCTTTGTTTCTTGGAGGTTGGGCGCTCCTCGCCAGGACGGCATTTCTTCATGGCAGCCCTTGGTCGCGGAGGGAGACATTCTGGCGAGTGGGGAGGCCGACTCAGTTTGGCGGGCACAGGAAGCCGGTGTGCAAAAGCGCGGACAGGGGTTCGACATGCTTGACCAGGAATGTACTTTGCATTTACTAACTGTTCATCTGCAGCTGGAGAGTGGGGCAGACAGTAGCTCTGAGAATGCTGGGGGGACTCTGTCTCACTGCTGCTGGGATCCAGGGCCCTACAGGGGAAGTCAACAGAGCCTGGGTGTGAGCTGGGAGAGCGAGAAGGTGTGGGCCAGGCACAAAACTGAGGATGAAGGTCTGCCTGGGGCATAACTACCCCTCTGGACTGCTCCTCCTGTGGGCCACTGCAGGCCTGAGCCTGACTGTCCAGGTTTGGTGACAGGTCCCGACGCTCTGGGATGAAAGGAGTCTCTTTCCTGCAAAGACTGCTCTGTCTGACGATGGCCCGTGCCTCTGGTCCCAGGCTTGTGCGGGGTTTGCTGGGCCGGGGTGCTAGAGCGCGGCGCTGAATCAACCCCAGGATGTAGCTCTCCACCCGCAGTGCCTGTTGGAAGTCCTCTGCTGTGGGTCCAGCATCAAACCCTGCCTGGTAGTCAGAGTCCCAGGACCAAGTTTCCTCTTCTGTCCCCTCTGCGATATCCTTCAGGGACGTGTGAGGGACGGAGAAAGACCGTGGCACTGTACCACGTGGTCCACAGTCCAGCAGACTTTCACGGTTTGCAGCAAAGATGTCTCCTGCACACAGAGAGCAGAGCAATGGTGACACAGTCCCAGCTGCAAGCGACAGCTGCACTAACAGCTGCAGAATCACAGGACCCAAATGAAAACATATTTTGCTGCAGACGAAACAGAACGAGCGGGAGACATAATAACTGCACAGCTGCGGTCACGTCACATAAAGCTACCGATATGCTCCGCAGTGGCACTCACTTGGAATGGGTGAACAGACGTGGGTGACCATGGTGCTCCACATGGCAGTGGCTGCACGATGCGCTAAAGACTCCGTAACTTTCCCCAATCTTAGTGCTCCTCCAAAAGCGAGGTCAGAGCTGGCAAGCTGGAAAACCACATCTCATGCTGCGTGTGCCTGTGTAGCCGTGTGTGTGTGTGTGTGTGTGTGTCTGTCTGTGTATGCACAAAAAGGGCTTTCACTCCAACAGTGCTGGAGCTGCCTTTGGGCACACTGTGGCCTTGTGCTCCTGCAGAGACAAACGTCACATGACTAACCTGACTGACCTCCTTAATCCCACCAGGACACTCAGCCCTGGAAGCAATTAAACTGGAAGCACAGAATGGCAATTAGGCCGTGTTTAACCCTTTCACTAACAACAACAAACATGTCTTCTCAATGATTAATGTCCTGTGAGTTTCAAAGATTTCTATTGAGTTGTTTTGTGACCTTTAGTCATAGGATCCAAAATCCTCATTTTAAATCCTAGACATTTCACTGTTTGCGAAAATTTTAAGTAAGACTGAGACTCCATTAAGCTTCAAACCGATCGGAAATGTGCTCATGTTAACTTTTTCTTATACAGTACATGGGATATTATGTACACTGTTAATCATACTACCCACTATACTGTAAACAGGGCTGGTAAAGACTTAGCTACTGTTCTGCTTGTACCGTGTTTTTTTTGTACCAAAAATGGTTTGCATTTTCCCTAAATTTCATTATTTCCTTAATGTGCAGTGAAACAACTGTGAAAAATACTGATAAAGTGAAGTTAATAGGGTGCAGCACAGACATGCATACAGTCCGCCGGTGAGGAAATGAGTGCGAGACCCATGTTTTTGCTGTGACTTGGCTCTTTCACTAGGGAAATGCAGTTAGTCTAGTTAGACAGTGGAAAACACCGGCATTCATGCAGCCCATCTAATCGAAGGAAAGGTTGATGTTTTCACTGTAATGTGTACGTGGTTCTAAGAGTTGCCTCTACAAAGTCCAACCATGTGCCACTGACAGCACAACCATGCTGGTGGAATGGAAGACTGAGGGTACGTTTTTGGGTGATGTGTCTATCGGTGGGGAACTTACCGACAGACTTGGCTCTTTCCCCAAAGGTCATCCACACTGCTTGGGCAAAGCTGGGAGAGAGCTCTTTGCAAACGGAGGATTCGGACACACCCGCTGGAGACTGGCCCTCGCTAAGCTCATAAAACCCTGCAGACACAAAGGTCACAGCTATACGTGACAGCACTGTTTTCCCACTCAAATTCAAAAGTTTTAGCCCACCCCTGATGAGGTATGAACAAAAATTATGGCAGAAACAACAAACTTCACTGTTAAGCATATACTGTGTAAACCTGTAACTCTTTCAAGTGACTCTCAAACAATTTCTTTTAAGCAGAAAAGCATTTTCACCGGAGTGTTAGATAGTGGCTATTTTAAGACTTCAGCAGCAGTGGCAGTGAAATAAATAACCTTGATGATACAATCCTATTTTTTAACCAATCCTGCTAGCCCTCATAGATAGATAGCTAGATAGATCGATAAGAGGCTGTAATGTAATACAAGTCCCCTGTGCTGCTACAACCCATCTTTTAAATGTTGAATGTTTTACTGTTTATTGAAAGTCTGGGGCATAAAAGAGATATAAGCATATATTTTCCCCTCATGTTAAGCAAGTTAAGCATCCTAAGTGCATAATTGCCTCGATAATTTGTAATTACTTATTCTAAGGAAATACACATCTTGCAGGCCTTCAGGGTGAAAGGTGAGGAAGATGTGGTGTACGTTACTGACGTTACGCCGTAATACCTGAGCTGGGCCGACTGTCTCCGATGTCCTCGTGGGCATCAGCACAGGCCACGTCACAGTCCACTCTCAGATCTGCCACCTGCTGCTCCAGTGCTGCCATCAACCCCCAGGAGGCGCTCTGCAGGCTGTTCTGTAACACAGAAGCTTAGTCCTTACTACGAAACCTGCAGTCCGTCTCTCTCAAGACACACTAAGCAGTGAGATGCTTCAGATTTCAAGGGTGAAAAATATACTGTGTAAGAATTCACAGTAAAGGGAAGATCGGGACTTAAATCTCGAAATAACAGTTTTAGACAACCGTACCAAAAAACACAGACAAGCCTGTTATATCAAACAGGACACATTCCACTGACATCAAGGGACGCAAACAGAATGTTCAGCAGATCAGCAGGTGCTATAAATATTAGCACGCAAACAGTAGACAGACACACACTGTTTGTTCAGGACATCAGCAAGTCAGTTGTTGGGATAACGGAGCCCTGTAGACCCAAAATAGCCCAGAGTGTCAGCTGAGAAGAGGAATTTCTGCAGCTGGACAAGCTGTCTGTCTCTCTCCAGGGAGGCACCACCGCAGGCTCCTCTTCAACCTCTGCGAATCTGAATTCTCTGAGATGTATGTTACAACCCAGAGCAGACATTGTTTTGGAGGGATTACATATTTTCTCTGTATGGGAGGTCCGCCTGTGTATTAAGGTTAGAAAAACAAGTTTGTGACACACAGATTAAGAAAAGCGTTTCTGTCTTGGGCTATGAAAACTGATATGAACTATAGCTCTTGTCTTATTATTCTACACTGTTCTGACCTTTTTTATTTTACAAAGAAATCCTTCCCTATTCACTGGATAAAGTGGCTTTTGATGTTCACAAAAGTCTTGTTTTCATTATTCCCCTTTAACTTTTTCTTCCTCAAGTTTCATTTGCCTGGTTGAACATGATCTGATAAGTCTGTTTAATTTGAAACTGCTTTTATTATGCTACTCCATTTCTATCCCTTTTCTCAAATGTACAACACAATCTAGTACAGACTTTAACAACAAGTCATTTTATGCTTTTCTGAAGTTCATTAGAAATAAAGATCAATGTCCACTAAAATGAATAGCTGGTTTTCTTTTTCTCTACTACCGATCCTGTGCAACTAAAAAACATCGGAGGAAAGTAAGGAAATTAATGAAATATAAGAAAAGGATGGAAGACAGGTATTGATCCCTGCTGCCTTTGCTAAGACCCTGCAGAATGAAGTCAAAACACGTTGTCAATAAGGCCTGAAGAATGCCCTCCCTGGGTTATTTCTGCGATACACCTTAAAATATGGTTTCCTCTATCTGCTCTTCTTCAGGGACTCCCTGGGCTGATTGGAGAGGTCAGCCAGGCGACAGTTGGACTCGTCCTGCCAGTTTGATGGCTACACTGACAGGTCCCTGTGGCCGGAAGACTGGTGGACTGACTCCACGTGCTGGGCGGGAAAAGGAGGTGGCTGTCACTCCATCAGTCTCAGCAGTCTGTAGCCAGAGGTCACGAGGAAAACGTCAAAGCCGTTATTCACACCATGCTGACGTCTTGCAGCCACCTGCCCCTCATGCACTGTATTCAGATATGTGTAAGAGCTTCAAGTTACTTCCTGGAGATAAGGAGCCTTCTGACTGCATCCATTCTGCTGTCTTAAGAACCTAACACAGACGGATGAAACTATGTGCACAACCGTCAGGTGTTCAAGACAACATTGGATAACAAGGTTTTACTCCCCTTTCAGCATAAACACCCAAAACCTTCAAACAGTATTTATTCATCCAGCTCACACTTTTCTCCCAAGCAAATTACAATCTTAAGATACAACTTGCAATGATTTGCTTGTTCCAACAGTTGGGGAATTTCTGTTGGACCAATTCAGGGTGAGTACCTTGCTCAAGGGTACTACAACAGAAGCAGGGATTAAAAACTGGATCACTGGAGTCACTGAAGGCAGCTTCTCTAACCACCACAGCACCTGCTGCCAAATGGATTAAAGAGATTTGACTGTGAAGTCTGTAAGTTCTCCCGTAAATGAGCTTTTTCTCACAGATCATACTGCAGCCTCTCTGCTGGAATTACTCCTACCTCTACAACACAGCTGCTCATGTTTTGCACTGCTGAGGTATGGGGCAAAGAGGGGGAGCCACAAGGAGGAGCAGATTTTGGGTAAGGACCACCTGTAGGTAAAGTAACAAAGAGGTGATGTGAAAGTGGAGCTGGGAGTGGTCAGCGTGCATGATGGATGGACAACACAGTGAAACACCCACACCACCAAACAGCGGCACCTTAACTAGTCAGATCACGGGGTGCCAAGCAGAGTGGGTGACTTTACAAAATTTGAGAGCTACATTTTTTTCTTGTTTTTGTTGGAGTGAAAAAGGATTCTTTCTACAATCCTACTGACTGCTAAAGTACAAACTGAATTTAATTAAGCTCTGTAACAAACTTATTGTATATAAACAGTCACAAAGTTTAAGTTTAACAAACAATATCATGAAAGGCAAACATAAAACAGCTTCTTTTCAGTTTAAGTACAAAATATACAGAAGGCAGCTGGAAATATGAGCATTTTAGTTCTTATTTATTCAGCTGACATGAATTTTCCAGTAATGTCCCATAACTTGGTTTGGATTTATTTTGCCATGGATGTTCTATTCAACCATGGATCATTTTTAAAACAAAAAAGGTTCTGTTTAATGTCTGGTCATTTTTTTGCTCCTTGTTGGATCATATGTCTGTGTCAGTACAGCTATGTACTGTGGACTTCCTGTTGTGGTCTGGCAAAGACGGTGAGCTGCATGAAAGCTGCACAAAACCCCGACCACAGCGCAGCGGTCCTTTCTCAGTCAGCGCCGTGTCGAGATGTGTGTGTATTGTGTGCGCTTTCTTTCCATTAGCGCACACCTACTGGTGGGCCTTCTGCTTGGTCTCACCATGGTAAAAGAGCCCTGTGGGTGCACAGAAAGCCAGGACGTAGGAGCAGCAAGGAGGAGGTGGAGTCGGAGAGGAACAATGACAAATCAATCAAGCTGCAGCTGTGATTCACATATTCAATATGGCAGCAAAGCTCACAGTGAACCAGACATCATGGGTCCAATTGTAATGAGATCTGTTTTTTAAACCCTGTTTAACACTTAATCACAATGCACTATTATAAGCACAATCAAAAATAGAATAACTGGTTCAGACCTCAGTTCTAGACAGTATAAATATGTGTGTCGTGCAAGTGTCTGTCAATATTATTAAGATGTAATTAATGCAAGCGGTGCTTACATTTGAAAGTTTGTTTGATTATATATACCATAAAAATATATACATGTATACCGTAGACTATCTGTACTCAACACATACAGTATCTGTAAATTTATATTAACGCCTTTAATAGACAGAACTGAGTCAGTGAATAGAGAGGGTGACCCAGTGTGACCTCTCTATCATCAGGCAGCATTTCTGCACCATTAAACAATCTGAGCCGTAAGTGTAATTTGCATAATGCTGCAGCGCTGACTCTGTCCTCTTCCTCTTCACAAGAGCCCCACAGCCACACAGCCCAGAGCGGTCAGTCCCAGAACAGGGCACTCAGGCACCGGGTAATATTATCCAGTAGAAGAAAACTCCCAGGCCCCAGCCCCCCCCCCCTACCCCCACCCTCTGCACACTCACAGTCCCAATACACTGTGTTTATACAGCACTGGGGGCTCTGAAAGGGATAGACACACCCATCAGACTCTGTTTCTGCCCAGGAGGTTTTTTCTCTCCCTTGTCTTGGGGGGGGTTATAGGGACAAATCCCCTCGGGTGACAGTGGGGTCACACTGCCATGGCACTCCACTGGACACCTGGGACTGCACACCCCTGACGCGGCATTGACACACCATCTGACACACCCTCACCATACACACAGAACAGTACTGCGGAGACCACAGCCGGTAAACATGGTAACCAGTGTGAACAAAGTCTCTGATTCGGTGGAGGCCGTGGCAGAGGCCAAAATAAGAAGGAAGCTACAGTCCATCATGGACACTGGCTCACATCTACTAAATGAAGTGATCGCCATGAGCTCTTTCAGCCACCAAGTTATTCAAGTTAGGTGCACAAAGAAGTGCTTCTGGAGTCCTTCTAAACCAAATGCCTCCATAATGACACAGAAGGACATATTAACAATTGTATTATTTTAATTGTATTATAATTGTATCGTTTGTTATTTATTCATAATAACGTGTATTATTTTGAGTGCCTTGTGTTATGTCTCGTATGTGTTCAGTAGCTGTACGTTGAATTTCCTTGTGGGGATCAAACAAAATCCTAATAAAGTCGATTCCTATCCTAAAGTATCTGATCTTATGTCTTTGGTTCACTTGCAGGCAGGCACACACGCACGCACACACACACACACACGCGCACACACACACCAGCTATGTGTTAGCAGCCTGAGGTTTAGCAGGCAGTGTTTTCTCAGCTGCTGCCTGTCATGCAACTGTGGCCGATGTTGCGCCGGGGTTCAGACTGCCGGGGGTGTGTGTGGTCATGTGACCTGGAGAGCAGGGCTCGGGGCTCCAGGTGGACTGCATGTGGCAGTGGATCAGGATGGCCTCATCATTCTCAACGTGGTGACAGCTTCCCTATAACCCTGATGCAGCCGGAGGAGTGTGACCCCGGGCAGGAAAGCCCACCTGCCCCCCTAAAAGATCTCATTTATCCCCAGCATTGCCAATAGCAATCAATGATCATCACTCACCACACTCACGCCAACCTGAATGACGTCACTGCGTTATGGGGAATAAAGCACCACGTGCTTCGTTGATAAAAAACATAAAAATCCATACCTGGGTAATAAAAAAGAAATTGCATTTTGAAAAATATTATGATCGTTCATCAAGTCTCTAATTTAAAGCTGAGGCTTTGTGATCATCAAAGCACTACTGCACAAGGCCAGCAGGCTGTATGGTGGTTAGGGCATAGTGTGAAAATCCGAGGGCCCAGTGCCATTCCTGCTGCGGTGGCCATGCCAGTAAGAACACCTTGCTGTACAAATGGGTAAATCACTGTAAATGTGATCACCCAACACTGCACGGAGAAAGGGCAGCAGCTAGAAAGGGGTTAATAATGTCGTTACTGTAAACTAATTAAAGGAAAAGCACCTTCGAATGGGCGGAGCTTTCAGTGTCACCTGACATCATTCTCAGATATGAGTCTCTCAGGATGTGTCACCTGCGCTTTAATTTATTGTCCCGGGACCGTTCTCAGTTGTTGGGGGGGGGGTGGTGGAGGGGGTGGGGGCCCGCTGGCGGGTTATTGTGACGTAGTGACGTGTTCTAGTCGCGGTCTGTAGCGCGCGGCGTCCCTCTCTGTCGCGCGAGCTCATCTGTATTCCGCTCCACGCGCGGTCATTGTTTGCGCGGCAGTGGGGGGGTGCTGGTGGGGGGAAATGGGGGTTTTGGGGGGGGGGGCGACGCCTCTAGTTACTCTCTCACTCCGTTCAGCGCGTGCTTCCTCTCTTATAGCCCTCAACATAATCTACCACCATTATCACTGCAACATATTAATGTTTAAATACTCGACTGAACATCAGTTTATGTTTTTGTTACGTCAGAATATTGCAGAAATAAACTTTTAAATTTGTCACACGGTGAGGCCGCTGTGAAAGGCAGTACAGCTCTGCAGAGCGCCGAGGAACATCTGGAAAACAGCGGTGAGCCGTCGGATCCAGCGGGGAACGACATACTCATATTAATATTTAACCATAGAAAAAAACAGCACTAATAACAGCAATAATAAGGTGACAAGTAATAATAATCGAGGGAAGTCAGTACACGGGGAGAAATGCAGCCCAGAGCTAAATTCTACATTAAATTGTTTTATTAAATTCAAATTGTTCATTTTCTATTAAGATGTTACTAAATTTAAAAAAAATGTTTTTTTTTAAAAATCAAGTTCAGAAAAGATAAAGTTTGTGGAAGCGTGTAGCATGTCTGACAAATCTCAACACCATCGACATAAATTAAAGCAGTTAAACAAAATACACGGTAACAATGGAAGCGAATGATGCCAAAGGTGTGAACAGGACAAGGGTTCGAACCCCCCCCCCTCCACAAACACACACACACACACACACACACAAACACACCCCCCGTACACAAACGGCGGCTCGCAGACAAAGAGCCCATTAATGAGGCTGCGGCTCAAGACGCGCGATCTGTCCCCGGTCCCGGACAATGGGGTCCAGCAGGGAGCGACACCGCGTTTACCTTACATGGTCACGGCAGCACCAGAGGCAACAAACACGCAAACCGTTATTTCCTAGTTAGTGCGGTTACAGCGTCATCACTGGGCCACTTTAACAGACTTTACACTGAAATGACAAGATGCTCTTCCTGCCCGCAAACGACTACAGCACGTGCAGGGGAGCTCTGGCAAAACCGCAGCAGCAGCATCTCAAGGAGCTGCAAGCTCTCCGCCTTTTTGCAACTCCAGATCCGGAAAATGTTCTAATGTTCTTACCAACTGGCGTCTCAAAGTCAAGTGGTCGCCCGCTCGGCTGGGACGGGGCGGGGGGGCGGAGCGGGGCGGCTGGGGCTCCCCCCAGACGGGATGCCCTGGGACGGGCTCCCCAAGGGACAGGGCGCCGAGGACCAGGCGCTCCTGTCGGTGCCTCAGGAGCTGCAGCTCGCACAGGGCAGCGACGGTGGCCTCCAGGCGCTCGCGAGTCCGGCTGCGCTCCGCAGCCATGGGGAAGGAGGAGGCGCGGTGCATGATCCAGGACCCCCACCTCCACCTCCAGCCCCACCGCCTTCTTCTTCTCTCTTTCCGCACCGACCGCTTGCACGTCTTCTTCACTTGGCTCTCTTACTGTCACTTATTGCGCCAGTACAGACCCCCAGCGGCATGCCGCGTTTGCACAGCGGAACATCTCCGCTCCTCTTCCATCTCGCGAGCTTCGCTTCTACTTTCTCATTCCGCAGCTGTCAACCGCTTATTAACATTTACACCCGCCCTCCTCCTTCTATTGGATCCCGAAGCCAAGACTCGATAAATATTCATAAATTCAGTCGCTTCCTGACGCCCTACACGCGTCGTGATTGGTCAAGTCTTTTCGCAAGGCCCAGCCTCCTTGCGCTACGATTGGCTAGAAGCTGCAGAAGGCACCGCCCTCCCTTGGAACGCTACACTTGTGTACCGTGGACAGTTACGAATATGATCTCGATCGCGGAGTCGCTGTGCTCTCCCGGGTTGTGTAAGTAATAAAAAGGAAAAGCGACAATTTCTGTCGACTGACGTGGGTCTCGCGGTTGTTTTTATGCTCCAGCCTTCTGCCGATTCTTAGAAAAGTAAATTTCATGATAATTTCATTGTGCAGACCAGTTTACAATGTTGTAACCATGTATTCAGCTGGGTATTATTAGGGGAGCACTTACAGGGTCACTTACTGTACTGTACCTTAATGATCCCGGGATAAGAAACAATAGCCTTCCAGTTACCAGTTAACACCCCTCACAGCGACACAGATCACATCCCCAGGACACACATATCAGGATGCCTGTGATGTGTTATTTTTACCTTCACCAGAATAATTTCAACAACAAGAACATCCCAGCACTGTAAGTAATAATTAGTGACCTAGTGAGATCATTTTGAAACCTTAAAGTATAAAAAAGTACATAAAATACAAAAATAACCTGAAATGTTATGGTCTGCACATGGCAAAACGACGGTAAGAAGTAAAATTTGTACAGTGTTCAGTTTTTCACAGGAGATATTAAAGATATTATATATCAGAGAATGTGCTGCTCTGGGCACTTTTAAATAGAGCCACATGTTCAGAATCCCTTTCCAGTGATACATCTTCCTTTCTTTGCCATTCCTCTCTCGTCCTTTGTTTTGTTATTGTTTGATAACTTTGTTCCTTAAAAAAAATCACGTAATACTTTAAAAACTGCATTTTGTCTATGCCCAAGTTGCCGTCGCCTTTGCCTAAGATTAAATTTTGCCTAAAGATTTAAAACCATTCAGTGTGAGATATAAAGATATAACAGGCTAAATCAGAAAGGGAGCCAAGACTTTTTCACAGTGCTGTTTATTATTTTTACATCTTATCTTTCTGTAATTCTTTGAGAACCGGCTTTAAAAACTCTCTGTAAAATAAAGTTTACTGAATAATAGCAATAAGAACAACAATAATGGCCATAATATCTGTGAATAACTACCAGTGACTTCTGGAAGTAACATGAAGTCACATTGAACATATTGGCTGTTATTTTGAGTTTATCTGTATCAAATTAGTGAATTCAGTAATGAAGGCCTGTTAATTAATCTAAGTGAAAAAATGAAAGTTATTTGCAGTTATACAATTAATTTGTAAACTTAATCTTTGTGCAACAAGTTTCAAGGCTTTTTTTTTAGAATCTAATTCGAATTCATTGCTCTGTACTCTCCTCTGGGTTCTGAGCGTAAACACAATACCAACTACCCTGTAAGAAATGTTAGGAAAAAAGGTTAATTACATGAGTCTGACACTTTGACAGTGTTTGTTCAATACTCTTTATTTATATCTCCCATTTCTACTTCACATGAACCAGAAAGCTGTTGGGTCTTAGTCTCTAGTAGGCAAAATCTTCCATGGTCCACAGTCTACGCACAGCGCAGATTTGTTATCTTGTTTGTGTACACTGTAAATATAAGCAACATATACATACAGTATATATTTGTAAATCTTTTCAAGATTCATTTGTAGAGATCAGAACGGCTCTAAAACATACATCTGTTAGATAATGCCATGGAAAAACTTAAGGTATGTTTTTCAGATTTTCCAGATATTTTTCATAGATGGAGGATTGCACTCTGTCATTGTGAGAGCTGGTGAGAGAGAGAGAGAGAGAGAGAGAGAGAGAGAGAGAGAGAGAGAAATGCAAAGTGGTTTTCTACAGCTGTTCCAACACCACACCACCCCAGAAAGCTATCAAACTGAGTTGCTGGGTTCTCTCAGAGAAACATCTGAGCAGCACAGCTCACAAGACTGCGATCTACATGGGCAAAACACACTGAGGCCTAATACACCGCACTGTACATCTCATTTACCTCATTCACTTCTGATTCCTGCGATGAAGATCACTACTTTGGCAATCGTATAGTTTAAGCTGCTCACTCTTCATGCTTTTATAACAGCTATACTGACAAATAATATTACATATTAAAGATAAATGTTTTCTTCATACCGACCCAGTCATACAAGTATCAGGTACAATTTAATATAAAACAAGCATTTTCACTTAAATTTGTCTCATCTACCATTTATAATTAGGAAAACTCCTTAAATAGGCCCCCAAGATACAGTTCAAGGTGATAGATCCTATAAAAGCAATTGCAGAAAATACTTAAGAAACACCTCTTATCAAAGTCAGTTTCAGTTTTGAAATTATTTCCAAATGCTATGATTATGTCAGTGTTAAAGATACAAGTGTGTAAATATAGTGATCCTGTAAAGTCAAGTTTCAGTGTTTTTGCCAACAGCTCAAAAAAACCTAAACATACATATTTAAATGATTCAAACCTGTAATAATCTTTACACAAGTCCAGCATCAAAACCATATTCATTCTTACCATCACACAGTATAAAGACACTTTGAAATAAATTAGTTGGGCACAAAACAGAATCTTAGCTGAAGAAAAAAAAATGCAAGCAGTTCTTCCGGAATAGTAATATTAGTCCGTACAGTTTATAGGTGAACAACAAACTGGTTTTAAAGCATCTGTTTTTGCAAACTTTAATAACGTTTTCATTTTAAAGAAATAATCACTTTCAGAATTAGGAGTTACAGTGGCTGTATGCTTGTGTGTTTGTATATGTGTACATACGTATACATACACACAGACACGCAATAACAATCAGTACATAATGTCCACACAATTACGGAATTTGTGAAAGTCATTCCTTAAAAATAAATCTGAAGTATTTTTCAATATGGCTACATAAACCCTTTCAAAACACAATGTGCACACAGGCCTGCTTTCTCCAAACTGCGCTTCTTTTAGCTGAAAGTCTAAACTTTGCCACTTGTAGTTGTCACACCACAGCACAAGATTCCAAGTGAAAAGACCCACAATCCTCTTCAAAGAAAGCCAAGAATAGACAGTCACCTCCTCTGAACGTACATCTGAAGAACAAATGAACTTGAGATTTGCAGAGCTGTGCCTCATGTTTCCTACACACTCTTCTGTGAGGAACAGCTGGCTTCTGCATGTGACCATGTCATAAACATGCACACACCATGTGGCTGGGGCTTTATGTACAGTACGAATGTATCAGTAGTACTTGTTTTACATGGGCATCCTACAAACTGAATTACACTGGTATACAACCACTAATGTGGAACAAAAGGCTGGAGGTCATAAGAACATAATTTACTCCACATTATACCTCAATAACCCCAACACTCACAAACCAATCCCAAACTCTGTTTTACAAGTAAATACAAAATGTATGTTTGCAAAGCAGCAGCACAGTACAAATAAAAATTACACAGTAGAAACTCAAGTAAATACACTGTAATTGCAAATGTATAAATTGCAAACTCAATATAAACATAAGAAGAAACACTGAATAATGCCACGTGTGGACTGCTGGATCAGATGTCATGGATCAGTTTAATGCCCAGAACAAGGAACCACATCAACCAGTGTGCCTGAATGGTCACCCTAGCATACAAAACGTCTGCACTGTACTTGTAAACGTTCAACTGTGATTTTACCCAGCATACCAGCTGTGTCCCCAGAATGCTCTGCTATCATTATTCGTTCATTCAACCTTTCATTGTTATTGTTGTTAAATTGCCTATTTTTAAATATTCCATCTAGAAATTACATGTCTCACAATTCTCACTCGTGCAGGCGTCACATGTTAGAGCAAGATACGCACTGACAAGGTGCTTTGACCTGTTAATATGTTGGAAAACAGTTTTGAGGAGAAAATAGGATAAGTGGGATCTTTGTCCTCATCTTCGTTGCTTGCATGTTGAGTCGCACAGTTTGCTGACTAATATAGAAGCAAACGGCTTTCTTCTTGAGCTTTAAACATTCACAACAATGACATGAAAATGGCATCTTACATGAGCAGCTCTTTCATCAGGTATTTTAATATGCAATATGATTCAAGAAAGGTTTAAACAGCCAAATTTTAAATCAAACATTCATACATTCTTGGGTGTTGTCTTTCTTTAGGATGTTTCTTTAGGATCTAATCTTGCAGGACATTCAATTTTTGCTGTGAACCTTCAAGTCCAGCAGGTTTTGCTGCATTCATAGCTCAGAAAGTTAACGAGTTTTGCTACAAAAACCTCCAGGACTTGGTCCTCCAGGTCTATTGTATAATAGTCCTGATATACACTATGAATTCCTGTGCATGCAGTGTTACTGCAGGTACATGTGTTACTGCATCAGAGGTTCATGCAACATGGCCAACTGAATATAATCTACACACATAAGTTTGGTATCTATGGGGATTCAGATAAGAGGATTTTTTTCACATTAGTTTCCCTACTGGTAATTTAGAGAAGCAGACCAAGAAAAACCCCCAGTTTTAAGGATCGTTTAAAACTTTCACTGGAATTGTGAGCTTGGGTTAAAAGCTGCCACGAATTAAATATTGCTACCGTTCGCTGTCTCCATTTTTTGAAAAATGAATGTAACGTTCTTTTCATAGGATTAGTTCACGCCCCCAGACAATTCTGTGATGGTTGTTCCTGGTTAACCTAAAATATATCTGGTTTCCTGAAATTAAAGTATTTTGCTATAATTATAATATATGATCTTGGGATGGGGTTTAGTGCAAACAGGAAGAAAAGATATTGCATATGCTGAAAATGAAGACTGCCTTGATATGTTTGGCTGCTCATTTTTTATCACCGTTCTTCATACAGGGAAGTGTAGCCAGTGAGGTTTAAAGCTTGAAAAATGTGAAGAATCTGCTTCTGAATGGGACCAGTGTTTAGGGACACTGTTGAACTACGACCTACACTGATGTCAGCATGAAGAACTTGAGATATACAGACAACCATCTCTCATACAGCACAAAGCGCTCTCCTCTAAACAAGTCACATATTGCTCACAAAGAGCCACATTTCAGGAAGCATTCTGTGCTTCACTCACATTCCAGCAGCTTTATGTGTTCTGACCCACTAAGTCATCACTAAGTTATCACTTCAGCAAGGAATAATACCCTCTCAGGTCTGAGTTGCACCTTCATATTCATGTATTACTCCAAGCTTTAACAACATTCAACATACAGAGCAAACAAGTATTCGGTTACAGGACATTTCCGACCTAGGTCTCCTGATTCGATTATTATTTAGCTGCTTGCTGACACTTCCATCCAAAGTACTTAATGAGTACTTTGACCAAGAGTGTTACAGCAGTAGCAAGGAATGAGGCTTGAATCAAAAACCTTTGAATCAAGAGTTTGAGCCCTTAACCACTATGTTAAGTGACGCCTCTACCTATTGTCAGGTATTATGAACAATGGTCGATTTTGATACCCTGCGATGGACCGGTGCCCGAACACAGGGAGTACCCTTCTTAGCCTAGGGCCCAGTGATTCTGGGATAAGCTCTGGTCTGCCACAACCCTGACTGAGACAAGGAGTTAACAAAAGCCAATGAAAGTGAGTGAGATGGTCTGCTGATGATTTGTTTACCAAAAGCCCTTCTGTGTCTTAACTGCCAGTAGACACTATCATCACCCTCAAGTGGATTCAACCAGAATTTATGCCACAGTCTCTCCACAGTATGGGACTGGCAAACAGCCCATCCTCAGACTTGAGGTGGGGGTGTAAATGCATCTGAAACACTCACTCTGAACCTCTTGCCCAAGAATGGAGTGATAAAATGTTACTGGAGGTCAGAGGTCAGACCCTGTGGCTATGATACTGTCAGTGGGCTGACAGAGGGAGATGGGCAGTGAGCGGGGCTCTCGCTGTCAAGGACACGGAGCTGTGAGCAGCAGATGAGAAGGCAGGCGCTCACGTGTGAACAACACATCGTGCCCCGTCCACATGCCCTCACCCATACCCAGAGAGCAATGAATGCAAAATGTTCGGCATGTCTCACACATGACACAAGCACAGACATGTCACACATAACATGTCACAGACATGTCGATTCTTCTCTAAAATACACATTTTCCCAACTGATTTTTATGTCTGCCTACAGCTCTGTTAAGTTCCATAGATACATAAATTAACAATAAATATCTGCATGATCATTTTATATCTATGTGTATATATATATAATATTTAATATTATATATATATATATAATATGTATATTTCCATCTTCAAGCATTTTCAAGAGATATTCACAGTTTAGTAATCAAACACTTACATTGTGACACACCATCCACCATCCAGCTGCAGTATCCCTTTTTCACTGGCAAAGGAATGACTTCTCCTTCGTTGTTATTTAGCTGCCGGCTTTGAGCAGCTGAAGGACCTTACTTTTGGTATTCGGTGTGTGATACAATCTCTACAAGCTTTGCTGTCAGTCTGGTCCCTACATAACACAACTGGCCACCGGTCTCAACAAAAAGGCATTCTTATCCAAAGAGATTAACACGGTTGACGTTGGCTTTCCCTCCAGGTGGAAACTAATACTGGTGTAAGATGCCACTCAATCCCGTTTCAGTGGAAATCCTCTTTGGGACATGTGTTGCTGGGGTGCGTGGAGTCTACATTCCTCCTCGGGAAAAGTATGCCTTAGCCATTACGGTACAGAACACAACAATGCACACGACAACCTGGATAAACATCATGGTATTCAACCGACTAAAAATTTCCACAAAACGTAGGCTTCAGAATATCCAGAAATGTCGATATGAGGCACCCCAAGGGTTGGCAGCGGCGGAAAACGTGCAGCCCAGGCCCACGGGCTGCCGAATCAGCATTTTCAACCACAGGTGGAGCAAACATTGCACTGCGTACGATGATTGGTAAAGTGCAAGCAGGACCCCCTGTGACTACACTTACTGGGGATGGAGACTTTCCCAGCCTACCTGTGGCTCATGCTGGTGCTCCACCTGTGGTCTCCTAACTCTCCTAATCCCTGCTGCCGCAGTTTTTATTCTCATGAATTGTTAAACAATACCACAATGTATAACAATCTTTATGTTATAGAAATATATAAACAAAACACCATGGTACACAAAAGGCAGGGAAACCAGCCCTGACTCCATTGAAACCTGATAAAAATGAGCCCTGTCATTTAGAAACACTTCATATATAATTACATAAAATATACATCTACATAATCCGCGTTTAAGAGTTAACAGCTGTCATTTGTTGGACTTCTGGTCATGATTTCACTTGGTCCCAGGTTTGGAGGGTTAAAAGGGATACTGCAGCACTGTGCCTCGGGGCACAGTTTTCTCAGTTTGGAAACAGTCGCAAACTCCTGAAAGTCCAGAAACCAAAGAAACCCCTTCCTTGGTCATGTTTGTCTTTGTTCTTCTTATTCACAAACAGCGCAGGAGTTGAACTACAAATGTTCGTCAAAAAAGAGTTAAAGACAAAATTGCATGCCATGATTTTTTCCCCCCTTCGCACATGGTAATAGCTTACAGCAGAACATTCTGGAAAAGAAGAAAAAAAATAAAGTAAGGAGTGTAGACCAAGTTGAGTAGTGGTGCAGCCACCTTCCCATCGTGCCTCAGTGCTGGCGATGCCCCACTTCTGCATCCTGTTGGCAGCCAGGAAATGTCCTGTGAGCGGCGGGTTGCAGGGGGCACCTTGTCTCGGTGGGTGGTGGCATAGTGGCGGTCAATCCCTATCACCTCAGTCCGGTACAGATACTCCCTCACTGACTTGCACACGTACATATTTATGTCAAGTTATTTATTGCACACAGATCCCTCTTGGCCTGCCAACTGTTTGTCAGTGGTACCGACTCCGCTTGTCTTCTGCCTCTGAGCTGTAGTCCCTCAAGCCAATGCCCTTCTGGAGCCTTAATAAGGAGTCCTTCATCTGCAAAGACAGACACAGGTGTGAGGGGATTCACACAGGTGTCAAGATCATCAGGGCATAGAAAGTGACACTCAGCAGCCAAGGGTGAAGGTCAGTAGTAAGTCAACCAATCACCGCCATCCATGGGCTGGGGTCACCTATACTTCCCTGTTTTTCCATGTATATATTAACACGATGATGATGATGATGATGATGATGTCAGCTAAAGATGAAGCCTTCATCGGCCCTCACCTGGTCCAGCAGCAGCACCGAGGACCTGATGATTTCCCGCCATTTCTGCAGCTCGGCCTCATGGTGACGCTGCTGTGACTCGAGCAGCTGTGTCCACTCTGTCTGCGTCTGCGGCAGTTTGCTGGGGCAAGGAGACAAACAAGTGGCACATGTTTGGTCAAAACGCAACTTTCGCAATAGAATTAGGACAGTTAAAAAATAACATGCAGGAAAACTGCAGACTATCAGCCTAAAGTTTCTGCATTTCAAACAGGGATTTGCCAGTAATACTTTTCGTTATTTGAACCAGCTGGAAATGATCACAGCTCCCACAGATGGAGAGACAGATGACAGATCCAGCTCCTTTTTAACTGGATGACAGTGGTGATTTCAGCAAAGAACTGGAAATCTCAAACAGGTTAAATAAACTTTAACCTATATTCTACCTTAACATCACACAGTGGACATCTTATGTATTAATCTTCCTACATCTGAGGTCGGGGGCGTGCTTAAAGCATCCGCACCCGGGGCCGACCCTTTTGTGACACCCCCAATATACTGTGGTGCAGAACACCATCACTGACACAAAGTTGACTGAATTGTCAGCCCCTAAAACTGCTGAACATGTTAAGCAATTTGGGGGGGGTCAGCACCCCTGAAACACCCTAATACATTTAGTAATCATAATCTTTTAATACATCTGACAGCGAAGGGGTGGGTTTGAGGACAGGGCTGTGGGAGGGGCTATGAGCTCACCTCTCATGGAGCCGTAGGCCCTGCCAGGTGTTCAGGGTCTGTGTGCTGTACTCTAGCATCCAGAGCTTGTAGAAGAGCATCATGTTGAGGAACACCAGTAAGACCAAACTGCAAGAGGGAAGAGCACCAGTATTACTGCACATGGACCAGACCACAGAACCTGAGCACCTAGAGACTTTAAGGAGGATTCCATGACATTCCAGCCCTTCCAAATAGCTCTCTGGTAAGAAAAAAATGTCTGCCTTTGCATTTCAGAGAGACAGAGACATGGTCCAACCCGTTTTCACTTCCTTCCACCAACAAAAGTAAGTACCTTAAACAGATCCTATGGCAGGCAATGGAAAAGAAAGAGAGAGGAAACACATTGATAAGAAAAATGAAAATGTATGTTATGGTTTTGTTTTTTCATATCTGGACATACTGGAGAGACAGAATCAAAGAGAGGAGGAAAAGGACAGCAGATTCAGGAGGTTCACACTAAGAATAGAATCATATTCACCCTCTGCAGGTGTTGAAAAACAGAACTCAAATCAGCATAACCTACACAATTCATCACATCAAAAGAAACGAGTAACATCATTCCATCTCATCCCTATTCTAACCCAAGTCCGACAGTTACTGCATTTGCGTACTGGTACACATTCCAATGTATGCAAACAAGGTTTGGGGAAATTAGGATGTCCATATAATGGGTGCATGTGGTACTAGGCCATACCCAAGGGGCAAAGCTCTGGACACTCACACAAAGCTGATGAAGAGCAGGAGCTTGGAGACACTGTAGAGCGCCAGACCACTGGGGACATGCTCTGGGATATGTTTCGTCTGAGTGGAACCTGGATAAAGGTCCAATAAAATGAGTAGATAAGAATCACCCAAGTGAGGATAGTGTGAATCATCTGTGTTGGGGCTGAAAATGAACCACAAGTTTCTGTTGTTTCACATTACGTAACTTTCTCTGGGGTAAAAAAGTAGGCAAAGAACAACCCATCGCCTGCTAGGACTTCAACTTTTAGATGGAAACCTAGATGATCCTACTTGCGATGCTTAGCCCCTGACCTGCCACATGTTTGATGCGATGGATGACCTCCTCATCGGTGGGTGTGGTCACAGGGCTAAGCGCCTCGTCCAGGTGCTGGGTACGGAGGTGAGTGAGGGGCCGTTTTCTCCGACGGCTTGATGAAGTTTTCACTGGCTTGGACTTTGGGGACTGCCGCCGTGGTTCCATTAGTGCCTCCTCTAACTTTGACAGCTCCAGCTCTGCAGGAATGGTTGGGCCAGTAACCCGACAACTCAGAAGGCCTGTTGGTTTCAGTGTTGAATCAAGAAAAAAAATGTGCTGAACAGGAGACCTCCTCACCCAGATGGCGAAAGTTCTCATCAAGACCACTCCAGAAGTTCTTCTCAATGAACCCTTTGACAAGTCCCCATGGCTGTTTCCTGTAGCGAAGCTCTGTGGACACCCTGTTGGAGAGCGAGCCTTCAGCATGGTCACACTCACTCTTTCCACCCAACACGTCTCAGTTTGGTGGCAAAGCACACACACCGAACAAGTTATGTCAATGGCATCCTGTAGGCATCAGCTCAGAGAAGAGAACGGGTATCTCACCTCAGCCGGCACTTGTTCTTGGCGACCCGCGTCAGCATGTAGCGGTTCAGCGTGTAGAAGTAATCGTGATATGGGACATCATGTGTGTTCACCTCTGCATCAATAATGTAACATATGCTCTCTTGGCTGGCCTTGTACAGGGTCTGAGAGGGAGATATAGGATGAGAAGAGATGTGGGAGGTATGAGGTTCAGAGCTATGAACACATTGCCTTAGGTCCCACTTAACATGGCTTCTTACCAGCATCTTTTTTGGAGGACCACCTGACTGCTCACTGAAACCACCATTATTCTTTGAGGACACTTTTCAGGAAACAGATGGATGAAAGGTGCTGAAACGCACATGTTGAAATTGAATCTGATCTCCTGCTGTAGTACCTTTAAGCATGGTTCTTACCCTAAACTGACACAGCAAAAATAACCCTGCTGTTTCCAGTAGTTGTAAGGAGCTTGATGTACAAACCTAATGTTGTAATTCACCTGGGGCAAAATGTGTCCGATAAAGAGAATGAATATCACTAGCATTTACATGCATTTTTGTCCCAATGGAAACTATGCAATTATTTGACAATTATCTGTGACAAACCGTGTGACAAGACCACTAAGTGACAGGGGTGCGTGGTGTAATGCCAGCAAAGGAGACGTAGCTGCCGGCAGACCTGAGTCTCGGTGACGGTGGCAGTTTTGGGGACCAGCGGGTTGGACAGGGAGATGGTGTACATGATTTCCCTCGTCTGGTTGCCCGCCTCCTCTTTCTTCCAAGGGTGGTACACCACATCTGTCAGGAAGGAAGAGATTGCTTGTAAGACACACAATTTCGCTTGGAACCCAAGATCACCCAGATCTTTCCCAACGTGGGACCTGACTTGCCAGAAAAACGCCTCTGCTCCATGAATTCGCTCATGAACTGTGACTCGGTGAATAGGATGTCATACAGTTTGTCCACGCTGAACTTGTACACCTCATTTATGTACTGCCGCCCGTTCAGGTCATCCTGGAAGGCTTGCACTTCTCCAGCTGAAAGACACATGGGTGACCCCAACAATTTAGCCTGTAATATGACAGACTGCAGAACATCGCCCCCTTGTGGAAGACAGTATTCATACTAGGTAAGCTATAACTAGAGCAAAGTTTTGATCAGTATTTAGTTTTCTTAATTATGGCAGGGCAAAACTATTTGTCCGATAGTCCTGTGTGCTGGCACTGGGGGAGGGACGGTTGACCCCTACCTTCATCGTGTGTCTCTGAGGAGTCGCTCAGTTCTGTGGGGATGTCCTCATTGTCGTTGAAATCCAGTGAGGGAGAGGGCACAGGGCCACTGGGTTCATTGACTGTGTCGTCTGGCAGCGGGATGGTCAGCAGATCCCCATCGGGGAGGCAGTCTGCGTACTCCTCCGGAGGGAGGTCAAACTGCGGCGGCGAGGACTACGGCCAGTCAGGAGAGAAAGCTCATCACTGCTCTTTATTAGATCGACCTATTCACAGTGCTGCCTATAGGGGTCGCTAACCAACTGTGCCATTTTGTAATGAGGCAACCTGATGGGTCACTGAGGTAGCAGCATGAGTCTTGACCCCTTGACCAACATACTGCCCTGTGCTTCGCCAAGACAAAGATCATTTCTGCCACCTGATCTACACAACGGCTCACTCTCGGTAAACTGCCTACATTTTTTTATGTGTAGAAACATTTTATGCAATACTTTAGTAAGCATTTCACGGAGAACACCTGCTGGTTTGGAGAATTTGGGATTATTTGGTTGCATGCTTAAATCACAGGAGGGTCACAACTTTTGAGGTCAAATTGAATGGCTTTTTTTAAATAAAACGATATAAGTGTGTGAAGAGTGAGACCACTTGATGTCAAGGCTGCACTGGGCGAACAGTGTTCTGTAATAACAGAGCGTGTTCCTAGAAACAGCTCTTGGTCCTGTTAAAACTCTGCCCAGGGTGACAGCTGCATGGTGCTCACAGAAATGGGTGTTTCACTGCTGCCAGTGGAGGTTATGGTGCTGTTGGTCATCGACTTTTTGGGCAGCTGTGGGCTCACGTCAGGCTTGGCTTCTGCACTGCTCTTGGAGGAGTTATCGTTGGCCTCGTTCTCTTCGACTGGGATCTCCTCACAGTACCTGCAGCCATTGGGCACATGGAAAGGAGAGCAGCTGCCAGTCAGAGATTTCATTCTCACTTTCAATGTTGCCCTCAAAGAGTGTGTGGGTTTGCACGAGGACAAAGTGGATGGCTTTAGTTAGCATAGCCAATATGTACGAGCACTTATTGAACAGCATCAAACGTACAAACATCCACTAAGGTGTATGACTGAAAATATCCCAGTAGGATGAGTATTTGCATTGCAATATTGTTGCTTACAACTGCATCAAAGGAATAATCTGCTCCTTTCAGTATGTTACAAACTCAGCAAAAGTCTGAGGATTGTCTGTCTGTCTGTGATGACACAGAAGATGAGGGTTGTATCAGATATCAGACAAATATATCATTCAAGTGCTGCTGACATCTGGTCAGACAAGATATAAATTCCTATGCTATTCTTTTTGGAGTTGGCTAAAATAACCTGTCTCTCAACAGGTGGTGTTACCTAATCCCTGGCAACAATTCCAGAAGGTTGTACAACGATGAAGCTGTGCATAGTAACACACAATGGGTGGCAATCTCGACAAACTGCTGCATTCTGCAGACAAAGGGCTGTGGTTTCAGAACAATTGTACTAATAAAGAGCTTGGTCAGAGTTGGATCTTTCTGCTCGTGCTTGAGGGCACCCACCCCATGGTGTTAAAATCATCGTCGGGTGGCACGTAGTCCTCGTCGTCGCTGGTCAGACCCAGCTCGTTCCCATAACACTGGTGGACAAAATGCCACAGCTCTTTGGGGCACAGAGGCTAAAAGAGGGCAACACAGAGAGAGAGAGACAGCGATGGAGCCGCTATCAGTGTTTATCAACTACAGATCCTTTAGTTAACTGTCAAACTTAATAAAACTTCAGAAGCGATTTATCCTGCTTTCTGCAAAACAGAAAGCTGTGCAACAAAAAATATAAAAAAAATCACTGCCTGTATGACTTAGCAACTACGTTGTCTTTTCTACAGAAGGAGTCAAAAGTCTGAGTACACCTGGGAAATCCTATAGAACTTGTATGGGACAAACTGGAATGAAAGCGAAGGAACCAACAAGTGTCCTACATGAGTGGGAATTGCTGCAGAGGAGCTGGGAAGACATGGAAGACATTTCCTGGTCAACCTTGGACTTATCACTGTTTCTGTACTTCAAATGCTCATGCAGTTCTTATTCAACTGGTAGTAGAACCACGTTAAATATAATTTAAAATCTATTAATGGTGGAGTCAAAATCTGGGCAATCTTACCTTGTCCAGTAGTGCGTTCTGCCACAACCTGAACATCATCATGTACGTTCTGTCCCGGGCTCCAAATGAGGTGAAAAAGTGCTGGGGAGGGGTCACAGAAAGCAAACGGGGGGGGGGGGGGGGGGGTGTTTAAAA